>JAZKJV010008435.1:0-600000 GCA_037367405.1 Ottelia alismoides
TAGAGGGTCGACAACAAAGAGGATGGTTGACTGCAGTGGCGACGAAAGAGGGGTCGACGACGGTGGTGGCTCGGCGGCGGCAGGCATCAGGTAAGAGAGAGAGTAGGGCTAGCATGTGGGGTTGGGGTTTTCTCGGGTACGAGAGCTCCGGTCTAGGATCGCTGCTCTAATACCATGTTGGGAAAAAATGAGAATTATTTATTCATGGGAACCCTTGGCTCTCTTATATATAGGAGAGACCTATGGGTAAATTACATAAGACATATATAAAAAAGAAAAATAAAGAAACAATACAAAACATAAATATTTTTTATAGAGATATATCAAATGAACCTCCCCATCATTGTAATGGGTAAATGAATCTTGTTCGCAATGACAACCTATCTACCATGGGGTATAGATCTGTATGAATTGAACCGTGCTCTGTCTCCACATAAATAGAGGGAAACACTAGAGTTCATGATCCACTCGGTCATATCTTCCCTTCTACAACCGGTAAAAACATAGGCTATACCTGGGGAACTTAAAGAGGCTCTAGTAATGACTGCAACATCTGGGGGACCACGTAGTGGTATAGACAACAAGAGTCATTATCTCCCTCAGACGAGAGACAATGTCATCAAGATATGAATATGTATGAGGAGCAAAACAGTCAGGAGGCTCAATCTGCTCATTCACACGAGCATCTACGAGGTATCCATGCTTCTGATAACATTTATCCTCGAAATGACCTAGGCGACAACAATAGGTGCAAGGACTATGCTGATATCCACCTCCTCTGCCATGTGGACCACATCCTCGAAACTGATTAGAACCTCCCTTATCATAAGATGCAACCATCACTAAGGAGGTCTGTACGGTGGCAGGTGGTGGGACAAGTAACCTATTGAGTCTACTGTGCGCCTCTTCCATGGGAGGTATGGTTGCACTTATTAGAAATCGTATGTGTACTGCCTCGTATTCAGGGTCTTGAGCCACCAAGAAAACTCCAATCATCGTGGAGTTTCTATATGCCATATGTTGCTCAGTAGATGTAGTAACAAGCATGAAGCTGTGAATCTTCTAGAATATGCCATGAAGGAAGAGTAGAATGTATGCAGAAGACGACCATTTTGCCTTGTCATGTAGATATCGAACTGTAGTTGAACAACCTGACATCATTCTTCTCTTGGGCATACATGACTGCTAGAATATCCCACATCGCCATGGTGGTAGCTGGTTCAAAATGCCATTGGCGATCTTCCAAACATGCGTATACATGTCATCTTGCTTCCACGAAATATTCTCCCTAGTCTTATATGTCGGCTCTCGTTGTGTAAGAATGCGCTCATTATTTCACCGTATGAGGGTCAAGAACTGCATGGACCATAACTCATAGTTGGTCCCATCCATCTTCACGATGGGAGTTGGGTCCTTGAAGGCACCATATGAAGAGAAGATGTCGCCCTTGTTTTCTGACATGATGAAAAAGAGGTTGAAATAGAACTCGACTGGGGTAGTGGATCGATTGAGTAAGTCTATACGATCATATAAAGGATTGGTTGTATGTGTAGACTTACTAAAGGATTAGTAGACTGACCCATGCTACCAAAAAGGTGATTTAATGGCATGAAATCACCTTTTTCCGGTCAAAATCACACCATATAGAAGATCTAGGTGGTGCCAGAGAGCAGGAGAAGATCCCTGGGAGGCCTATCAGGGGCCTATGAGGTCTGGCAGAGGCGTAGGGTGCCCAAGCATGGCTATGCAGCATCGAGGGTGCCTTGGCGGCAACGACGGAGGTCTCCAACGACTTGGTTGGTTGTTACGGAGTCGCAAAGAGGGCTGGCAGCGATGATTGAGCTCCTTGAGGGCTAGTTGCCACATCTCTGGACGGTTGGTGTCGTTCAATGACACTTCAATGACCTTAAGAGGGCCTTGTGGCACAACCTAGGGTCCACGAGAGGCTGCTGGGGCGATGCATGTTGGTCCTCGTAGACGGTAGGGGCAATGCTCATGAGGGAGACGAGAAGGCAGGGGCGACGGGTGGTGTTAGGGCACAAGGTACGAGAACTCCTATCTAGGATCGTCGCTCTGATACCATGTGGAGAGAAAATAATGAGTTACTTATCCATGAGGCCCTAGGGTTCTCTTATATAGAGGAGAAACTTGTTGGGCAAATTACATAATGTAGACAAAAAGAAAAGGGATTACATAAAAGTGATAAAATATAACTAATATTTCAACACAATATAACTATATAAGGCCTATTAAAGAGATAAACTATTATTGAGAAAAAAGTTGAACACTTCATGATAACCATTTTACAGTAAAAAAAGGCAAGTTCAAGCTCATATTGAAAGTTAATACAAAATAATTTTGTTATTTGAAATAACGAAAATAGGAAAAAAAAACTTAACAAGATAAGACCACTTCATTTATCATGAGGATCATCGATACCTAAAAACTGAAGAAACGAAACACACAAGATTTTGGTATACAAAATAACAACTTGCGTTATGATGATAAGAGCTTGTAGATTACTCATGTAAAGAAAAATGTCGTCTTGACAATGATAACCATCATCATGGATTGTCATTAAAAGAAAACCAAAACAATATAAAGATGGAAGAGTGGTGTTTAAATAGGTCATGAATCATGTCAAAAGTTAAGAAAGGACTAAAAGTAGCATGTCCATCATTTTTCATTTGCAAGGAGGAGCACCATCGTCTACCATGCGCTTGTGGATCTTTGGTCAATGATGAAAAGGGGAAACGAAAAGTTTGTGCAAGAAAATGTGAGAAATTGGAAATAAATATGGGGTGTGGATTATGATAACAATCATAAATATTAGATTTTATGACTAATATTTTGTACTCTATTTTTATATTGAATATAGTCTTTATTTAATAAGATTATGCATACGTGGTAATGCCTTAGAGTGCTTTATGAGCTATTAATGCCTCAAAATTCTGAAAAACATGCTAAGATTGATCGCCGTACTTATATTAGGTAACCCACCTCCCAAGTTAATGTCACAAGGCTGAAACAAGAAGTAGAGATGAGAATGCAGATGTTTTGCATAAGCAATGCACAGAGGACCCTTGTCCCTGACTACGACGTGTTTCGGAGCCAAACAACATCAACTTAGTTTAGGATATGGACTAATCTTCTATAACGGGAATTGAGGGAAACTAAGAAGTATTATAAATTGATAGGTAAAGTGGGTCCGGTTACTAAGCAAAAGGACTTGGACTAATATGAAGATTAAGGTTCAGAAAATCGATATGCGGTATTCGTTCGGTCTGGGGGCTTTAAGCGAGTAAGCGAGCAGGCGGAAGTATATGCGGATTATGCGGTTTCTATTATTTTAATTAAAATGATTAAAATATAATAATTAATTCAAAGTTTAGATATTTATGATTCAAAAAATAAACATGGAAGAAATATGAAGTGGGGATCTTTTTGTACAATGTGATTTCAACAAAAGCATTTCCAAAAAAATACCCATTTAGATAAAGAGTGGATCATACGATTCAAAACAAAGGTTCATACACAAAATAATCAAACTTTTAATCTAAGCTACTTATGATATCTATTCATGTGTTATGTATTCATGACCTACTTATGATATCTACTTATGATATCCTTCCAAAGCTACTAAAATCATCATTTTTCTTACTTTTTTTCCTTTTCTCAACTTCAAATAACCCGTTAAACTATCTGAAGATACTTAAATCCGAAGTTATTTCTGATTTTACATTTATTACTTAAAGCTACTTAATGGACCTTGATGTAAAACTTAATACAAGATGTGCATATATGCTATCTGCACCATCTATGGAAAACTTACTAAGATCTACATATTGTTCTTAAAATTAGCACAAGCTACACAATTATGTCCAGTAAAGAAAATGCTATGATAATAAATACAAACATTACGTTGAACGAGTTAGAGAAAATTAGGTTCTCAATCCGGTGAAAGGCTTGAAGCTTCAAAAAATTGAATGAACGATATATAATATGGGTGGAGGAGTATACCTAATGAAGAAGAAAGCTTGGCAGAGGAGCAACCGTACACTGGAAGACCGCCATGGAGGCCTTGGCGGAGGAACAACAGCACACATCGACGTTGGAAGGTAGAGGAGAAGACCCAGTGGAGGGCTAGGGCACGGAGCAGCAACAAGCAGGGATGCAAGAAGGTGGAGAAGACTTGCAGAGGGCTAGGGCTTGGAGTTTGGAGTAGGAAAATTTCGAGTCAAATTCCTAAGTAGTACCTGGGAATTACTTAAATACCCAGGTGCTACGAAATATTTTTTTTACTCAAAACTATAGAGGTGTCGCATGTTGAACATGCGACACATCTAAAGTTTTTTTTACTCAAGAACTACATATATATCGCATCTTGAATATGTGATATACACAACGCATATTGAATATGCGCTATTGCGGGTAAATAAGTCCCGCGCCTATCGGCTTTGGCATTCCCCCGCACTTCCATCTCCTGCACCTGTGCCGCCTTCGACGCCCACTGCCCCACCCGCGAGATTTGATCTCCTCCTCTGTAGAAAACGCTCATTTTGGTCACTCCTAGCCCCGCGGAACACTCCTTTTCCGTGGTTTCATTGATTGTCACCGTCGTAGGCACCCCCGCGTCCCACTAGGGCAAACCGGTTGTTGCGAAGATTTTGACTTGGTAAATTTTTTTCTCGAGTTATTTTTTGTATCATATGCATACTATTTTCATTTCTTGAATGTATGACGTTTGCTTGTACGTTGTGTCACGAATTAGGTTAGAATGGAGCAGTTATATTGTATGTGTCATTTGAGGGGTACAGTCATGTGCGGATCGTCGACCAACGTAAGGGGGTTTGTGCTAACCCCTAATATGACGTTCGATGAGATGTTGAACTTGGTTTACCGTAAGTTCAACCTGGATGCCGATAGTCAAAAAATCCGATTATTACATCGCATCCCTCGAGGCCCAGGGGAGGAACCATCATTTGCATCTATTGTCGATGATGATGATGTGCAGGCAGTTCTTGTGTATGCTCGCACCATTGGAAAATCAATGCCCACCGACATTTTTGTTGAAGATGCATCTGTGAGCGAAGTCCCCACTGATGTGACTAACAAGGGACTGTCTGTAGTCCCGAGCACACAACCAGCAGTTGTCTGTAGCACACAACCCAGAAATGTCCCAACCATGGAACCCTACTTTGAAACTGATGCACCTGTAACGCAGTCATGCACGGATCAGGATTCGGGCATGAGTGAGCCGTTGCTGCGAGAGGTTAACCATTGTTTGGATGATTTCATCCCTTGGGGGTCCGATGATGACCTGGAAGAAGGTAGCGAAGATGTCGAAGATGATCTGATGGACGAGGAGATCCCAGCTAATGAACAAGGCACCCATATTATTACACCCCGTATACCCTTTTTTGGGGTTAAAGGATCAAATACTCGTTCGACATATGAAGACGACATTCGAACGGAAGTCTAGAGTTGATGGTGTCGCTGATGAAATTCGCAAGGGTAGGACGTTCAAATGTAGGGAGGATTCGGTTTACGTTGTGTCGCTTACGGAAGCCTACACACGTGGTGAGACCTTACCGGGACGTTTTTGACATGCAATCACCCGAGCAGGTAATTTTACATTCACAAATTTTTCCTATATCAAAAAAAAATACTAATCGAAATACAATTTTCGCATTCAGGTATTGTGGACTCCATATACCGATGACATCTGCGCCCGTCTCCCGGCCAACTCTCTTGAAGGCGAATGCATTTGGATGGCGGAAGTACCGTTGATATACTTCCACAATGTGGAGTACTACTACCCAGACCGTTTCTTGAGACAATTTGGGGGCCTTCAAGGTATTCCACGTCCTTGCTTCACCTTTCAGGACCTCCATGCAATCGATTTGAGGGGGAAAGTGCATGTAGATTGGAGGGCAAAACACTGGTTGCATATTGCCCCCTGGGATGAGCGGGAAGATAGAATTGTTGGTATCAATCGGTCCAGAGGGATATTCGCGACGCCCGCATACGAGCAATGGTATCAGACCATAACTCAAAGATTTGTCGGACGTTTAGGTGCAACTCTGACAAGCAACGTAAGTGCTCCAACTAGAAGTTTGTGGTAAATTAAGTAAGAAAAATGCTACAAATTTACCTCTACGTTTTTTTCCTTGGGTGCAGCTAGCCAAGTGGAGCCGTGTGTATGACATTGGACACGAGGAATGTTGCGAGATTGCGGCACAAGCGAAGGCGGAAATGACGGAGTGGCTGCCGTTCCAATTTTCAGATGCGGTCACGTTACATGAAGAGCGTGCTGATGTGGCTAGGGAGGAGGCAAGGCGAGGAAGGGCAAGAGGATGGGGAAGAGGAAGAGGTCGAAGTAGGGCGCGTGAACAAGTGTCGGAACCCATGGACTATGAAGAAGCCGTTGCGGAAGATGAGAACCTTGCGCAAAGAGACTTCTTCACACCTGCCACCGAGCGACCACGGGACGACTTGCCAACGCTTCAGGCACTGTTGAGGCATGGAGTGGACGCCACCGAGACACAACCAACTTACTGCACACTAACGCCGCCGCCGATGCCAACCTTCGAGGAAGATGTCCCAGGGCCCTCCCAAATCCACATGATAGACGAGGCGAACCGGTTGTTACCGTTCCATCCTCCTGATTCTACGATTACATACCAGCGGAGGAAAAAGCGTTGACTTGTAATCATTGTACTTTTTTATATGACACAAAATTGTGATGTATAATCGTGGACAACTCTATTTATATTAAATGTTTGGAATGTCTTTCTGGATCACATTATTTATCTGCGTTGTGGATGTCTGTGTCCATAGCATGCTTTGGTGATTGTCTATACATCTTTGAATGCGTGAATGCGATGTCTATTTATATTAAAGACATGAAATTGGCCATGCTTTTTCATGGGTTTTTATGACATGTCGCATGTCACCCATCGGACATGTTGCAAGATGACTAATGGTCAAACCCACAACTTCAAAAGTTCATATGTCCCAGACCTGGCCAAGCGTTTTCCAGGGTTTATATGATATGTCGCATGTTCGACATGCGACATCGGTGTAATTCCCTGGAAACAGACCAGGACCGTGGCCACTCATTTTCCAGGGAATTTCTAATACGTCGCATGTTGGACATGCGACATCTGGGAAATCCTCTGGAAAGAGACCAGGACCGTGGCCACTCATTTTCCAGGGAATTTCTCATATGTCGCATGTTGGACATGCGACATTTGGGAAATTCCATGGAAAGAGACCACGACCGCGTCCAGTCATTTTCCATGGTTTTTCTCATATGTCGCATGTCGAACATGCGACATGTGACAAATTCCCTGGAATGCCAAGGCCGATAGGCACGGGCCTTATTTACCCGCAATAGCGCATATTCAATATGCGTCATGTATATCGCATATTCAAGATGCAATATATATGTAGTTCTTGAGTAAAAAAAAACTTTAGATGTGTCGCATGTTCAACATGCGACACCTCTATAGTTTTTGAGTAAAAAAAAACATTTCGTAGCACCTGGGTATTTAAGTAATTCTTAGGTACTACTTAGGAATTTGACTCGAAAATTTCAGGAGTAGAGTTCTCGAGAGGCGATAGAGTGGAGTGGGGGGAGTCGCTTGTGCATATAAAAATCAATTTATCAGGGTTTTTTAAAGAAATTAGGGCAGCTGTGTTTGGGGTCTCTATTACAGATGCGACCGCATGGCCACATATACCCTTTTAGCGCATAAGTAGAGCATATGGTGTATGCGGTGCGTCAGGGGGTCCGAGTCCGCATATGTGGGCTGCATATGCAGGCGCTTGGACCGATTTTCTGAAGACTGATGAAGATAATAATCCAAGGGAGCCATAGACCTGAGAGGCTTTGGGTAAATTGAGTGGTGGCTCATCTCGAACTTGTAAAACAGAAGGAAGAAATTAAGAAATTAGGTCTCACTATGTGGGTCAAATGTTGCATATACATGTCACGCAGTATAGATCATATTGTATTGCCTGAGAGTAAGGAAATCATGTTAGTGAAGTCTGTATGCGATAAATCATATGAGTCACTTAATCGCATGTAGTAAGGGAGTTTAACAATACCTTTAGATGCTTGCTGCAACATGATATCGATGGTACTTTCTTTTCTCATACTTAACGGCCAAAGTATGATTACTAACTTTGTGAATGGATAAAGTAAAGTAGAATTGAAAACTTGCTTATTTTCATTGCCATACTTTGATATGTTATACTTAGTGCTATAATACAAATGCTAAATCTTTGAATGTGAATTAAATGTCATGACATATGCTATTACATGTTCACATATTGTTTGTTGTGACTATTTATTTGCAAATAAAATTGGATTAAATGTTACAACTTTGATGTAATTATTTTACAACTTTTTGCACAAGAATATTCAGACAAAATCTGTGTCGGCCCAAGGCCGAGGCTACTACATGTGTATGCAAATATGTATGTATATTGTATGGATATATGTTTGCATATAAATATAAATGCATGGATGCTTGTGTGTGTATATCAAATCAAAATATTATTGAATGAATTCATGTTAATTCAAATTCGATTCATCTTGGTGGCATTATGGTTGGGTGGAGCATCGATTTGATGGAGATGGTGAACATATGAGTGCTACCGGGTTCTTATCAATTATGCTGCGAATAATGCTACTATGGCATGTCAAGGATCCATGCTTCGATTGAGATGTGGGATGAGCTTGAGATGGTAAGATCTTAATTTCCAGACCCAACTTGGATTTTGAGCGATGAATTTAATGACACCCTATTTGTTGTTTATCACCCACATTATGGGGAAAAGGTGGACCGTGGTTTCTCTCTTTTTAAAGATTTTGTAGGAGAGAAGTTGGCGGAGTTGTTTGACATTGCAAACTCGAGGTACACGTGACGGAATTCATCTTCATGATCTATGTTTGGATTGGTTTATTGGCTCCTTTGAGTTGATAGAGGTGTTCCCATTAGTGAGTATGGTGTTGCTACCCTGATCATATTCAGACTATATGCCAATTTAATTGAACTTGGGGGAGGTCCACTAGCTGGGCAATGTGTTCTATTTCGATTGCTCGTAGCTGCAAGAAGAGGGCTTCAATCAGAGGGTCTCATTCTGTTGCCAGGAGCAGGTGGTGGATGGTTCTTCCTCAAGGAAGATGGTTGAGAAGCTTCTGGCTCAAATCGTCATTTAGGGTGGATGCTTGAGTATATGTTGTGTGCCTTAGTTGTAGGACTCTTCGAAGTTGCTAGAGGAGGAGAGGGTGGGAATTTACGACTTGCAAACCACATTCTTTGAGAGAATGATAAGAAGAGGGAGACTGACTGGTGGCAAGGGCATCCTTGGTTATATAAGGGTGATACAAACGCCAGCTACTTCCACTCGATGGAGAATGGTTAGAAGAGATATAACATGGTACACCTCATTTAGGTCAATGGGGAGATGCTGGAAGGTGACCAATATTTTAGGTATGTGTTGAGGCAACACTTCCGCAAGCTTAGTCACCATGTGCTTGGTGGAAGGGTAAAGACATATCGTATCTATCTGAGTTGCAAGTTGAGAAGATGACGCAACCTTTCTCTTTGGTGAAGGTGCAGAGGGTGATCTTTTGACCTTGATGTGGGTGGCTCGTTGGATTGATGTGGCTTCCAAGATTTTTTTCTTCAAGTTATTCTGGGAGGTGGTTGGTCAAGAGGTTTGGATGTGAACAAGGAGTTGTGAGGTTAGAACCATGTCGAAGATATATTTGATGCATAACGTATAAGACTTGCGACCTACTGCTGCAATCGAATGTCATTTATTTCATTGTGACATAGGTAGTTGATGAATCTCGTATTCATCATGCTAAAAAGTCCTTATTAAAATCCCTGCTTAAACAAACCAATAAAAATCACCTCTAATTCTCTATTTTTATCTTGTACAATATTGTGTATAATTAACCCTTAATTATTTTATTTTTAATTGCCCTTATTTTTCTGTAAATATTTTATAACTCAAAAACCCCTAAAAATTAGGTAGAATAATTGTCTATAATTCACTGACCCTTAAAAAGATAAAAAAAATACAAAAACAACTCAAAACCACAAAATTGGTGTTTTTATCCCCCTAAAAATACCCCCAAAAATACGTTTTGTACAAATGACTTCTTTTGGCTTTTTGACCAACATGAAAGTTGTGGATCTCATCGAGACGAGCAACTTTCATGTTTTGACTTTTTCCAAATTCGGCCTCTAACTATTTATTTTCTAATTTCCTTTGTATTTATTATTTGATTTATTCTGAGTGGACCACGTGGCGCCCTCTGGGCCGCCCACGTGGCCCGCTTTATCGCCCGCCACCTAGTGGCCTCCTGGGCCGTTGGATCTTCCTAAATCCGCCCCCATCTCCACCGTCCAGCCTCGCCTATCTCACAGCCGCCCGATCTGATCTCAGATCAGATCTCGGCCGCTACTTCGCGCCTCCACCTCAGCCACTCGATCATACTCCATCTAATGTCCTCCCTTGCGCCACGTCGCCCCTTCACCTTACACCGTCAGATCTCCTCCACAGATCAAATCACAACCGCTCCTTTCTGCCTCAAATCCAGCCGACCGATCAGATCTCATGATCTGATCGCTACCGTTCCCTCGCGCTTCAATCGCCACCATCCGATCAGATCCTTGGATCTAATCTTATCCCTCCGCCCACGCTCGTATTCCAGCCGTTGGATCGAAAGATCCAACGGCTAGCAGCTCATCTCCTACCTCCGTAAACCCCCCCCTTTCCCAGCCGTTTCGCCTCGCGCATCCTCAGCCCCTTCCATTTATGACCGCCATATCCGGCCTCCTCGACCGCTCCTAACGGTCGCCCCACGTCGTCCATAGATCCCCCTTCCTCGCGCCTCCATTAATCCACCTCCACCATCACGGCTCCACCATTAAAACCTCTCTCCAAAACGCCCCTCCCCCATGTAACCTCCGAACTCCGCCTCCTATAAAACCCCTCCTCCGTCACCATTAGCCATCATCCACCATTCTTGGAGCTCCGGCCCGAGCCCCTGGCTCTCCGGTGACAGCGGAGGAGTCCTAGAATGGGGGCGTCGACGGCCGGAGCTCCCGGTGAGATCCGTGGCTTCTCGCCACGTAGCGGTCGCCATCAGGCACCGCCGAGCACCAGGGAGAGGTCGGCCCTGTCGTGCGACGACCAGGGCTTCATCTGAAGCCCAGCCCAGGCCTTTCACCTCCGCCAAACACCTCGCTCCGGCGAGGTGCTTTTTATTTTCAATATCTTCAATTCTTACCTCCCTCTACCATTACTGCCACCCCCATCTGGTCACCTCGCAACCTTCGTCACCTCACCAGCACCTTCGCCGACCACCTTCTCCTTCTCCAGAGCCTCTCCCGCTCCGACTCCCCTCTTCCCCTCCTTCGCCGGAGAAGAGGCTACGGCCACCACCTCTCGACGTCTCCACGGCCGCTCACCCACCTCACAAAACCTTCACGCCCTCACACACATGCTTCAGCCATTCGTTTCTAACGATTGCAGGTTCAATGGCCGGAGTTCAGACCAGAGCACCTTCGAGCTCCTCCCAGTCGGCGAAGCTTCATCGAGAGTCACTTCCGATCAGTTATGGACCTTCGCCGGGCATCCAAGACCTCCGCCAGACCTCTCACTGTCTTCGCCGACCCTCAGACCTTCCTCTGGAGCACGGTGAAGCTTTCAAGCGCTCGCCGGAGACCCGCCTTCTCCGGTGACCCGCGGCGGAGAACGAAGAACAGTTACCGTCCGATCATCTGGATCGGACGGTCAGAATGATGCCACGTCGCCACCCGAGCCTCGCTCCCAACCTAAAGGCTTGGGTTGTCCGAGCCTAGAGCCGTACCACCAGACAAAGCCACGTGGACCGAAGCTGAGGGCTCATCCGAGCCTAGCCCCTCACGTGCAGCGCACGTGATGGCCTGGGAAAATTGCAGAGAAGACCCCGCAAAATTATATATTTACATTCTGGTCCTCCAGGTGCGTGCCTCACGTGCGCGCCTGGGGTTATTTACAGGGACGCCCTCGAAGTTTTCCAAAATTACAAAAAGGCCCCTGCGCGCAAATGGACAAATTGCAATTGGGCCCAGGCGGTTTTTGGTATTTGTATTTAGGTCCCTCCAGGGACCTAAATGCAATATTTATCCCTTTATTTCCTCGCATTTTTATTACAATTATGCCCTTGCACTATTTTTAGCATAACTTGAGCATCGTAGGTCCAAATTGCATGATTTTAGTGTCGTTTTGATCCTTGTTTTGTCCTCTACAATCTAGCATACTTATTTGTCTCATTTGACACTGTTTTAAATTAAGTGAATTTATATGTCAAAAATGGGACCATGCTCTATCTGTCTTGCTGGGTTTGATGACCGATTTTTAATGAAGTGTTCAATTAGACTCTAATTTCATTCTACATTGCAATGCTCACATTTTAGGGTATAATTGTAGCATTTTATTCTTCATGCATATTCCTTAGCATTATTTGCCCATGCATCATTTTAAATTGCATAAAAACAAAATAAAAAATGCATGCATCATGGCATCGCCTTGCAAATATCATAGTGCATCATAATTTGCATGAGGACCTGAAATTGAGATTAAATCGCAGTGAACTTCACGAATCGAAATTCAAAAGCCTTAATTAAGCAGCTGTGTCCCTGTGTTCGACCTTGGTACACTTGCCAAGTACAAATACTCCACAGCATTCAAAGACTGTGGTCTTTGCTGAACCGAATTCGCCTCCTATACTACGACTTAAGATATATTTATTACGAGGCGAATTTCGCGCTCATCAAATGGCGCCGTTGCCGGGGATCGTCATGGAGGCGCGAAGTCGGGAGCTTCCGCTGAAGAGGCCGCAAAAGAAGCCGTGAAGAAATTCTAGGATTATCATCAGTCAAATAGCATTGCATGTTGTAAAAAAAAAATTGCATCTGCATGTTTATTTTCAGTCTTGCATATTGTACTCAAAAAAAAAAATCCCCCCCCCCCGCACACACACACACCTACACTGCACATATTCACCACCACCTTTCCCCTGTATATTTCTCTCTCTCTCTCTCTCTCTCTGTGTGTGTATATCGACTCTTCACGAACCCCCTCCCCCTCTACCTTGTATCATAGACATCCCCCCTAAACACAGACCTTACTTCGGCTAATTGTAGCCTAAGTATAGGGGGGACCTGCCTATTCATTCCTCCCTCGTTCGGTCTTCTTGTGCTTAGGCCGATTTTGGCCTAAGTATAGGGGGACCCTCCTCCTCAGTTCCGATATATCTCATTGTACTTGAACCGAGCTTTGGCTTCATGGCACTTGTGCTATGAGGACATAGCAAATTTTAAGTATAGGGGGGTATACCGTATATTATTGTATATTACTTTAGCCTTAGCTCGTGTTTTTAAAAGTTTTTAAATTTTATTTTTCGGGCTGGGTTTTGGTAACCTTGGAACTGAGTAAAAAACCTGTAAAAATTAAAATTGAGGGATTAATCTTTGTAAATAACCCTTTTTCAAAAAGAAAAAAAAATTGAAAAATTAAAAATGTTTTTCGGAATTTAGCTCTGACTACTAGGCTTAGTAGACATTTTCAGTGAGGGAACTTCGGTCTCCCTTAGCAGAGTGGGTGGTTTAAAGGACACGGCATATGGCACCGTCCTTAAGGATCACGGGTCTCGACCCGCACTTACACCCATACTGGCTGAGAGTGGATACTTTTATTTATTTGAGCCTGGGTCAGTCATTGTCTCTCCGACACAAAAAAAAAAAAACTTTAAAACCCATAAAAATTTGCAAAAGATAAAAATCAAACAAAAAATTCTTTAACCCATGGAGTTGGTGTATTCCTGACACATTCACACTCACGCAAGGCTTGAGGATTTTTGAGGACACTGGACCTTTGGGATCTTAAGAGTCTGAGTTAACATGTCGTAGTCATTAGGGTTTTTATGACTTAAATATCCACACTCCTCTGGTTTGAAAGATTTGAGTGCTATATTGCATTCTTCATCTCTACCTTCAAGAAAATATGATCAGCACAGTCACTTCCACAACTGCATGATTGATGAGCTGAGATGAGATATCACTTGAGGAACTAGGACCAGAGAAACGAGTTTAGACCCAATCTAAGGATATTCGAGGATGGGATAAAGTTAATGAAGGCTTCAGAAAACCTGAGTGTCAGCAAAACCCTAGCCAGTATGTGAATAAGATTCATATGCTATCTCTTGATATTTACCTAAAAGTGCCAGGGTGTGATGAAACCTAAAGAGACTTGTTGATCAGTGTGCGCCAATCTCTTGGTAAAAGCAGTGGAGCTAGCCAACAAAAGAAATGAAATGTCAAAGAAAAGCTCTAAATCTAAAGTCAAATTCCAAATGAGCTTCCACCAATGGCGAGCGCTCCCAAACATTCTTAAAGTGTCCACTTGGACCAAGCGCTAATTAGGACCAGGAGTCGGGCTGACACCGAAAAAGGGCTCTGCATCGTAAATGCTACAAGTCTGGGTGTCGAAGGTATCTTAGATACTCAAAAGAGACACACCCCGGTGTATTCCCAGAAAAACAAGTGCAGACGACTCCAACTCTCTTGACGGACACATTGATCAACAAAATAATAATATACATGTGTTGAGTAAAAGGCACTCGAGAGGCCCCTTGTTCCAATGTAAGGGTGAGAAAATTAGACACAATCCTAGTACCTCCATCATCTGGCCGTCCATCAACATTTCAAAGCCTGACAAACTAATGAGACGGTGGACTGAAGCAAGAATAGACTTATTCCCTAGTATTGAGGATTAGGTCTAGAGGAGGATCTGTGGGACTGGTACTTTGGGTGATGCATCAGCTCGGCTCTCATGAAATGCAGTACACTAAATGTCATATCCTTATAGTATATGTACAAAAAGAGAGTCTGATGATCAGAGAAGTTGGATTCCTTCTGACTAAGGCTTGGATAAACGCGGAATTTTAGGATCACTTAGGTCAAGGGTCTTCGAAAGATCAAGCCTTGAAATTTTCACACGCACTGTCAGGAATTAATCTAACTCCTTCATTCTTTAGATGCTCGAGGACGAGCATGGTTTAAGTATAGGGGTATGATGAATCTCGTATTCATCATGCTAAAAAGTCCTTATTAAAATCCCTGCTTAAACAAACCAATAAAAATCACCTCTAATTCTCTATTTTTATCTTGTACAATATTGTGTATAATTAACCCTTAATTATTTTATTTTTAATTGCCCTTATTTTTCTGTAAATATTTTATAACTCAAAAACCCCTAAAAATTAGGTAGAATAATTGTCTATAATTCACTGACCCTTAAAAAGATAAAAAAATACAAAAACAACTCAAAACCACAAAATTGGTGTTTTTATCCCCCTAAAAATACCCCCAAAAATACGTTTTGTACAAATGACTTCTTTTGGCTTTTTGACCAACATGAAAGTTGTGGATCTCATCGAGACGAGCAACTTTCATGTTTTGACTTTTTCCAAATTCGGCCTCTAACTATTTATTTTCTAATTTCCTTTGTATTTATTATTTGATTTATTCTGAGTGGACCACGTGGCGCCCTCTGGGCCGCCCACGTGGCCCGCTTTATCGCCCGCCACCTGGTGGCCTCCTGGGCCGTTGGATCTTCCTAAATCCGCCCCCATCTCCACCGTCCAGCCTCGCCTATCTCACAGCCGCCCGATCTGATCTCAGATCAGATCTCGGCCGCTACTTCGCGCCTCCACCTCAGCCACTCGATCATACTCCATCTAATGTCCTCCCTTGCGCCACGTCGCCCCTTCACCTTACACCGTTAGATCTCCTCCACAGATCAAATCACAACCGCTCCTTTCTGCCTCAAATCCAGCCGACCGATCAGATCTCATGATCTGATCGCTACCGTTCCCTCGCGCTTCAATCGCCACCATCCGATCAGATCCTTGGATCTAATCTTATCCCTCCGCCCACGCTCGTATTCCAGCCGTTGGATCGAAAGATCCAACGGCTAGCAGCTCATCTCCTACCTCCGTAAACCCCCCCCCTTTCCCAGCCGTTTCGCCTCGCGCATCCTCAGCCCCTTCCATTTATGACCGCCATATCCGGCCTCCTCGACCGCTCCTAACGGTCGCCCCACGTCGTCCATAGATCCCCCTTCCTCGCGCCTCCATTAATCCACCTCCACCATCACGGCTCCATTAAAACCTCTCTCCAAAACGCCCCTCCCCCATGTAACCTCCGAACTCCGCCTCCTATAAAACCCCTCCTCCGTCACCATTAGCCATCATCCACCATTCTTGGAGCTCCGGCCCGAGCCCCTGGCTCTCCGGTGACAGCGGAGGAATCCTAGAATGGGGGCGTCGACGGCCGGAGCTCCCGGTGAGATCCGTGGCTTCTCGCCACGTAGCGGTCGCCATCAGGCACCGCCGAGCACCAGGGAGAGGTCGGCCCTGTCGTGCGACGACCAGGGCTTCATCTGAAGCCCAGCCCAGGCCTTTCACCTCCGCCAAACACCTCGCTCCGGCGAGGTGCTTTTTATTTTCAATATCTTCAATTCTTACCTCCCTCTACCATTACTGCCACCCCCATCTGGTCACCTCGCAACCTTCGTCACCTCACCAGCACCTTCGCCGACCACCTTCTCCTTCTCCAGAGCCTCTCCCGCTCCGACTCCCCTCTTCCCCTCCTTCGCCGGAGAAGAGGCTACGGCCACCACCTCTCGACGTCTCCACGGCCGCTCACCCACCTCACAAAACCTTCACGCCCTCACACACATGCTTCAGCCATTCGTTTCTAACGATTGCAGGTTCAATGGCCGGAGTTCAGACCAGAGCACCTTCGAGCTCCTCCCAGTCGGCGAAGCTTCATCGAGAGTCACTTCCGATCAGTTATGGACCTTCGCCGGGCATCCAAGACCTCCGCCAGACCTCTCACTGTCTTCGCCGACCCTCAGACCTTCCTCTGGAGCACGGTGAAGCTTTCAAGCGCTCGCCGGAGACCCGCCTTCTCCGGTGACCCGCGGCGGAGAACGAAGAACAGTTACCGTCCGATCATCTGGATCGGACGGTCAGAATGATGCCACGTCGCCACCCGAGCCTCGCTCCCAACCTAAAGGCTTGGGTTGTCCGAGCCTAGAGCCGTACCACCAGACAAAGCCACGTGGACCGAAGCTGAGGGCTCATCCGAGCCTAGCCCCTCACGTGCAGCGCACGTGATGGCCTGGGAAAATTGCAGAGAAGACCCCGCAAAATTATATATTTACATTCTGGTCCTCCAGGTGCGTGCCTCACGTGCGCGCCTGGGGTTATTTACAGGGACGCCCTCGAAGTTTTCCAAAATTACAAAAAGGCCCCTGCGCGCAAATGGACAAATTGCAATTGGGCCCAGGCGGTTTTTGGTATTTGTATTTAGGTCCCTCCAGGGACCTAAATGCAATATTTATCCCTTTATTTCCTCGCATTTTTATTACAATTATGCCCTTGCACTATTTTTAGCATAACTTGAGCATCGTAGGTCCAAATTGCATGATTTTAGTGTCGTTTTGATCCTTGTTTTGTCCTCTACAATCTAGCATACTTATTTGTCTCATTTGACACTGTTTTAAATTAAGTGAATTTATATGTCAAAAATGGGACCATGCTCTATCTGTCTTGCTGGGTTTGATGACCGATTTTTAATGAAGTGTTCAATTAGACTCTAATTTCATTCTACATTGCAATGCTCACATTTTAGGGTATAATTGTAGCATTTTATTCTTCATGCATATTCCTTAGCATTATTTGCCCATGCATCATTTTAAATTGCATAAAAACAAAATAAAAAATGCATGCATCATGGCATCGCCTTGCAAATATCATAGTGCATCATAATTTGCATGAGGACCTGAAATTGAGATTAAATCGCAGTGAACTTCACGAATCGAAATTCAAAAGCCTTAATTAAGCAGCTGTGTCCCTGTGTTCGACCTTGGTACACTTGCCAAGTACAAATACTCCACAGCATTCAAAGACTGTGGTCTTTGCTGAACCGAATTCGCCTCCTATACTACGACTTAAGATATATTTATTACGAGGCGAATTTCGCGCTCATCAAATGGCGCCGTTGCCGGGGATCGTCATGGAGGCGCGAAGTCGGGAGCTTCCGCTGAAGAGGCCGCAAAAGAAGCCGTGAAGAAATTCTAGGATTATCATCAGTCAAATAGCATTGCATGTTGTAAAAAAAAAATTGCATCTGCATGTTTATTTTCAGTCTTGCATATTGTACTCAAAAAAAAAAATCCCCCCCCCCCGCACACACACACACCTACACTGCACATATTCACCACCACCTTTCCCCTGTATATTTCTCTCTCTCTCTCTCTCTCTCTCTGTGTGTATATCGACTCTTCACGAACCCCCTCCCCCTCTACCTTGTATCATAGACATCCCCCCTAAACACAGACCTTACTTCGGCTAATTGTAGCCTAAGTATAGGGGGGACCTGCCTATTCATTCCTCCCTCGTTCGGTCTTCTTGTGCTTAGGCCGATTTTGGCCTAAGTATAGGGGGACCCTCCTCCTCAGTTCCGATATATCTCATTGTACTTGAACCGAGCTTTGGCTTCATGGCACTTGTGCTATGAGGACATAGCAAATTTTAAGTATAGGGGGGTATACCGTATATTATTGTATATTACTTTAGCCTTAGCTCGTGTTTTTAAAAGTTTTTAAATTTTATTTTTCGGGCTGGGTTTTGGTAACCTTGGAACTGAGTAAAAAACCTGTAAAAATTAAAATTGAGGGATTAATCTTTGTAAATAACCCTTTTTCAAAAAGAAAAAAAAATTGAAAAATTAAAAATGTTTTTCGGAATTTAGCTCTGACTACTAGGCTTAGTAGACATTTTCAGTGAGGGAACTTCGGTCTCCCTTAGCAGAGTGGGTGGTTTAAAGGACACGGCATATGGCACCGTCCTTAAGGATCACGGGTCTCGACCCGCACTTACACCCATACTGGCTGAGAGTGGATACTTTTATTTATTTGAGCCTGGGTCAGTCATTGTCTCTCCGACACAAAAAAAAAAAAACTTTAAAACCCATAAAAATTTGCAAAAGATAAAAATCAAACAAAAAATTCTTTAACCCATGGAGTTGGTGTATTCCTGACACATTCACACTCACGCAAGGCTTGAGGATTTTTGAGGACACTGGACCTTTGGGATCTTAAGAGTCTGAGTTAACATGTCGTAGTCATTAGGGTTTTTATGACTTAAATATCCACACTCCTCTGGTTTGAAAGATTTGAGTGCTATATTGCATTCTTCATCTCTACCTTCAAGAAAATATGATCAGCACAGTCACTTCCACAACTGCATGATTGATGAGCTGAGATGAGATATCACTTGAGGAACTAGGACCAGAGAAACGAGTTTAGACCCAATCTAAGGATATTCGAGGATGGGATAAAGTTAATGAAGGCTTCAGAAAACCTGAGTGTCAGCAAAACCCTAGCCAGTATGTGAATAAGATTCATATGCTATCTCTTGATATTTACCTAAAAGTGCCAGGGGGGTAGTCGACTCGACTAGGCCTAGTCGGCCGTTAGTCGGTTCACCCGACTAGTCGGCCGACTAATCGGCCGACTTTTACAACAACCTTTTTTATTTTTTTAGTTTTTCACTTTTTTAAAAAAGCAAACATATTCTATCATGCTTAATTTTATATTTAAAGTCAATTACTTCTTTTGTTTCATTAAGATGGTATATAGAATGTACAAATATATGTATATATAAGAATATATGTATAAAAAATGATTTATATATATAAAATAATTAAAAATTCAATACCGACCAATGACCGACTAAATCCGACTAGTCGCTCGACTGCCGACTAATCCTTAGTAGGTGACCCCGCCGACCGAGTACCGACTACCGCTTTCTGCAACCTTGGTTAGATCTTTCAACATGGATTTAAGCAAGAATCCATGTAAGTGGCCCTACTTATAGTCGGAAAAGGCTTCACCTTAAAAGTAATGGGTATTGATGATGGGGTTCTTTTGAGCATCATCCTTGAGGCAGAAGAGATGGTTGGTGCGGTAGAAGATTGTGATGTTTCAGGAGGGGTTTGGTGGGGGTTTCTCAATTTGGAGAGGAATTTGGCTCTGTTTGCCAAGTGGGTGACCCATATCTAGGGCAATGGTTCTAGTTTAATGAGTAGGTTGGTTCATGGTATTTATGGAGTCCCCTTGGATATCTCTGACCTGCTGATCAGGGAAGACCACTTCTACTTTGTATATCCAACATGTAGATTATCATTGAGGACCTAGGTCATAAACATCGAGGGGTCTATTTGATGAATGAAAATTCTTATCGTTATTTCTTTCTTCTTTCTGTTTAATATATAAAGATATTTTCTTTATTTGATCTTCTCTGAGCCTTGAAAATTTTGGGTGCCTTGCTTGTTCGGGAAATGTAGACATTGATGGTGAGAGGAGGAAGCTATAAGAATATTTACTTGTTTGTTGGGCCTAACTCATTTTCATAAAAAGGTATGGCATGGATAAGTGGGAGAGGATAGCCCATCCAGGAAAAAAACATCAGATAAAGAAATCTCAATTAAGATAAATCACGCTAACCTCACAATAGCAGTTAATGTATGTTACCCTCACCTCACATCTTCCTTCAATTAGTCCAATCTGCGAGCTATAGGCCTTTTAATGCCCCCTTTCCCTGCTTTGTTCTTTTCTGCATTGCGGTCCTCAAGTATCTCATGCGCGAAGACAATCCTCTCATCCTAGATTTCATGTTATAGAAGTCGGTATTTGGTATTCAATCAGAGGAATAAAGAATTTCAATATTTGAGAGAATATTCAGAATTATTCAGTTATTTTTTTAGTTGTTTTAAATATAAAAATTATGTCTAGAATATATTATTATATTTTTTACATAAGTGGCCATCAATCAATAAGAATCCATGATAAAAGTATCAATTCACAAGTTACATATATAGAGGTTTAACATTTCTGGTGATAATAAATTGGAACCTTTAAAAAATAAAAAAATCAGCAGTCGGTTGCAATAATCGATTGGATACCTAAACATCCAGGCTGAATATTCAGTAATATCCAAGTTGGATCGAATATAGACCGGATAGTAATATTTTATTTGTTCATCCCCCCCCCCCCGAATAAAATATTCTATATTAACATTCGGTTCATTTGGTCGAATATTGCAATGGTGCTTAGCTTTGAATTTCTAAAGAGGCATATGTTTAGTGTTACCTTGTGTTTCTCGGCTTATTAAGCATGTTTTAGGAGACAGATATGGCTTTCGTTTTCGAACAGTTGATTGAACTGGTTCAACAACTTCTGACCATGTAACGTTTTCCTCAATTTGTAGGTGTGCCCTTAATTCTTCTTGTCTTCATTCCTCTAAATTGCTCCGTGTAGATATCTCGCTTAAACTCATTGCTTCTTCATATCTAGGTTTTTCCAACCCTCCATCTTCAATAACTGATGCATGCACATACTCAGGTTTATGTCTTCTTTTGTATCATAGAAGTGACATAATGGAATTTTTGTCGATCATATGCTGACTAAGATAAGACTTCTCTAGAGTCTTTTGATGACCTCCTCTCTTCTAGGGTCTTAATTTCTTCTCTGGAGACTAGGGCTCCTCCTCATTTTTCTTAGAACTTACCTTTTATTTATTGAGGTTCTCCTCTTAGATGATTCTCCATATTTAGGGGATTTTTCCAACCCTCTATCTTTAGTATTTATCATATGCACGTACTCAGTTTTATATCTTAGTATGTTATATCGTAGAAAAGACATAATGGAATTTTTTTGATCTTACGTCGACTCGAATACAAATCATATAAAGTCTTTTGATGAACTTCTCTCTTTTAGGGGCTCAATGTCTTCTTTTGAAACCCAGGCTACTCGTCATTGTTTTCGTTGAGGTTACCTTCTATTTGTTTAGGTTCCCCATAACAATGCCTCTTAAGATAAACACCATAATGATGCTTCATCAAAGACATCATTCCTTGATGTATTATATTTACCATATCATAACTTGCACATTTACATTGGATTGCCGTTTATCAAACTTGTTGTAAAGGTACGTGGATAACCTTTAAGAATCGAACACTTCATCCTTATCTTAAGTTTGTAATAGCTCACATGTTCGATTTCCGTGTGCTGGAGATTAGTCATCTACTCCATCTTTACATCTGGTCTGCATATGCCAAACTTTACTAACAAATCTAACTAGTTGTCCTTATATGATATTAATATTTGGAAGCTTTAAATTATCATATACATGCACATCCTTTAGACCAAACACAATGTAATATTGTGGGATATTTTCTTGGAGACATCTCCTTCCCTACTACTGCAGATGACACATTTTTTAATTGAGGTCGGTATTAAGAAGGCGAGAGGGGTGGTTATAGTTCTAAACACTGTTGTAAAAGTCGGCCGACTAGGCCGACTAGTCGGTCCGAATAGTCGAGTCGGGGGGGTAGCTGACTAGACTAGGCCTAGTCGGCCATTAATCGGTCAACCCGACTAATCGGGCCGACTAGTCGGCCTAGTCGGCCGACTACTCGGCCGACTTTTACATAGAGGTTTTTTATCTTTTTTGTTTTTTTTAATCAAAACTATTCTAATATGGTTAATGTTATATTTAAAGTCAATTACTCCTTCTGTTTCATTATAATAGTATAGAAAATGTTCAAATGTATGCAAATATATAAGAATATATGTATAAAAAATGATTTATATTGCAAATATATAAAAATATATGTATAAAAAATGATTTATATATTAAAAATAAATAAAAAATTCAAAACCGACTAATGGTCGACTAAATCTGATTAGTCGCCCGACTGTCGATTAATCCTTAGTCAGTGACCCCACCGACCGAGTACCGACTACCGATTTCTGCAACCTTGGTTCTAAATATCTTTGGTAAGCCATCCGGACTAGTAATCAACTGAGACAAATCGGTTTGTTTCTCTTTCTTTTTTTTTGAAATCTAAAAGGTAGGGGGAAACACTCAATGGTGTCCACCCCTAAATATATTAAAAGGGAAAGAGGGACAAAAAAACAGTAACAAGCGAGCCCAAAGGGCCGCACCCCACCCATTACAGGTTCCAATCGACCAGCAGACGATTAACTAACGCACACACATTTTCCTTGTATAAACGTTGTCTCGAGAAGAGAAGGTCGTTTCTTCCCCTCCAAACCGCCCAGAGAATGGTCATAGGTAGAACCCGCTCCCTCCGTGTTCTATGCATGTTGGCATGGACCGAATCTTAAAAGGAGAGGAAGTCGCCGCTGCTGCACCAAGCCGGACCCAAATCCAGCCAAACTTGAGCTACCACGGAGCAGGAGAAGAATAGGTGCTCGATCGATTCTATTGCCGCGTTACAAAGAGGGCACACATCAGAAAATACCCCGAGCAGCCTCATGCACCTATCCCTCGTCATCAAGCGCTTATGCCTATGGAGCCACAAAAAAAAATCCTATCCGCTCCGGGAGCTTCAAAGCCCATATCATCGAACAATCTCTGTAAAGCAACTCCGTGCCAGCGGGGGGGGGTCTAGAAATTGCACCATAGGCCCCTCTCACCGAGAAGGAGCCCTCCCTCCACGCTCAGTGGTCCCTGCCCTCACCAGGTGGACGCACCTCCCGAAGGGAATCCAGTAAAGCTAGGAAGTCGTCGAATCTCTAATCAGAAAGAGATGCCGCGAAGGTGGGGCACCAGAGGCCATCGCTCCAGCAAGATGCGACCGAGCAAGATTTGTCACCTGCAATTGCAAATAATCGGGGAAACCGAGAGCACAACGCCCCACCCCTCGACCAATCATCAGTCCAAAAGGCGAAGGACTCCCCCTGCCCGAGAACAGGTCTAAAAAGGGCGAGGTTGCTCACAAATGCCTTCACCACGCTACGCCAGAACGGGGGACGAAGAGCTGCTGCCAACGATCAGCGGAGGAGGGGCGCTGGCAACGTCGTAAATTTTGCGAATCGCGGCGCAAGCGAGGTCATTATCCGGACCCCAGATCCTGCTAGCCCATTTGAGGAGAAGAGCCTCGTTCATTTGTTCAAGAGATTTCACCCCCAGGCCCTCGCCATCATTCCTATGTAAGACCTCCTTCCAGCCCACCAAGTGTATCCCCCTAGTCCCGGCCGCACCATTGGCCCATAAGAAAGCGCGCATGCGTTTCTCCAGTCGCGTCCGCAGCCCCTTTGGCATCTTGCGATTTAAGAGAAGGAAAATAGGGATGGAGGAGAGAAGGGATTTCAATAGCACCAGACGACCCTCCTTCGATAGGACCGCAGCCTTCCAACCCGCAAGCTTCGCTTCAACCTTCTCCACCACTCTCAACCAATCGCGTATCCGAGTCCTCCCCAGAGACAAAGGAGTCCCCAGGTAATCAATAGGAAGGGAGGATCTCCCTGAACCCAACACCGCCTCCAAATTTTCCGATGCCAGCTCCGCTTGCCCAAATGGGATGAACACCGACTTCATGTTGTTTTTCGTCAGGCCCGATAATTCCGAAAAAAGCTCAAGCGTCATCGCCATGTCTGAAGCCTCCTCGATCCCCCCCTCGATGAAGAATAGAGTGTCATCAGCGTATTGAGCGATCGGGACCTCCAGCCCGTTCTTCGAGAAGCCTCTAGTCAGACCGCGCGCAGCAACGCCTTCCGCCATGTCAGAAAGGGCATCAACTGCGATAATGAATAACATAGGCGCGAGGGGACAGCCCTGGCACAACCCCCTGCGAGGTTGGATCCAACCTCCCTCCGGGCTCCCGTTGACCAGAATTGAGAATGACGCCGTAGAAATGTAACGTCGCATCCAAGTGATCCAAATGTCGGGGAAGCCCTTTCTCTTGAGCACGCTCCACAGAAATCTCCAATCCAATGTATCATAGGCTTTCGAGAAATCCACTTTCCAAAGAATGCCGCCGGTACCCCCTCTCTTCCAATCCGCGATAATCTCAGACGCGAGCGATACGCAGTCAGAGATGTGACGACCGGGGACGAAATCCGCCTGAGCCGGAGATACAATGTTCCCGAGGATAATATTCAGCCTTCGAGTGAAAACCTTTGCCGTGATTAAGTATATAGCATTTGATACGGCAATAGGCTGGAAGTCCCCGATCGAGGAGGCCGCCGAAGACTTAGGAAGAAGGACAAGGTGGGCGCGATTGATTCTATCAAAGCCCGCGTTACCCGTACAAAATTCTTTAACAACCTCCGGCCCATCCACTCCAATAACATCCCAAAAATCCTTATAAAAGGAGATCGAGAACCCATCAGGACCAGGCGACGCGTCGTCGTTGAGGTCCCACACAGCGTCCTTCAGCTCATCCAGAGTTACATCACAAATCAAGTTCTCGCAGGCATCCTCGCCACCGACCTGGACCTCCGACCCCGCCACCTCCATCTTCTTGTAATAGTTGTAGAGGTAACCTCCCTGAAGTAGTTAGAAATGGCAGTGCCCATCTCCCCCGTACCTTCCACACGTGTCCCATCGATAGTGATAGAACGAAAAGAGTTATTAATACATCTCCCATTGGCACAGCGATGAAAGAAAGAGGTATTTGCATCCCCTTCCCTAACCCACCTTATCCTTGACCTTTGCCTCCACTCCGCAATGCGTTTCTTTTCCTCAATGATGAGCTTTCTTTGGGCCTCCGCGCGAGTCGCGAGCTCCTCGGTAGATAGATCTCTGCTCTCCTCCAGCATGTCCAGCAAATGGATGGTCGTTTCCGCTTCCGACTTAGCCGCCGCCCTAGCCGATCTCGTTTCCCTCTTAAACGCCGCAAGACGTACTCTCAAAGAACAGTGCTTATCATGGAATTTCTGCGTAGCAGATCCAGATACCACCGTCTCCCTCCAATGCAACGTCACAACCTCCCGAAAGTTAGGTTCCTGCAGCCAGCATTTCTCATATCTGAATAGACCCCGCTGAACAGGGGAGTCTCCCGACCACCACAAAATAGGGTTGTGATCAGAGCACACCCTAGGCTTCGCCTCCACAGATGCTAAGGGGAACCTTTCACCGGCCTCCTCCGAGGCAAGGAAGCGGTCAAGGCGCGAACGAGACCTAGCATTCCTCCAAGTATAACCGATACCCGTGGCGTCCAGGACCTCGAGACCAAGCAAGTCAATGGTGTCCGCGAATGAGGAGGAGCCCGGATCCTGGACGCCCCTACTGCTAGGCCTGTCCGAAGATAAGAGAGTCACATTAAAATCCCCCCCCACCAACCAGGGGGTCCCAGCCACGAACCGAGCCTGTTGGGAAAAATGAAAGAGATGTTTATTCCATAAGCCCTAGGCTCTCTTATATAGGGGAGAAGCCTATGGGTAAATTACATAGAGCATACATAAGAAATAAAAATAACAGAAAGACATAAAGAGCACTAATATATGTTAACACTCCCCCTCAAGATGGAGCATAGATATCAATCATGCTCAGCTTGGACGCACATTTCTGGAATGGGCCTCGTAGTAATGCCTTGGTGAATATATCGGCAGTTTGATTTTCTGAAGTAACATGAGATGTAGCAATGAACCCCTTCTGATTCATGTCACGTATGAAGTGACAGTCGACCTCAATATGCTTGGTCCGCTCATGGAATGTTGGATTGTTTGCAATGAACAAGGCTGCCTGATTGTCACATTCTAAGCTCATAGGAAGTGGTACATCTATACATAGATCTGTAAGCACAGCCTTTACCCACATCATCTCGGTGCTAGCCTGGGCCATAGCCCTATATTCAGATTCAGCACTAGATTTGGCTACAACCGTCTGTTTCTTGCTCCTCCATGAGATTAGAGAATCTCCAACGTAGATTGCAAACCCCCAGGTGGACTTCCTGTCCTTGGGACAACCTGCATAATCTGCATCCGCACATGCTGAGATAGAAATCCCCTTGCCCTTCTTGAATAGCAAACCTGCTCCTGGAGATGATTTGAGGTATCTAAGTATCATATGTATGGCATCCATATGAACCTGACGTGGTTGCTCCATGAACTGGCTCACACGACTCACTGCAAAGGATATATCGGGCCTAGTGATCGTGACATACAACAGTTTGCCTACCAGTTCTCTGTATCTTCTCCTGTCCACCTCCTCTGTGTCATCATCATATAGCTTCATGCTGGGGTCCATTGGTGTCATGGCAGGCCGACACCCAAGCATACATGTTTCACTCAACAGGTCTGTAACATATTTTCTCTGCGACATTACTAACCCATACGGATTTCTAGCGAATTCCAGCCCCAGATTATATCTGAGGACTCCAAGATCCTTAGTGACAAATTCGCTCCCCAGCTTCTCTTTCGCCTGCTTTATGCCTTGCTCATCATCTCCTGTAATCAGGATGTCATCTACATAAACCATAATTGCAATAATACCTCTTGAAGTCTTCTGTACAAACAAGGAATGATCAGCATTAGAGCGTTTGTATCCATGTTTCTCAAAGAGGTCTGAGAGCTTCTGAAACCATGCTCTGGGGCTCTGCTTAAGGCCATAGATAGCCTTATGAAGTATGCACACCTTGGAACACTCCCCCTCAACAGCAAAACCGGGTGGTTGTTGCATATAGACTTCCTCCTGTAGGTCTCCATATAAGAATGCATTCTTCACATCCAACTGATATAGTGGCCACTCTTGACTGACTGCGACTGACAGCAAGATCTGTAGAGTGGAATGACGGGCAACTGGCGAGAATGTATCAAGGTAATCCACACCGTATGTCTGTGTAAAGCCACGTGCAACAAGGCGGGCCTTGTATCTGTCAATACTGCCATCTGCATTTTGCTTCACCGTAAATACCCACTTGCAGCTCACCGGGGTCACATCTGGAGGTATAGGAACTAGACTCCAAGTTCCCCTAGATTGAAGTGCTGCCATTTCTTCCTCCATTGCTAGACGCCATCTACTATCCTGCAGAGCATCTTGATAATTTCGTGGAATATCTACAGCTGACAAGGCCACCACAAAGTTCCTGAAATCCTCAGATAGTCGCTCAAATGACACAGAAGCCGCTAATGGATATGTAACGCAGCTCCTCTTCGATTTGCGTGTAACAATAGGAACATCTAAATCAGTTGTGTCCTCATCTGGCCCCTGCAACATATCCTGCTCAAAAATATCATTAGATCCATCAAGAATAATATCTTCAGTACATACCATAGGCGAGCTAGGAGATGAGTCATGACCATGAGCTGGAGGAGGCCTGCGGGAATAATGGAATGGTAGTGGTGAAACGGGGATAGTACGTGGAGCTGGTGGTGGTGGTGGTGGTGGTGTCATATATATGGCGTCGGTAGTCAGTGGAGGTAGCTGCTGATCACCTGAGGATGAAAAATACATTACGGATTCAAAAAATGTAACATCTGCACTGACCATATACCGCCTACGCAAAGGATCAAAACACTTGTACCCCATTTTGAGTTCTGGAGTACCCAACAAACACACACTTGACAGCCCTAGGAGAGAGCTTGTCAGTACCAGGAGACAACTGGTGGACAAAGGCAACTGAACCAAACACACAAGGAGTAAGGGAAAACAGATCCTTACCAGGATAGATAAGGGAAAAAGGAATATGTCCATCCAAGACAGAGGACGACATACGGTTAATTAAGTAAATGCTATGAGAACCGCGTCACCCCAGTAAGAATAAGGAACATGACTCTGTATAAGGAGTGATCTTGTAACATCTACTGGTGACGGTGTTTCCTTTCAGCGATCCCATTTTGTTGAGAGGTATAAGCACAGGATGTTTGATGGATAATCCCTTTTGATGAGTAGTAATTGGCTAGGACATGAGTGCACAGTTCTAGGGCATTATCGCTTCTCGCAAATTTCACAGATGTGGAGAAAAACATTTTGAATTTCATTCAGAAAATGGATTATAATATTGCCTGCTTCAGATTTATTTTTCATCAAAAATACCCATGACACACGAGAGAAGTCATCCACAATAACTATATAAAATTTGTGTCCTTGATGATCAGGTACACGACTCGGACCCCAGATATCAATATGAAATAACTCAAACTTGGAGGTACTACTCCGACCTGGACGACTGGGAAAGGTAGACCGGTGATGCTTTCCCAACTGACAAACCTCACATTGGATAGATGTGTGAGGAAGACCCTGGGGTAACACACGACGCAACTTCTGAAGCGGTAGATGCCCAAAGTGCAGATGCCACAGCAAAGGAGATACTGGTCCAGTGGGAAGGGATGAGGTTCCAGCGAATCGACTCTGATTTAGGCGATAGAGGCCTCCTTGCTCATAGCCACGACCAATCACGTTGCCCGTACGGATGTCCTGAAAAATAAGAGAAGATGGATCAAAAATCGCCCGACATTGTAAATCCTTCGTAATCTGACTGATTGATAACAAATTCATTGAAAAATCAGGTGCATGTAGCACATTCTTGAGCTGCATAGAAGATGTCAGTCTAATCTCCCCCTGACCAGTGATGGGGGAATGTGTACCATTGGCAATGACCACTGTTCGGCCTGGTGGAATCTGAGAATATCCTGTAAGTAAACTCCGATCGCCACATAGATGATGTGTAGTGCCCGAGTCCATAATCCAAGGTAATGTATCTGATCTACTACTGGTAAATGCAAGTATGCTACATGAGGTACTGGTAGATGCAGAGGCAGATGCAGCAGCATCAGATGAACTCTCAGTAGTAGATGTTGGGCCAGATGGGGGAATAATGCCCCTTAGACGGGCAACTAGATCATCTAACCGCTGATGCAAAGTGGCAGCAGATGGAGGCTCTATCTGTTCAGCAACTCGTGCAGATGCAGGAAATCCATGCTTAGAGTAGCATGTGTCTTCATTGTGTCCGACGCGATGACAGTAGGTACATGTGGGCCGAGTGCGGCCTCCTCTACCACGAGGTCCACGTCCACGGGTCTGATGATAGGATCCACGACCCCTGTTGGCAACCATGGCTGAAGCATTCTGATTCGTGGCCGTAGAAGGGACGGTGATGCGGCTCAGTCTATGAAAGGCTTCCTCCATGGGAGGAATAGTAGAATCGGCCAAAATCTGGGATCGCGTCGCCTCATATTCTGGATCAAGTGCAGCAAGGAACACGCCCACCATAGTCGCATTCCGATATGTCTTCTGTTGGTCTGGCATGGCTGTCAGGGGCATGAAGCTGTATAGCTTCTCGAACATCCCTCGTAGAGATGTGTAGAGTGAATGTAGAGGGTGACCATTCTACTTTATAGTGAATATATCATGCTGGAGTTGCAGAATCTTCGTCTCATTCTTCGCCTGGGAGTATGTGGCCGCCAGAATGTCCTACATGTCTTTGGTCGTGGGCTGATGTAGAATGTCATTGGCAATCTCGATCGCCAACGTTACAGATAACCAAACTTTGGCGTATGCGTCATCGGCCTCCCACGAGGCATAGGCTCCAGTCTTCTCAGCAGGCTCTGCTTCGGTAAGAATGTGCTTCTTACCAGTTGACTTCATCATACTCATGAACTGCATCGCCCACAGTTCATAGTTTGTACCGTCCATCTTTACGATAGGCGCCGGACCACGAAATGCGCCCATGGATGGGATATCCGCCTTGCTTTCTGACATAATGGAAACTGAAGACTGGAGCGATTGACTGAAGATTTGTCTACAATGACATAGACGGGTTTAGTTGCTTGTGTAGACCTCAAACAACTAAACCCATGTAGTGGACGGTGTGCGCTTTAGGGCTTCGCACACGTTTAGGGCTCCTCGGTGCCCTCTGAACCTCACAGGCACGCAAGATCAACTGGTCAGTCGTGCAGCGTGATGACAAGCGCGCAGTCGCGCGTGAAGTTGCGCGCTAGGCGCACGCGGATGCACTGACGTACGCGCACAAGCGCAGGCGCGTGAAGATGCGCACAGGCACATGCGCGTGAAGGTGCGCACAGGAGCTAGAAGCACTCGCGCGCAGGCGCGTGAAGGCACTCGCGCACAGTCGCGCACTGGCGCCGACACACGCTCACAGTCGCGCACAGGCGCAGAGGCACCGGTGGAGGCGCAGCGGCAGGGTAGAGGCGTTGGCGGCGGCGTCGGCGATGAGAGAGGGGCTCGTGGGTGGGGTGGGGTAGGGTTAGGGTTTCGAGAACTCGGATCTAGGACCGTCGCTCTGATACCATGTTGAGAAAAATGAAAGAGATGTTTATTACATAAGCCTAGGCTCTCTTATATAGGGGAGAAGCCTATCGGTAAATTACATAGAGCATACAAAAGAAAATAAAAATAACAGAAAGACATAAAGAGCACTAATATATGTTAACAGAGCCGCCTCCAGCAAATCCTCCCAGAGTTGCGGACGTAACCCCGCCTCACAAGGGCCATAAGCGCACGAGACCGCGATCTGCAGAGAGGACCTAGTGTTGTCCAGAATCACTGTTAAGAGGTGCCTCCCATGAGACATGGAGTTGAAGGCCCACCTCGAGGATCGCCAAGCCACAATCATCCCACCTGAGTGCTCCGTCCCCTCCAGGGACCTGAATTGATCAACCTCCCCGGCGCCGAACCCCTTCCAATCTTGCTCCGTCAAACCATGAAGCTTCGTTTCTTGAAGGCTCCTAGTGTTTGTTTCTCTTGTTTTGACTTAATGAAGATGAGATAATTGAATTCGGCGTTGACTTGGGCACTACTTGTAAAATCGATGTCGATTTGATATCTAGGTTTGTTGTCTAGAGGTCGTATGTATGGCAAATTGGCTCCATGTTATTGAGAAGTTGGAATGAAAGCGTTATGGATGGAAGGCATCGCGCCTCTCTAGGGGTTGTCATCTTGTGCTTGTTAGAGTGGTTCTTCTGGTTATTCCTGCTTTCTCTGTCATCCAGATTGTTTCCTATTGGGATTTGTCGATGATAGGAAACGATCATGGGAAGATTCTTCCGAAGTACTTCCAATAAGAGTTCTACATGTATTCATTTGATGGAATACGTCATTGTTATGCTTGCGACATAAGAGTAAGGCCTTGGGATGTTTTGGTTAGAGATGCTGAACCTCACTCTCTTGTTGAAGTGGGTGGTGAGGATCTGGAAAAGCAGAGAGGACTTGGTTTGTAGGTTGGTCCATGGTATCTACGGGGTTCACACACAGTGTTCCTTGGGTCCTTGTCAGCAACACTTTGTATATGTCTTTTGGAAGGGATTTATTTGTGCTACCTGAACTTCCTATTAATCACGTCTAGTATCGAGAGATGTGGGCTCCTTTGCTTTCTAGATGAGTGATTGCATTGATGGAAGGTCCTTCTCAAAGAAGATGTGTCTATTCGCTTTGGCATCTTATCATAGCATATTGGTTTCAGAAGCATATGAAATAGTGCATGGTTACTGGCTTTTCATTCTACCTTTTCTGAGCAAAGACTTCTCTAGTTTGCGGAACTCATGGAGTTGCTAGACTCCTTTGACGATTCTATGATGGTATGGGACCATTGGACATGGTAAAGAGGGAAATTTTCGGTTAAGCTAGTCCCAAGACCAGGTAAATTGAGGAGGGTTGCGCATTAGGTAGCCGACAACCAGCGCAACTATTTAGGAATTTGTCTCAAAACAGTTCAGATCTTTTCAAATGGATTTAAGCAAACATTTCAATTTTGTTGGGGCGTTCCCTACTAGCGGCGTGTTGCATCGCTCCAATGCAATGAAAAGTTGGCAAGGGCCGCTACATCGCTGCCCAGATGCGGTTCAAAATTTTCAAGGGTTCTCGCATGGGAACACATGCGAGTAAATAAGCTAGTTCTGATGCATTATTGCTCGGATGCAATCCAAAATTTGCAAGGGTTCTCACATGATGGACACATGCGAGTAAAGAAGATAGTCCAAAAGAGGTTGCAAAGGAAGCTGCAGATAGATAATTGGAATATTGGCACTTTGACTAACAAATCGATGGAGATAGTAGATACGATGGAAAGAATGAAGATCCGATACTTTGTCTTCAAGAGACAAAATGGATTGGAGAGAAAGCAAGGGAGATCAAGAAGACATGCTTTAAACTTTGGTATTCATGTAAAGATAAGGCCAGAAATGGTGTTGGAATGGTTATTCATAAGGATTTGAAGGATTGTGTGGTTGAGGTGCAAAGATTTGAGGATCAGATTATTTTTCTAAAAGTGGTGCTCAGAGAAAAAATTCTGAATAATATCTCAGTTTATGCACCGTAAATTGGTTTAGATGAAAGGATTAAACAAGCTTTTTGGAAGAATTTGGATAAGGTTATGCAAGGAATCCCACAAAGAGATGATTTGTCTAGGTGGAGATATTAATGGACATGCAGGAAAAGATGCTACATGATATGCTAGTGTTCATGGAGGACATTACTTCAGGGACGGAAATAAAGATGGAAAAGTGATTCTTATTTTGTAACGCCTTATGATATTTTCATAACAAACACTCTCTTCAAGAAGAGGGAGGAGCATTTAATTACTTATAAGAGTGGCCCGACTAGAACATAGATACATTACTTTACGTTGAGGAGAACAGATCGATTGTGTTGCAAAGACTGCAAAGTAATCCTAGGACAGAGTTTGACTATTCAACGTCACTTGTTAGTCATGGATGAGCAAATTAAAGGGCTAGTAAAGAAAAGGAGGGTTTCCAAGATCACTAGAACTAGATGGTGGAATCTTCAGTTGAAGCAATCAAGCTCTTGGGAGAAGGTTTTAGAAGACTTATCTTGAGATTGTAACGAAAGTGCAAACGAGATGTGGGATGCGGTAGCATCTTGTATCCGGAGGGTAGCTAAAGAGATGCTATGTGATTCAAATGGAAGAGCTCCAGGCCAAAAGGAGGCTTGGTGGTGGAGTGGAGGGGTGCAAGAGAAGCTCAAAATTAAACGAGCATGCTTTAAAGCTATGTCTAAGGATAGAGCCGATGAAACTATCACAAACTACAAAGTAGCGAAGAAGGAAGCAAAGAAGGTTGTAAGCAAAGCGAAGTCAAAGGCTTATGAAGTTTTGTACAAAAATATCGACTCTAAATAGGGCCAGAAGGATATATTGAAGTTGGCTAAGGCAAGAGAAAAAAGACCAAAAGCCTTTCTCAAGTGAGATGCATTAAGGATGAGGAAGGTCACGCGCTTGTTACTCAAAAGGATATAGAGACTAGATGGAAGCAGTACTTTCATAAGCTTTTCATTGGAGAAGGAAATAGCGAGATCACTTTGGGAGATCTACTTAGAAGTGAAAGTTGCTTGAATCGTGTTAGCTATAAACAAATACAAAAGAATGAAGTAGAGGAGGCTTTGAAGGTTATGAGACTTGGGAAAGGTTTAGGACATGATGACATTCCTATAGAAGTTTGGGGAGTTTTAGGTGAGTGTGGTTTGACTTGGCTTACAAATTTATTCGATGTTATTTGACGAAGCAAAAAAAATGCTCGAAGATTGGAGGAGAAGCATCGTGGTGCCTCTTATGAGAACGAAGGAGACATTCAAAATTGTTTAAATTATAGAGGTCTCAAGCTGATGAGTCACACTATGAAAATTTAGGAATGTGTGATTGAAAGAAGGTTGAGGCAAGTTTCCAAAGCAAAAGAAAATCAATTTGGCAAGTTGCTCAACTATTGAAGCCATCCACTTGCTGAGGAGAACGATGGAGATTTATAGAGCTAAAAGGAAGAACATCCATATGATTTTTATTTATTTGGAGAAGGCTTGTAACTCTGTCCCATGGAATATTATGGAGAGTTTTGGAGAAGAGACCAGTACATGTCCTATACATCAACCTCATAAAGGATGTGTATGATAAGGCTTCATCTTGTAAGGATACGGTCTAGGAAGACAGACTATTTTGATATCAACATTTGTCTGCATCAAGGTTTTGCTTTGAGTCCTTCCCTTTTTACTTTAATCATGGACGAGTTGACAAGTCGCATTCAGGATGAGATACCTTGGTGTATGTTATTTGTTGATGATATTGTGTTGATTGATGAGACTAGATATGGAGTAAATGAGAAGCTTGAGGTAGGAGACTTGCATTTAAGACTAAAGGATTTCATATAAGTAGGGATAAGACTGAATATATAGAGTGTACTTTTGATGGAAGCAATGTTGAAGGAATCAAGGTGAAGATGGGTGACGATAACATTCAAAGAAGAGGCTCTTTTCGATACATGGGATCTATTTTGTAACGTGATGGGGAACTTGATGGAGATGCTACTAACAGAAAATCAAAGGAAAGTTTTACAAAGCAGCCGTGAGACATGCTATGCTCTATGGATCTGAATGTTGGTTTGTGAATCATAGACATGTGCAGAGAATGACAATAGCAGAAATGAAAATGCGAAGGTGGATGTATAGACACACACATAAAGATCGGATTCAAAATGATGCAATTAGAATGAAAGTTAGTGTATCTCCGATCGAGGATAAGATGTGAGAAAATCGCTTAAGGTGGTTTGGCCATATGCAAAAGAGGTCCGTTGATGCATCGGTGAGGAGATGCGAGTTTTCGGCTATTGAGCCGGCTAAGAGAGGCTGAGGAAGGCCCAAGAAGTGTTGAAATGAGACTATATGAAGGGATCTTAGTTTTTTAGATCTAAGCCCGAGAATGACCCAAGGTAGATCGGAATGGAGGCAAAGAATCCATGTAGCTCACCCTACTTAATGTGGGAAAAGGTTTTGTTGTTGTTGGATGGGCTCTAGTTGCACCACCGATTCCAACTATCGGAGAGATGATACATTATTGTAGGTTCATTTGGGAGATATGAGTTACTATGCAGCAAGGTCTTAAATGTCATATTTCGGTTTTGTTTTGGTAGCTTAGAAAGAGAAATTCAGTGAAATTTCGATGAAATGGCCAAAAATTGGGGATATTACTTAAAAACTCTTCTTTCGAAAATTAACATTTATAATAATCTTTAATAAGATAGAAATACATAGTTTTTTTTCTAATAATAGGATGTTAACATGATATGCTATCTTAAATCTCCATTCAATCTCTCCAGAAGTCGTATTATGTTGATCAGAGCCAAAACCAGATTTGAAAATGTAATTAGAACTCGGTAGTTTCACCTCGTGATCATGAAAAGAATAGTGTCACATGCAATAATAATAGAAAAAAACATAGGACAATAAAGAGGACGAGCAAAATTATATCTTATGTAAGAAATTGAATATCAAAATGATAGCTTATAACTTGTATACAACTAAAATACATTGATCTTAGAAAAATATTTAATTTTAGGAATAAAATAAGACATGCACACACAAATACATGAATCTTTCTAACATGTATGTCTAATAGATGCATTATAGAGCTTGTAATCATAAAATTAATGCTATACAAAATCAATTAACACCAGGACATTGTGTAGCATTCACAAACACAATTTCTATCCAATCCAATAATAGGGAAATACTTACAGTCACAAGACATGGAAGGTTGCTAACAACCTTGAACTCGCACATATTCCATGTAGTAGAGAAGCAGCAAGAAAGAGAGCCCAAGAAATGAGCAAATGTGGTGTCTTGTAGGATGAAATGATGCAATGTAATGCACTAATATATAGAGCTCAAAAAGTACCCCTAAGTGGTAGAAATTAGGTGAAAGAGTGGCCTAAGAGGCTAGGGTGATGTGGCTAGATTCTTTGTTTTCTATTGTTTCAACCGAATTTCGACCGAAATGGACCAAATTTCCATTGAATTGGATTCAAATTCCACCATAATGGAGAGAAATTGAACGAAATGTCAGCGAAATCTGGGAAAAGGATATGCTATGGGTATCCATTTTGGCCACTTGTCGAAACCGATTTTGATCAAAATTTGGTGATATTTTGGTGAAATTTAAGACCATGCTATGCAGGTGAAGATCATGTAGGAGAGACTTTTTTCATGTGACAATGATTTTATGGGGTGTAGATGGAATCAGTACACCACATTTTCCTTACTTTAAGAAGTTGTAAAGACGTATGGGTGAAGATGGGTTTCTCGTGGTTGGAGTTTTCCATTGTCGAGAAGTTTTGCGATCCTTGGTTAACACAAGATTCAGACCCTTTAACGTGCAGTTGATGCCTTTGGCGTCTCTTTAGGCACTTTAACTAGGTCGTAACGTTTTAATTTTTCAAGCAGAGCTTTTCTATATAGAGAAAATTCTAATGATGCTAAGTCTCTTCTCATGTTGTGGTTCTTGTAGCAAGTTATCATATATTTATTTATTTATGGGACACATTGTTTCCCCTTTTTGAATTAAAAAATTTAGTCAATATAAAGGAGATTCTTCTTCAAACCCTACATGATAAACATGCTGAAGTTTCATCTTTCCTTAATTAAATTAATAAATAATTGTTGTGGAGTCCATATGTATGATTGGTAACTTGAAATAGTTGGTCGTTACAATAATTTAACTTTCCTGATTTAAAATAAGAAATAATTGTTGTAAAGTCCATATGCATGATTGGTAACTTGGAATTGTTGGTTGTTGCAATAACTTAACTGCCTTTGTAATTAGCTATATCTCATCTCTTCCCCTTGTCATTAATAACGTGATTTGAGCTACCTGAGACGATAATATAGTTGTGGTCGTAGTCTCCAGTGTTCAGAAAAACGGCCTAGGCGGTCGCATATGCGTCTGCATATGCGGAGGCACGCCATAGAGCGCAACACATATGGTCTAGACGTTGAATATGCATCAAGCTCGTGTACTCAGAATGAGTATTCCGCATATGCAACCACTTTTATGATAGGATTCTTTACAGTCGACCCAACCCAAATAGGGAAATAAAATCCCTTTGGCCCTTCCCCACTCGAGCAGAGCTCGAGACTTTCGACGACGCTACAAAGCCCTAGCATCCACTGTCAATGACGCTCTGCCCCCTCCGCATCCAATGATCCTCCTCCGCGCTTCTCATCTCTGGCAGTGGGAGTTCCTCCGCCTAGACCTCCTCCATGGGCCTCCTCCGCCATGGACCCCCGCCGCCTGGGCCCTGGACCTTGCCTTGACGCTTGGACCCCCTCCGCCAGTGGGAGCTCCTCCGCCTGGACCTCCTCCGCCCTGGACCCCCTCCGCCTGGACCTCCTCCGCCATGTTCTCCTCCACCTATCTGCAAGTAATCTTTACATGAATCCCTAATCGAATGTTAAGTTTATCCATTATTAAGTGCTTGAAATTTTTAGGTTAAATTTGGAAAAAAAATTAGTAAAACCATTTACGTATTGTTATGAATAATATTTCTACATATTTTATTGTTAGTCCTCTTGTTATAACAGACCAATGTGATGTCTTCTTAGCTCATATCTTGGTATAATAACTCTTTGAATAGTGAATACAATGTCATTAGTTTTCATAGTAGTTTATTAGGTTACTAACTAACATATTTCACAAATAATGGATTATTAATCTATTTCATTTTTAGGATTTTCAAAATATATTTTTTCATGAATTTTGGTTATCATGGATTCAGAGCCCACACATGTTGAGGAACATGTCTTTTTTATACCACTCGGATCTACCGTACCTGGATGGAAATATGCATATTTTCTGGAGAAGTCTGTTCCAAATTCTGTGACTTGTCGCTTATGTGGCAAAGTTTTGAAAGGAGGAATTAATCGAATGAAACAACACCTTGGTCACATCAAAGGGAATTGCAAATCATGTCCTAAGGCGGATTCTGAAGTGCAGAAGGAGATACGTGATTACGTTGAAGGAATTATGAAGAAGAAGAATGAAAAAGCTATCACTTTGAAAGAAATGTCCACAACACCATGTGAAGTAACATGTCCTGCGAAAAGACCACGATCATCTGATGATGAATGTGGGACACCTGGCACAATGCGCCAATCTATTATCAAAGAAACACTAGCCAAGGAGGAATATGCGTGTGTCAACAAATATATAGTCAAATTCTTCTATGAATGTGATATCCCTTTCAACGTGGCGACCAAGAACTCCTTCATACGCATGTGTGAAGCAATTGACCAATACAGAAGCAGCTACAAGCCCTCATCATATTGTGAAATTGCAGAGCCTTTGTTGAAGGATGAAGCGGAGGAAACAAAAGAATTTTTGAAAGGGCACAAGGATGCATGGAAGAAAAGTGGATGTTCCATCATGATAGATGCATGGACCGACATGAGGGGAAGAAGCATAATGAATTTGTGTGTTAACTGCAGCTTGGGCACATGTTTTTTGAAGTCTGTTGATGCTTCAGCCGATGCACATACTGTTGAATACATATCCTCGTTGGTGGAGGATTGTATAAAGGAGGTTGGAGTAGACAACTTTGATCCACTCTTTATTCTAAATAGACAACTTTGGAAATGCTTTCGACCTTAGGTTGAAAATCTTCGCATTATAATACTTACATTTTATGTTTTTCTAAATATAAAATGTCTAGTATTTGAATCTATTATTATATTGCTAAATATTTTTAATTAAAATAATAGAAACCACAGTCTGCATATACTTCCGCATATACTTCCGCTTGCCCGCTTACTCGCTTCAGACCGCCTGACCGAACGAATACCGCATACCGACTTTCTGAACCTTGGTAGTCGCCTTTTGAAAGGCCTCCATCGACAGAGTCGGTTCATTTTATTGGATGATTGCTATAGAAGCTTGCTCATCCCAGATTCCTTTTGAAGAATCTTTATAGTCATTATTTGGCATTGCAATATTGCTTTCATTTGACTTCTTCTTAAATCGACAATTACATGCACGATATACCTTCTTTTCATAAATAAAGCATCCATCTTAGCTATTCGCATTGGTACTTGACCATATAGAGTTCCCGTAATTTAAAACTTCTTTGTGGGTGGTGTTTCAATCAAGGGACCACACCTTTTCGTGAAATAAATTAAGTTAAATCTGACAACTTTCCTCGTCTTTGTGTACTAAAGTACTTCATCACTACTTTTTAGTAATAAACTGGTCATTTGCATGGTAGTCTATCAATTTGTTAAGAGGCTTTCTAAGGTATGCTGAGTTGGTTATTCAAAGTCAACAATGACGAAAACGCTATATAGATATTAAGCTATGAAGAACAATTCTCTACATCCATAGTTCACTGGTTTTGGACTCTTTCTAACTTTAAAATGTAGAGACAGTGTTGGCTTACTTTTGTAAAAAATTTAGTAAGTGTTATGTCACCATGATTGAGCATCATCAATTCATTTTCCAATAGTTATTGTGCATCATTTTTATGTGAGAATAATTGTAAAGGTATCCTACGCTTCTTTTTAAGCGGTGGTTTCTTGAATGTGCTTAATCAGCGCCATGTTGTCGTAAACATAAACATTGCATTTTTTATTGTGATCTTCCATTTATTTAGTGCATCTATCTGATATGTTATTGATGACATTACACCATTGCTAATAATGACCTCCAGGAGTCATTATTGACGAAAGGGTTCGATATGAATCTTCTAATGGACATAGTTGTGCCCTTTTGGATTCTTGATGGAGTTGGTTGAACGAATGGCGTTGCCATCTTGATTCAGAGCTCCATCTTCAACTAATAAAGTTGGCAAGCTTGCAAAAGTCGGTAGTTGGTATTCTGTTAATCGGGTTACTAGCTCAGGATTAATCAGTAGTCGGGTAATAATCATGAGACTGATTAGATATGGTCAGTTTTATGTTTTTAGTTAGTTTAAATATATAATTTAAGAGGTTGGGGAGCTTGCACCAAAGTGCATGTAACTTCACATGCACTGGTGCCATAAACGCTCGTATTTTTTATTTTTTATATGAAATCATGTGGGATTTACATCACCATGTATGACCATGTTGTTATTCAAAATTCAATTTAATTCGAGACTTATAACCCATCCATCAAGACTACGAAATTTTAACGATCTCAGAATTACTGAAATTTAGCCCTTCCAGATGGACATGTTAGGAATGTTTGTTTTACGCAAAATTTGAAATGTGTATTCTAGTCATAATTCTAAGGAAATTAGCCATGATTTCATTTCAAAAAATTCGGCGTTTGTGGCACCGGTGCATGTAAAGTTACATGCACCTTGGTGCAAGCTCCCCGGCCTCATTTTCTAATATACATATTCTTATATATCGATGTATGTATGGTTCATTCAAACACATTGACATAATTTACTACCAAACATATTTGATGAAATGAAGGAACAAGCTAAAGAACAAATTGTTTTTTTATGAAACAAGAGTTAATATTTTTAAACAAATGCAACATGCCAAATTACATGCTTAACAAAATAAATTCTAATAGTAACATGGTCTAGATATCCTCGTCATCATCTAATTTCAACATCTTCCATATATTCCTTCAGAATTGAATTCTTCCTCATTTATTAGCACAGTAGTTGACTCTGAACCTAAAGTTCCCCTGACATATTCATCTCTTTAACTTATTCTTACTTGCCTCTTTATTGTAGTATGGATTATGTAAATATATATTAGTTACTTGTGTACTTCTCTGTTATTTTCTTTTCTGTCGTATGCTATATGTAATTTACCCATAGGCTACTCTCCTATATAAGAGAGCCTAGGGCTGATGGAATAAACATCTTCTTCTCTTTTCCCAACATGGTATCAGAGCGACGGTCCTAGACCGGAGTTCTTGAAACCCTAACCCTATCCCCACCCGCGTGCCTCTCTCTCGCCGCCGGCGCCTACTGGTTGTGCGCGCCTCTCGCCTGCGGTGAACCGCACACCGCGTGCGCCCCATCGCGCGCCTGCGCCTCCATGCGTGCGTGCCCCAGCGCCCTCCAGCGCGCCCCTGTGCGCGCCCCTTAGTGCCCCTTTGCGCTCTTGTGCATGCCCCCATCGTGCGTGCGCCCCTGAAAGCACATGCCCTAGCGCCCCTGTGCTCTCTCTCGCGCTATCTGTTGTGCGTGAGTAACTCCTGAATCAGCCCTACAAGTTTCTAGCGCGCACACCGTCAACTAAATAGGTTTGGTTGCTTGAAGTCTACACATGCAACTAAACATGTCTATGTCCGTGTAGACGATCTTATCTTCAGTCTATCGCTCCAGTCTTCTGTCTCCAGTATGTCAGAAAGCAAGGCGGATATTCCATCTATAGGTGCCATTCGTGGTCCAGCGCCTATTGTAAAGATGGATGGTACGAACTATGAACTGTGGGCGATGCAGTTCATGAGTATGATGAAGTCAACTGGTAAGAAGCACATTCTTACCGAAGAAAAGCCTGCTGAGAAGACTGGAGTTAATGCCTCATGGGAGGCAGATGATGCATACGCAAAAGTCTGGTTATCCGGAACTTTGGCAATCGAGATTGCCAATGATATTCTTCATCAGCCCACGGCTAAAGACATATGGGATATTCTGGCGGCTACATACTCTCAAGCGAAGAATGAGACAAAGATTCTGCAACTCCAGCATGACATATTCACCATTAAGCAGAATGGTCGCCCTCTACACTCACTTTACACATCTCTGCGTGGGATGTTCGAGAAGTTGTACAACTTCATGCCCCTGACAGCCACGCCAGAGCAACAGAAGACCTACCGGAATGCTACTATGGTGGGAGTTTTTCTTGCTGCCCTTGATCCCGAGTATGAGGCAGCACAGTCTCAAATTTTGGCAGATTCTACTATTCCTCCCATGGAGGAAGCTTTTCATAGATTGAGCCGGATCACTGTTCCATCTACAGCTGCGAATCAGAATGCTTCAGCCATGGCTGCCAACAGGGGTCGTGGATTTCATCATCAGACCCGTGGTCGTGGACCTCGTGGTAGAGGAGGTCGTACTCGGCCAACATGTACCTACTGCCATCGCGTCGGACACAATGAAGACACATGCTACTCTAAGCATGGATTTCCTGCATCTGCACGAGTCGCCGAGCAGATAGAGCCTCCATCTGCTGCCTCTTTGGATCAACGGTTCGATGATCTAGTTGCCCGTCTAAGAGGCATTATTCCTCCATCTGGCCCAGCATCCACTACTGAGAATCAATCTGATGCTGTTGCATCTGCTTCTACGTCTACCAGTGCATCAGGTAGCATACTTGCATTTACTAGCAGTAGATCAGGTACTTTACCTTGGATTATGGACGCGGGAGCCACACATCATCTATGTGGCGATCAGAGTTTACTTACAGGATACACTCAGATCCCTCCAGGCCGAACAGTGGTCATTGCCAATAGTATACATTCCCCAATTACTGGTCAGGGGGAGATTATGTGCCTGATTTTTCAATGAATTTATTGTCAATCAGTCAGATTACAAAGGATTTACAATGTCGGGTAATTTTTGATCCATCTTCTCATGTTTTTCAGGACATCCTTACGGGCAACGTGATTGGTCGTGGCTATGAGCAAGGAGGCCTTTATCGCCTCAATCAGACTTCCTTTGCTGGAACCTCATCCCTACCTACTGGACCCGTATCTCCTCTGCTATGGCATCTGTGCTTTGGACATCTACCGCTTCAGAAGTTGCGTCATGTGTTACCCCAGAGTCTGTCTCACACATCCATCCAATGTGAGGCTTGTCAGTTGGGAAAGCATCATCGGTCTACCTTTCCCAGTCGTCAGTGTCGGAGTAGTACCTCCAAGTTTGAGTTATTTCATATTGATATCTGGGATCCGAGTCATGTTCTTGATCATCAGGGACACGGATTTTATATAGTTATTGTGGATGACTTCTCTCGTGTGTCATGGGTATTTTTGTTGAAAAATAAATCTGAAGCAGGAAATATTATTATACATTTTCTTAATGAGATTCGTAATGTTTTCTCCACATCTGTTAAAATTGTAAGAAGTTATAATGCCCTGGAATTGTGTACTCATGTCCTAGCCAATTACTACTCATCCCAAGGGATTATCCACCAGACATCCGGTGCCTATACCTCTCAACAAAATGGGATCGCTGAAAGGAAACATCGCCACCTACTAGATGTCACCAGGTCACTTCTTATACAGAGTCATGCTCCTTACTCTTACTGGGGTGACGCGGTTCTCACAGCATGCTACCTAATTAATCATATGCCGTCCTCTGTTCTAGCCTCTAGGTGAACAAATTCCTTTCTCCCTTATCTTTCTTGGTAAAAATATGTTTTCCCTTACTCCTCGTGTGTTTGGATCGGTTGCCTTTGTCCACCAGTTGTCTCCTGGTACTGACAAGCTCTCTCCTAGGGTTGTCAAGTGTGTGTTTGTTGGGTACTCCAGAACTCAGAAGGGGTACAAGTGCTATGATCCATTGCGCAGGTGGTATCTTGTTAGTGCAGATGTTACATTTTTTGAATCCGTAATGTATTTTTCATCCTCAGGTGATCACTTGCTACCTCCAGCTACTACCGATGCCATCTATGTGACACCACCACCACCACCACCAGCTCCTTTACCATCATCTGCACCTCCTATTACTATATCTGTTTCACCACTACCATTTCATTATACCCGCAGGTCTACTACAACTCATGGTCATGACTCATCACCTAGCTCGCCTAAGGTATGTTTTGAAGATATTACTCTTGATGGATCTGATAATGTTTTTGAGCAGGATGTGTTACAGAGGACAGATGAGGACACAACTAATTTAGATGTTCCTATTGCTATACGTAAATCGAAGCGGAGCTGCGCCTCATATCCTTTAGCAGCTTCTGTGTCATTTGAACGACTATCTGGGGACTTCAAGAACTTTGTGATCGCTTTGTCAGCTGTAGATATTCCATGGAATTACCAAGACGCTCTGAAGGATAGCAGATGGCGTCTAGCAATGGAGGAAGAAATGGCAGCACTTCAATCTAGAGGAACTTGGAGCCTGGTCCCTATACCTGCAGATGTGTCTCCAGTAAGCTGCAAGTGGGTATTTACAGTCAAGCAGAATGCAGATGGTAGTATTGACAGATACAAGGCTCGCCTTGTTGCTCGTGGCTTTACACAGACATACGGGGTGGACTATCTTGATACATTCTCGCCAGTAGCCCGTCATTCTACTCTACGGATCTTGCTATCAGTTGCGGTTACTCGTGAATGGCCGCTATATCAGTTGGATGTGAAGAATGCATTCTTATATGGTGACTTACAGGAGGAAGTCTACATGCAACAGCCACCCGGTTTTGCTGTTGAGGGGGAGTGTTCCAAGATGTGCAGACTTCATAAGGCTATCTATGGCCTTAAGCAGAGCCCCAGGGCATGGTTTCAGAATCTCTCAGACCTCTTTGAAAAACAGGGATACAAACGCTCTAATGCTGATCATTCCTTGTTTGTATAAAAGACTTCAAGAGGTATTATTGCAATCATGGTTTATGTAGATGACATCTTGATTACAGGAGATGATGCACAAGGAATAAAGAAGGCGAAAGAAATGCTGGGTAGTGAATTTGTTACCAAGGACCTTGGAGTCCTTAGATACTTTCTGGGGCTGGAGTTTGCCAGAAATCCGTATGGGTTAGTAATGTCGCAGAGAAAATATGTTACGGACCTGTTGAGTGAAACAAGAATGCTCGGTTGCCGGCCTGCTACAACACCAATGGATCCCAGTATGAAGCTATATGATGATGATACAGAGGAGGTGGACAGGAGAAGATGCAGAGAACTGGTGGGCAAATTGTTGTATGTCACTATTACTAGGCCCGATATATCCTTTGCTGTGAGTCGTGTGAGCAAGTTCATGGAGCAATCACGTCAGGTTCACATGGATGCCATACATATGATACTCAGGTACCTCAAATCGACTCCAGGTGCGGGTTTGCTATTCAAGAAAGGCAAGGTGATCTCTATCTCAGCATGTGCAGATGCAGATTATGCAGGGTGTCCCAAGGACAGGAAGTCCACCTTTAGGTTTGCGGTTTACGTTGGAGATTCTCTAATCTCATGGAGGAGCAAGAAACAAACTGTGGTAGCCAGGTCTAGTGCTGAATCTGAATATAGGGCTATGGCTCAGGTTAGCATGGAAATGATGTGGGTGAAGGCTGTGCTTACAGATTTATGTATAGAGGTCCCACTTCCTATAAAGTTGACTGTCACTTCATACGTGACATGATTCAGAAGGGATTCATTGCTACATCCCATGTCAGTTCAGAGAATCAAACTGCAGATATATTCACCAAGGCATTACTACGAGGCCCATTTCAGAAGTGTGCGTCCAAGCTGAGCATGATTGATATCTATGCTCCATCTTGAGGGGGAGTGTAAACATATATTAGTTACTTGTGTACTTCTCTGTTATTTTCTTTTCTGTCGTATGCTATATGTAGTTTACCCATAGGCTACTCTCCTATATAAGAGAGCCTAGGGCTGATGGAATAAACATCTTCTTCTCTTTTCCCAGCAGATACAAAAATAAGTTGTGAGGTGCAAAGGACCATTAAGTTTTCCCTTGGTTTTAGAGATAATGACCAACACAAATAACTTACACGAATCCACTTAATTAAAAATGTCATTATCTCTTCTTTGAACTCTTTAATCCCTCCATAAATAAGGACCATAGATGGCTTCCGATCTGCGGTAACCACACTTAATAAGTGAATCAAAGGTGTGAAAACTCATATCGCAAGTAGTTTGGTTCCCAAAAGACGGGCTCACGACTGTGGATGTTGCTCATTGTCCCTATTTAGTCCTCGAGCATTTGCAATTTTTCCAATTCATCCGAAGAGAACATCAACCTCAGTTTTCTTTTTCTCTAAAATGTTTTTCTGCATAAGAAAAGTTGTTATAACGTCATTTATCGAGGTTTGGCGGTGTATCTCTTGTTAGTGAACTTCCACATCAAACATAGATTCCATTTGTGACCATAAATGAAAATCATGAGCATTTTCACCTTTGTAATTGCACTCTTCACCTTTGTCTTTTTACTCATCTCTTCCAATGCAAGATCAATGTAATAAACATCACATGGAGTCCACCATATGTGCAGATATTTTGCAAGAAACCGTTTTCCTGCTTTTAAGTTGGCCAAAGCATTATCTGACACAATTTGGACAACTCTTTTCACCTCACCTTCTTTCATGCATGGATCAGCCAATTGAAAGATATATTCTGCATTATGTGCCTCATAGATGCATTTATAGACGTTTGAAATGAAGTTCCTATTGAGAAATTGACATAGAAGTTCATAATGTTCCTTCTTCGCATGTATGTCCCTGCATCAGTCATTGAAATCTAATCGTCTTCCACATATCTTGATGGCACTAGAAGTCATCAATTATTATCTTCATTGTCTTCTTGGAATATTGTCTGCTTACCTCATAGCTTGAGGGAGGTTTGAGACCAAAATCATATATGGTCCTTTCCAACTGCCTCCATAATCTATGAGAATGGTTTTGATAGTTGTAGAGATATATTATTCTCTTTTGTACCTTTATAATATTTTCTTTTTCCTGTTGCACTCTTTATGTATTTTACCCATAGGCTACTCCCCTATATAAGAGAGAGCCTAGGGCGTATGGAATAAACAAGTTTTCTTATTTCCCAACATGGTATCAGAGTGGCGGTCCTAGACCGGAGTTCTCGAATCAAACCCTAACCCTGACCTCCACCGCTACCATCTCCTACACCTCCTGTCATGTGCTTGTTTCACCATTGCCATTCCACTATACCCGTAGGCCTGCTTCTGCTCATGATCACCGCTCATCATCTAGCTCACCTGAGGTATGTTCTGAGAATATTAATATTGATGGATCTGATGATTTCCCTGAGCAGGATGTATTACAGAGGCCAGATGAGGAGGCAGGTGATTTAGATCTACCTATTGCTCTACGAAAGCAGAAGCGTAGTTGCGCGTCATATCCTACAGCATCTTCTGTGTCTTTTGATCTCCTAACTGGAGAATTCAGAAACTTTGTCAGTGCACTATCAACGGTGGATATTCCACGGAATTACCAAGATACGTTGAAGGATAGTCGATGGCGTTTAGCCATGGAGAAAGAAATGGTTGTTCTTCAGTCCAGAGGCACCTGGAGCCTTGTTACTGCACCTACTGATGTGTCTAAAGTTAGCTGCAAGTGGGTCTTTACAGTTAAGCAGAATGCAGATGGCAGCATTGACAGATACAAGGCACGCCTAGTTGCTCGTGGCTTTACACAGACATATGGGGTGGATTACCTTGATACATTATCGTCGGTTGCTCGCCATTCCACCCTACGGATCCTCCTCTCTATTGCGATTACTCGTGATTGGCCACTATACCAATTAGATGTGAAGAATGCATTCCTATATGTTGACTTACAGGAGGAAGTCTACATGCAACAACCACCTGGTTTTGCTGTTGAGGGGGAGTATCGTAAGGTGTGCAGACTTCATAAGGCTATCTATGGCCTTAAGCAGAGCCCCAGAGCTTGGTTCCAGAAGCTCTCAGACCTGTTTGAGAAACAGGGATACAGACGTTCTAATGCAGATCATTCCTTGTTCGTACAGAAAGACACCCATAGGTATTATTGCAATTATGGTGTATGTAGACGATATCTTGATTACAGGTGATGATGAACAGGGAATTTAGGGGGCAAAAGAAATGCTGGGTTGTGAATTCGTCACCAAGGACCTTGGAGTTCTTAGATATTTTCTGGGACTGGAATTCGCCAGAAATCCTCATGGGTTAGTAATGACCCAGAGGAAATATGTCACTGATATGTTGAGTGAAACAGGAATGCTTGGTTGCCGACCTGCCACTACACCTATGGATCCCAGTATGAAATTATATGATGATGACACTGATGAGGTGGATAGGAGAAGATACAGAGAACTGGTGGGCAAGCTTCTCTATGTTACTGTTACCAGACCCGATATCTCCTTTGTTGTGAGTCGATTAAGCCAGTTCATGGAGCAACCACGTCAGGTACACATGGACGCTATACATATGATACTCAGGTACCTTAAGTCATCTCTAGGTGCAGGTCTGCTGTTTAAGAAAGGCAAGGAGGTTACTATCTCAGCATGTGCAGATGCAGATTACGCAGGATGTCCTAAGGATAGGAAGTGCACCACTGGGTTTGCTGTGTATGTTGGAGATTCTCTAGTCTCATGGAGAAGCAAGAAGCAAACGGTTGTAGCAAGGTCTGGTGCTGAGTCTGAATATAGGGCTATGGCCCAGGTCAGTACAGAAATGATGTGGGTAAAGGCTGCGCTTATAGATCTATATATAGAAGTTCCGCTTCCTATGGCTTTGGAATGTGACAATCAGGCAGCTCTATTCATTGCAAATAATCCAGCATTTCATGAACGAACCAAGCACATTGAGGTTGATTGTCACTTCATACGTGATATGATTCAGAAGGGTTTATTGTTACATCCCATGTTAGCTCAGAGGACCAAACTGCAGCATTTTTACCAAGGCATTACTTCGAGGGTTGTTCCAGAAGTGTTCGTCCAAGCTGAGCATGATTGATATCTATGCTCCACCTTGAGGGGGAGTGAAGAGATAAATTATTCTCTTCTGTACCTTTATAATATTTTCTTTTTCCTGTTGGACTCTTTATGTATTTTACCCATAGGCTACTCCCCTATATAAGAGAGCCTAGGACGTATGGAATAAACAAGTTTTCTCATTTTTCCAACAATAGTCAATTCATTAAAAAGAATTACTGCTTAATAGGCCCAGTAACATATATAAGAGATGACCCTTTTCTCAATGATCCCTGTAGAATACATCCTTGATGTTCATCTTACAATTCTGACCTTGGATTGCCATTTTCTCCTTGGTGGATTTTAATAATCAAGATTTTTTCTCTGATCTAGCATCTCTAATAATGTCAACCTCATTTCACATCTTAATTGAATGTTGCTTTATGGATTTTCTTCTAGGCAACTTTATCCATATATGATAATATTTTCTTCTTCGTATCATCACCGACCCTAGGATATGCAAAGTTATTGCCCCTTCAATGTGAAAGATGTTGTTTGAACCTATACATTTCTTCCTTCTCCACTTTCATGCACAACCTACACATAATCGTATTCGGATCAACATGATTCGGAAAAAAACTCTTAGCTTCATTTGAAAAAAAAATGGAATGATGTCAAAACCTTCGTAACACGATGAATATATCAAAACCTATTATTGAGATAAAACTACCATTCATCTATCTCAAAAAAATATAAAAAGGAAAACATTTACCATAGGAGGCGTGAGGGAGCTACAAGGGAGAAGCAAGTGGTTGTTGGGTGTTGGGGGTCACGATGGATCGTCGATGAGAGGCGAGTGGACCTTCTAGGGTAGATGGAAGAATATAAAACTAGAGTCAAGAGAGAGCTGGAAGGGAGTAGGCGAGAGCAAGGTGGTGGTGACAGAGGCAAGAAGGAGATGGTTTGCCATCGTTGAGCAACGAGAGAAATGCAACGTGGGAGGATTTTTTGTTGAAGGTGCGGGGGAGGAAATGTGTTATGTCCGACAATAAGTAGTGGCACATAACATGGGTTATCGGGCTAGTATACATGTTTAGGGTATGATTATCCGACTTCATGGGTACCTTGGGTCCACTATTGGAGGCACACATGGTCTGGTGATTTTTCGTTCGTCATTTCGAACAAGTGCGGTACAGAAGCACCCCAAGTTGGAACCTGTTGGAGTATTTGGTTGTGCACCTCTTATGTTGTAGATGGGTAAATGGATACCTCCAGGATCCATTTACCTCATCCAGTTGTTTAGTCCCACATCTACCAGTTTGGAGATGTGGAGACTCGGTGGGGGCTATATATAGACCCCCACGCCCATTGTATTCAGGTGAGAAAAGCAATAGACTATCAGCCCTTTGAGGCGTTCTCCCGTGGTTTCATCTCGCTTCTTAGGGAGTAGGGTTCCACGTTAAATCCCTTGTTCTTCCATGTTTTATATTTATTTCTCCGATACGCTTTCGCATTCCTATTTTCTAACATGGTATCAAAGCGGGTCGATTCTCGAGGATTTTACGTTGTTTGTTTTTATTCTATTCGAGATTCGATTCAACTATGATTTGTTCTTAAAGTTCGTTCATGAAGATCCAAGAAATTAGGGTTCCAGTCAGGAACCCTAGATCTGGTTTCGTGGAGGCCCTATACATCTCCGGGCATGCCGATAGCCCTTTCGTGCCCTCCTAAAATCGTCTCCGACGAGCCCCAGATGCAACCTCTTCTCCAAGGCGGAACCACAGAAGCACCCAGGCGACTGTGCGCCACCCCCAACGACATCGCCCCTTGCACAGCCCTAGCCGGAGACCTCCATCCCTCCAGTCCTAGGTCAACTTCAAGTGGAGACTTCCATCGCGCGTACCTCTCCAGTCGACGAGCTCCTTCTTTCGCACGCGCGAGAGTTCCAGACCCATGTGTGACTCCATCGCAACAGGCACGCGCATCTCAACAAGGTTCCTCGCACAATGCACCCGACGACGACACTCCTCTAGATCGCGAGGCCTCCAGCGCACCGCCTCTTCTCGAATCTGCTCCTCCATCACAGGAGCCAGCGGCGCCCCCTTACAAGTTCAGACGATGCACGACTCTCCCTCTCCTTGGTCTCCTTCGGTGGCCTCATGGCGATGCCAGCGAGCCCCCTCCTCTTCTTGCACCGCTCCATCATTTCGACGGCTCAGTTGTACTCCAATCAACGATGCAGTCACCTCGTGCACCTCTAGTCCTCCAAGCGGAGGCACCAGATCGCCGTCGGCGACGCATGCGATATTTTGCAGGGAGAGGGTTCCTTCGGAGCCCTAAAAGGGCTTTATTTTAAAAAAAATGAGTGAGAGGGGGAAAGAATTGTTGCCTGGGCTACTGTAGATAAAAGCCCCAAGTGGGTGATGAATATGTGATTCATCACTCTTAAAGTTGAAAATAGAGCCTTGTTTCCGGGTAATGAGGAGCATATTTCCACAAAAAACTGCACAATTAGCATTCATGCATGCATTGATAACATCTGCATCTTAGCATTTGTATTTGCATTAAATAAGAAGCCAAATTCACTTGTAAATATTCGCCTATATATTAGCTAAAATACCTTATATTTATATATTTTATACTAACTTTAAATCCTATAAAGTCACTTTATACCGTATATATTATTAACAAATTATACAAGGAAAATACCAAAAATTGCTAACTTGAATAATTGCCCAACAAAACCCCAAACCAAGTTGGAAGTCATGGACTTTAGAATGAACATATCTCTCTCATGCAACCTCCGATCTAGGTCTACTCACTTCTAAATTAATATACATTCAGAGACCTTCAAAATGAGACCAATTTCATTTAAATCGGAGCTCGTATCCAAAACTTGGGTTTTGGGACCCCATTGTACGCTATATGTATGTATATTTGTATGTATTTTAGTACTTTATTTGACCTCATTTCTGTTTCTGATCAACATGAAACTTGTAGATTTCATTGAGATCTACAACTTTCATGTTTTGAGTTTTTTCAAATTCGGCCATCTTCTTCCCCTTATCTCACTTTCTTTTTCAGCCATCCAGATTGGGCCACGTGGCACCCTCTGATTGCGCCACGCAGCCCACTCCATCGCCCGCCACGTGCCTTGCCTCTGGGTCGTCAGATCGTCCTCACCGCCTTCAGATCTGGGCCCTTCATACCGCTTCATCCCTCAACCGTTCGATCGTTCCCCCAGATCCCATCTCGGCCATTAACGCCCGCCTCATCCATAGCCCTCCATGTGGCATGCTCGTGGCCATTGGATCATCGTCTTAAGGATTAGATCTCACCCGTTCAATCCCGGACATGTCCTGACCATCCGATCAAAAGTCAGATGAAATCATGGCCCTCCTTTAGCGCCTCATCCTAAGGACTTCACCTCCGGTGAGATCCACGGCAAGCGGATGAGGTGCCCTAGAGCTCTTAACTTTCCATTGGTGACAGAAATTAAGGGCGAAATCGAACGACGACAGGACTCCACCTCCGGCGAGATCCACGACAAAACTGCGTTGTGTCGCAGCTCCTCCGACGAGTTGCACGAGCTCGGGACGCTACCGATCCTTGAGCGAAGACCAGGAAGTTCCTCTCCGAGCTTCTGACCCCTGGTAGACTCCTCCATCAGCTTCTCCGATCTCCATCTTAGTCTTCTCTGCTTTTCTCGTAATTTATTCCGCTCCATTGATCATCGTCCCGCTTCTCCGACCGTCCACCGAGCTCTGCCTTGGAGCTCCCACCTTCGCGCACTACTCCTTCTACTCCGACAACACTTCGCAACCTCTCCGACCAAAGCTCCTCCGCCACGACGAAGGAGGACCATCAGCCACCCCTCGCTTCGCTCCAGGCCTCTCACTGCACTCACACTCACCTCACGAGCACATCGCACATGTTCCCTTGCACAGACTAACCTTGTAAGTAGCTTCATATTCATTGGCTAGATCCCACGTCGGAGCTGCTTCGAGCTTTGCCTCCACCGACCTTCGGTTGACTCCAGCCGCCTCCAGACCCTCCGGCAGACCCCTTACATTCCCACGATCATCCTGAGCCATCCAGGGGTCGCCGACGAGCTTCATCAAGCACAAGGGAGGACGGCGGAGCAAGACCATCTTCACCGGATCCCCGCCAAGTCCACCGCAGGTGGCGGCGGACCGGAGAAGACGAAGTATAGCTATCGTTGGATCTTCCTGATCCGAAGGTCCTCTTCACGACACGTCACCCCATCACCAGCACCTCCACCTTCTCCCTTTAAATACTTCACCACCAGCCACTTTCCACCTCATCCGCCATAGCGAGAGGTGTCGTAGAGCTCTTAACTTTCCATTGCTGACAGAAATTGAGGGCGAAATCGAGCGACGACAGGACTCCACCTCCGTCGAGATCCACGGCAAAACTCCGCCGTGTCGCAGCTCCTCCGACAAGCTGCACGAGCTCGGGACGCACCGACCCTTGAGCGAAGACCAGGAAGTTCCTCTCCGAGCTTCTGACCCCAGGTAGACTCCTTCATCATCTTTTCCGATCTCCTTCTTCTTCTTCTCTGCTTTTCTCGTAATTTATTCCGCCCCATTGATCATCGTCCCGCTTCTCCGACCATCCACCAAGCTCCGCCTTGGAGCTCCCACCTTCGCGCACTACTCCTTCTACTCCGACAACACTTCGCAACCCCTCCGACCAAAGCTCCTCCACCACGGCGAAGGAGGACCATCAGCCAGCCCTCGCTTCGCTCCAGGCCTCTCACTGCACTCACACTCACCTCACGAGCACATCGCACATGTTCCCTTTCACAGACTAACCTTGCAGGTACCTTCATCTCCATTGGTCGGACCCCACTCCGGAGCTGCTTCGAGCTTCACCTCCACCGGCCTCCGGTTGACTCTAGCTGCCTCCAGACCCTCCGACAGACCCCTTACATTCCCACGATCATCCTGAGCCATCCAGGGGTCGCCGGCGAGCTTCATCGAGCACAAGGGAGGACGGCGGAGCAAGACCATCTTCACCAGAGCCCCGCCAAGTCCGCCGCAGGAGGCGGCGGACCCGAGAAGACAAAATACCGCTACCGTTGGATCTTCCTGATCCGATGGTCCTCTTCACGACACGTCGCCCCACGCCCGCATCCGTTGGATCTTCTTGATCTAACGGATCTCTTTGAGCCACATCGCATCTGCTTCGACATCCAGCTACCGTTGGATCGATCGCCATCCAACGGCCATTGCTCCACCACATCGCCATCGTCCTCCAGCTCTAGATAACGTCGGATCAACCTTGATCTGGCGGCCCGCATCACGCCACGTATCCAGCTTTCTCCACCGTTGGATCGCTCAGATCTACCGGCCCAGCTTTCGCTGCGTGGAGCCTCCGAGCCTCTTCCCCGACCCTAGGCTCGGAGCATCCGAAGCAAGTCCGAGCCTCCGCCCGAGCTTCGATCGCCGTCCAAGCCTAGCCCACTCCCGTGTATCTCACGTGAGGGCTGGGTAATTTGCAACGAGGCCCCTGCAACTTTCAGAAATTACATTTCAATCCCTGCCAGGCGCGTCACTCGAGGAGCGTGTGTCTTTGTGGGAATTTTGGATCCACCCCCTCCGCATTATAGGTAATTGCATTTAAGTCCCTGTCAGCACATTTGATTTTAAATTTCATTTTCTGTATTTGCATTTTGCCCCCTGTCTTTGCACGCATAATTAGGTGTCCATTTATCATCATTTTTAATTTCTAAAAATTGCATGTTGTAGTTTAACTTGTCCTCTATCTTGTGTGACACTTATCTTCTTTTTGTGAGTCATCTGGAATTTAATAATTATAATTGATGAAATTTTCTATATTTTGCCCACTGTGTGCCTTTTAATTCAATTTAAATTCCTTGTTGCTCCAAAAATCACCATAAAATCACATTAGACCTAGGATAGATTACTCTACACGGTGTCCAAAACTCATTACATTTACACGCATCACGAGGCCTGAATAAATCAAACAGTAATTTTATTACTTGATTTTTAATAGGTCCAATTCACATAGAATTTTAGGTTTATTAATTTTCTTGGATTCATCATGATCCATCTAGAATAATTTTTATATTTAAAAATAATGTGTTTTGGTAATTATTAAAATTGATTTTGTGAAACTTATCCTGCATTCATATTTTATTCATAGTTAATTCATCTAGAGTCTGAAAATTCCAAAAAAATTGTAGACACTTAGGTTCATAGCATTCCATCATCTGGCCAAGTTTTGTTAATTTTGGACTCCATTTGATCATCTTTCTAATTTAACTTGTAAAGTTGGCCTGAAATTGCATTGTTTTTCCTTTATTGCATAAAATTGCTAAAAAAAGGACCAAAAATATTCTTCTGAAAATCTGACCTCAAAATTAACTTAAAATTTACCTAAGGAGACAGCTGCCTCCCTGATTCGACCTTGGGCTTGCCCAAGTAAAATAAATCTGCCGATTAAACTTGATACTCCATTAGATTTGAGTGGTTTTTGACGAAGTCTCGTTTACCCCACTGCAACGAACCTAACTTTTAATTTGACCGTTAACTCGCTCGAATTAACAAGGGTAGACGAGGCTCTCTTCAAAGTGGGCTGAAAAATTCGACCGGTATTGTAAAAGCATAATTGGCTACAGTCACAAAAGAAGAAAGAGAGAGGAGAGAAAAAAAGTTGGTGCGTACAAAAAAAGATGCGAATTTCATTTGGAAAAAGGCGCGTACAAAAAAAGGAGAAAAAAAGTCGTACGAAAGTTCAAAAATTGCAAAAAGAAAAAAAAGATATTGAGCAAATAATTGAAAAAAAGGAAAAAGCCGTAAAAATGTTGAAACGGCTTAAAAAATAATATTTAAAAATGTTTTTAGAAAAAAATGAATGTTTGAAAAGCCGAGAAACATTTTGATAAGCTTATTTGGTTTTTATTTCCCCATTTTATTGTCTTCTCAGTTCTCCCAATGTGGTCGACGTCATTGTTTTCTGACCAGTATAGGAGAAAGGGGGAGTATTGTGTAGAGTCACGAGTCCATTCCAGATTCAGATGTTAGATTCCAGACCAGTCGGATTGTTCAGACTCTACAGTTGGCAGATATTCAGACCCGACTTCAGATGTTTCTGAGTCTTCAGTTCAGACATGCACATGTATGCGGTCATTTTTACAGATATGCACATGTTTGCCATCTTTTGTCGTGGTCCCCGTCATTCTTGTTGTTACGGCCAGGGTTTTCATATGATCCGTAGGGACTCCAGAGTAGAGTACCATTCCTTATGTCATGTTGACTAGGGTTGACTCATATGTCATGTTGGCTAGGGTTGACTCCAGAGTAGAGTACCACTCTCTGAGCCAGATGGGAGAGACCCGATTCTTCGATGAGGAGACTTTCAGACTTCATTCTCCAGCGACCGTGGACTCCGACGAGAATTGCACTCCATAGCCTTTCAGTTCGGCTCTTTCAGAGATGGAGCAGTTGTCCACATTATTGTAGCGGGCCAGAGTACTCCGATGAGGCGACTCATTTCAGTTGTAGTGACTCTGACAGGCGCAGTACAGAGCACATGCTCTCCGACGAGGAGATTCAGTTGACTCACACTCCAGCCCGTTCGTCCTCCTCACCTGCACGGCATGAGAAGCAACGTCCTCAACAGCAGCCGACGGTTGTGTGCGTTGAGTTGATATTGTCTGTAGTGTCATGTAGCGTGAGTTGAGATTTCTTTCTGTTTGTTCAAGCTAAGCATTGCATGCTCCAGCTTGAGGGGGAGAGTTAGAATATTTGGTTGTGCGCCTCTTATGTTGTAGATGGGTAAATAGATACCTCCAGTATCCATTTACCCCATCCAGTTTTTTAGCCCCACATCTACCAGTTTGGAGATGTGGAGACTCAGTGGGGGCTATATATAGACCCCCACATTCATTGTATTCAGGTGAGAAAAGCAATAGACTATCAGCCTTTGAGGCGTTCTCCCGTGGTTTCATCCCGCTCCTTAGGTAGTAGGGTTCTACGTTAAATCCCTTGTTCTTCCATGTTTTATATTTATTTCTCTGATACGCTTCCGCATCCTATTTTCTAACAGAACCAATGCACCAAATATATATTAAATCAAGCTCCGCTTCTTTTCTTTGACGACAGACCCACCCATGACGTGCAGAGACTGACAACCTTCTCCCTTGGCTAAGCTAACCTCAATAGGATGATTAGTTGCCCAACTAGGCTGGTAACCTGCCCAACAATCCTCACAGCCGCTGGTTAGTAAGACCGCTTAGTCATTTAATTGATTAATACCATCGGGGTTAGTCCAGTCGCCCACCCCCCTTACTCGACTAGATGAGCCAAGTAGTGACTTAGTTGGCATTTCCTTGCAAGCCTGAAAAAATTGGTTCCTGACTAATTGACTTCGTAGTTCTAGTGTATACACGTGCAGAACCTTCCCTTCAACCTCTCAAAAATGGCTAAACAGGCAAATATAATCTTTTCTTATGAATTGACTTTTTTATTACATGGAAGAGGGACCATAGAGCCCAAAGGTTGGAGTTGATCTGATCACTGATATTAAGTGAATTCTCTAGAACTAAATCCAAATGTTCAATGTCCAGCAACAACGAGTGTCTGCCAGATGTTTTAAGTCAGTGGTGAATCAGCAGTTAAAAACTCCGCTTTTCATGTCATTAGAATGGAAGTGACATGAAGTTTACAGTGGCTCGCGCTTAGTCTGTTTAGTGGTACCATTTTGTGGCTAGAACGTGTTCACATTTTGATCGTTATAGCATGGTTTTCTTGAAGATGTTTTCTTGCTAGCTAAGTGAATATACTTTCCTGTTGCAGCACTTTCCTGACCCAGAGCTCCTGGTCGAAGTTGAGTGTGCTAATTGTAATTGTATTTTTTGTTGGTGTATTCGTACTATATTTAAGCAGTTGTTGAATTTGTGGATTGCAAATACCGACTCCTTGAGAAGATTGCCTAATTTTTAACCTTGCATTACAAGTACAGGATGAGAGTGAGCATCAAGCTATGCATTTCAGTAGTGATAGTTGTGCAGATATTAGGTATGAGGGTGAAGAAAGTGCCCAGAGATTTATAGGAGAAAGAGAAAATGCACCTAAATCTGGGAATGATGATTTGGACTGTAGTTCTGGTAAAGCCGTGGAACATGCACCTGAAAATAGTGGAGAGGGAGCTATGTACAATGATTGGGACTCACATATTGAAAGTAAAGGAGAAGTTAGAGACATGGTTGATGCCCTTGATGTTGATGGAGAAGAAATGTATTTTTCTTCAAAGAATTTTCTGCATGCAGTGGCACTTTCAGAGCATGTGCCGCCAGCATTGCATGAAAATGAAGCTAAATGTTCCCGAATTTTCTATGGGAATGATACATTTTATGTTCTCATTCGGCTTTACCAGGTGAAATAAATTATTGATAGCTGCTGAAATTTGTTTCTTTTATGTTGGAGAATTCGAAATTTCTAATTTCAGTAAATATTCTCATATTAGATTCTTTATGAGAGGATACTTTTAGCTAAAATGAACTCTAGATCAGACGAGCAGAAACGTACAAGTACCAACCATAATGACTTACCCCATGGTTATGCCAGGTAAACAAACTTGCAATAAGTTCCAATTCCGACAATAGAGGCTTGTCTTTGTTGATGCCCTCACATTAACTATTACATGTAGATTCATTCGTGCCTTGTATAATCTACTTGGTGGTTTAATCGACAATATCAAGTTTGAGGATGAGTGTCGGGCTAACATTGGAACCCAATCTTATGTGCTATTCACTCTGGACAACTTAGTATATAAAGTTGTCAAGCAGGTAAATTTCTCATACCAATTTCTAAATTCCAATGATCCCGTGGGAATTCCTCAACAGTGATCCTACTTCAATGCCGGTTTCAGCTTCAAGTGGTTGCATCAGATGAGATGTGTAATAACCTTCTTCAGCTGCATGCATACGAAGAATCAAGAAATCCTGAAAGATTTTGTAGTATAGTATATTACAAAAATGCTAGAGCCCTTCTCCATGATGAGAATATTTATCGGTTTGAATGTGTGAGTTCTTGTTAGATAGACATGTTTACAATAACTTTTGGTACTCACTATAGTTCAATTTGGATTTCAAAATCTTAACTGTTTTGCAGTCTTCTTGTCCAACTTATTTATCAATTCAACTAATGGAATATGGGTACAAAAAACCCACAGCAACTTCTGTCTCCACTGAACCAAGATTTTCTGCTTATCTCTACGATGATTTAATGTCCGCTGTTCTTTGTGGAAAACATATGCGTACTGTCTTCCTTAAGAGGTAACCAACCATATGTGAATTATAATATGAGAGGTTGAGCTTCATATTGTGTTTGTAATTGGAAGATGGAATATGCAGAAATAAACGCAAGAAAACAAACAATGACGAGTGCCCTCTACCATATAAAGGGATGGAAGATTTCTGGATGATCAATGGTCTCGAGTGCAGAGTTTCATGCAATTCTTCTATTGTATGTGTTAGAAATTTACTAATTTATTCGACAATGGAGTGATCATGCTTAGTCATCGTACTCTTGAAATTTTGCACGCAGGTATCATATGTCCTGGACACCGAAGATTTCCTGCTCCGAAAGAAGAGAAAAACATGCTCGGCTGGCCCTTGTCGAAATTCAGGAAATCCTTCAAAAACCACAAAAGTGCAAAACTTCCATCGGTTTCTTGCCAGATGTCTTGAAGTATAGAAACCAGGATAGCTGTTAGAATTTATTCTGTAGAGTAGAACGGAGGTCGGTGGTTATAAGTTTCATCTTACATAAATCTCTGCACATAGTGATTCATTCTGGAACGGAGCATAGAACATTTGATCCACCCCCCCCCCCCCCCCCATTTTTTAATATGATATAGACAAGGGATACTTTCCATTTATGCCATGAAATCACAGATTGCTTCAAAAGATTCAGAAAAATGTGGAAGCAAGGAAGATCTGCAAATGTCCTGGCAAGGCATCACAACGGGTCAATCTTCTCAACTCTTCCTATGAGGTTTCTTATCTATACTCTTTCAAATACTTCATATGTATGCATACACTTGTGAGAATATGCAACTATCTTTATCCTCTTTATTGTGTTATTTTCACCAAATTCCTATATTAAATGTTCATTATGTATTCATCCGATCCAGCATAACTCAGTGGGAGGATGGAATGAATGGCTACAGCTCTGGTATTATGTAGTCATATTTGATTGAGTCAGGGCAGTTGGAGATACATTTAGGGTATGAAGTTACCATGTCCAGGTCATGAAAAAGACAAGTGCAGAGATATGGATTTATCATCCATATGCGCGTGGTGCTGAGCCAGTAGACAGATCATAAGCCTCAGGTCTTGATTTCCGCTTATATTTGAGTGATGTTATACCATGGAAAGTGTTCAAAATTTTTGATTTTTCACCGCTAAAATTAAGTTCTTCAATATTCGTTAATTTGTAAATAAGATATGCACCTACGAGGAAACACCATGAGGAACTATAGCTTTTCTGATGGAAGAATTTATAAAATATATATAATTGGTATTGTCATGCATGATATCTAGAGCTTATTTGGGTGGAATTGTGCATCATAACAATAATGATCTAGTCTTATGATGTTTTAATTTGATTTTCATATTCATAACCTTCATTAAAGGACAAAGCCTAAAGAAAATATTTAAAGATTGGATATACCATTGTTTGGATGATGTCAGATGAAGGGAAAGCAGGTGAAGCATCGATGTCAGGTATTTTTCTTTTCAGTAGGTAAATATTGGGGGAAAGGAATTGAATCAGTGTAGAGTCTGTAGACACACTGCTCTATCAGCAGAGCATTGAAGTGCATTTCAATGTCGAGTACATGATGAGACTGAAAGTTGAATGAAATTCTAACCCATGCTTCCAAAGAGCTCAAATGAGTTGATCCAGTTGCTGTTCGCAACAGTTAACGAGGTGTAGAGGTGTATTTTATTGAGAGGTTGTTTGAAAATAAGGATGTAATAAGGTATGTCTGAAAATTTGCATGACAGGAAGGCAATACGAAGCACTTTTTGAATTTGGAGCCAATTTGCTGAACCTTGAAATCTTGTTTTTGGTTGTCTGCACTCCAACCCATAGCTTATGACTGCTTAAATATAACATTGTTAGATCAATTCCACATATCAGTGATAAGTCCAACTCAAACAGATGTAGATTGAATTCAACTTGGTAGCATTCTCTGTCGTACATGTCACCTCCTTCTTGGACTCCCTTTGGCTCTTTTCTTGTCTTTCTTCCCGGACTGGGACCACCTTCCGACCCGTCGACTGGCTCTTTCTCCGCCTGCCCAGGTCCTGAATTTGCAGCATCTGGGAGGCCCCCGACTATATGGACTCCGTCCTTCCACAACAGCACACCGCTGGCACGCAAACAAGAACTTGCTGCTGCCTCCTCTCTTTGCAGCTGAGAATTGACTCTTTAAGACCAAATTCCAATGATGGTCATAATCTCTGATCAACCGATGCGATTTCTTGTGTGCATTCTCGGAATATTGCCATGGGCATCGAGCTAAGAATCCTGTGGAGGAACTCCAATGCTCTGAGCAATATTCTCGTCATGTCTTGTTGCATTTCAAAGCACAACGTGTTTTAGCATTTATGTATTCCTCTCCAGATTAGTCAGTACAAGGAATCCGTCCAAATCCCCAGTAACCACTCGTCCGGAAGCCCACGAATCCATGCCTCATCTTTTTGTTTCCTTGTGTCACATGGTGTACTTGCGGTTCGTATCACGTAACGCGACCCCATGCATCATTGTCCCCGACCTACGTTAGAATTATTATGACTGTTATGCTCACATCAGATACCCACGTTAGAGTTGGACTGAATCTCCAACCCAACAACTGACAGAGGGAGGGATCTTGGTCCGACTTGAGTAGAGAAATATGGCTATACCTACGAAGCATAGGTCCGTGGTCAAATTTTACCTTATTTGATCCCGCCAGGGTAGCTGTCACGACCATCCATCTACATGAAAACATGCCTGCGTTCGTCACCTCAAGTTCCCTCCCAATTAGTTGAGTCACAGAAAGCGTGACAAGGACATCTCATTGTTGGTGCCATGCCGTCTCGTGGCCTTGGGACTGCTTGTTCCTCGACGTGGAGAGAAAGAATACATTCTTTTTCACTTCATTTCGTGCCATGGGTGAAAGGCAACTTGGTCGGTCCACAATATGATGTTTATTCCCATCATCGATCAATGCTCGTAATAACAAAAGCTGCACAAAGGACAAAGGTTACTTAACATCCCCGTTGAGAGATGGGGCTTCCATCGTGCAAGAATTTCAAGAGATGCGTTGCTAAGACGGGGTGGGATAAGTCCATTGTTGGCAAACACAGCTATCTCCACTGCCTGTAGAAGAAGTTTTAAGAAACCAACTAAATCGATCAGTTCAACCGATTAAATCAAGAATCGGAAAAAATGGTTCAACAATCTGATTTTTACTCAGAAAATAAAAACCACTTAAAAATAGTCAAAACACGGTTGGATCTCCTAATTTAGATGAATCAATTGAATCAAAACACTGACTCAACCATTCATTTTAATGATAAAAATAATTTGTAATTAGTTAATAGTTTGCGAATTTTTAAAAATTATTCGTTGTCTAGATTCATTCTAACATATAGAATAGTACTCCTTTGTCTCTTCTACTTTCATGTGTGTTAATGACACAATATCCCTCTTCGCTTCCTGCCTTATGAGCATTACCTCATCACATTATGTATGAGGTTGTCCCTTTCCAATCGTAACAAACGAGGCATCAATGTAAAGAAGATATTATTAGTCACACTATGAGAAGTAGTAAGTTAATAATACTTGTCATCAAGTAGAGTTAGAATGGAAGCACAAGTATACTAATAAAATGCCACTACTATGAGTTTTCTAAAAATATAAGGTGCACATGTAAATTATACAAAATAAGGGTATAACAGTTATTGGAAAGCTAACGACCCCTTTCATCGTAGGCGAGATCCAGGAGGTGCATGACCTTCTGTTGCAGCACCTCGCGAAAGCTGCTTGAGCTTCGTCCAGCCATGACGTCGAACGACAACTAGTTGGAGCTCAACCTCCAGCACCCCCAGCTACATCTTGATCAGGTAGTTTCCCTTCTTTCCTCTTCATTCCCCTTCTTTTTATGCTATTGTTCTCGCAATCCCAACATTATATTTGCTTAACAAAACTCAACCCACGATTTGACTTCCGCCTCCATCTTCGATCCTCCCCACCTTCTATTCTACCTCCCCTAAACTGTCATCGATTAGCTCCCAATCTCCTGCACGTTATTGGAGCTACGCCCACGTTGAATCCGTTTGATATCCTATCTCTGAGGTTGCCTGCTAGAGAGCATCGTCCAATGATATGTTCTTCTAGGAAGAACCGCTTACCTCCCTCACCACTCGTTCAGGGGTTCTTCCCATAAATACTGGTCGAGACGAAGATTGTCGAGCATACCTTTTCATCATTTGCAGGACTTCCAATCAACTAGGAACCATTATGTCTATCTTGATCTGATGACTTCTCCTCGAGGCAACAACAAAGGGTGATCTTCGACCCACACCACCGACGACAGCCGACCCATGCAGCAGGCCTCTCCTTCCCTCTAGCCACCAGCCACGCCCTCAATGCTGCAGCCACGTCGACAAGCCATCATGCACCAGTCTCCTTCCTAGACCTCGGGCGTGTCCCTAAGGTCCAGGTTTCGCTACGTGCATCAACTGCGCCACCAGCCATGCCCTCGATGACGCCCGACCACCCCGCGGCTTGCCACCCCTCAGCTAACCGCATTCCACCTTGGGTTGTGAGCGCCACCCTTCCTCCTTTCTCCCTCACAACTCCGTCGCACGAGGGTTTCTTCACCTCCATGCCCTAGCACCGGAGAAGACCCACCTCCACACTGACCAGGAGCCGCGTGAAGAGACGCCCTCGATGCCACCCTCGCCCTCGTCGCTCAGCTTGTCTCGGGATGAGTGCCCGTTAGCTGCCCAGCTTCCTCCCCTCACGTGAGAAGCACATGGGGGAGGGGGAATATTTCATCTAGGCCCTCGCTCATCTATCAAATCACGCCCGCACCTCCATCCAGCAGGGCACGTGAGGCGCACGTGCCCCTTTGACGAATTGCATCAAGCCCCTCTAACATCTAGAAATCGCAAGAAGGCCCCTGCCCGCAGGAGATCGCGTGCGTGCATGCATGCGCTCGTTAGAAACATTTGCATGAACACCCTTAGAGATTACGATAATTAAAGAAGTGCAAGTATGTATGCTATAGTTTTAATTTCTTTTCTATTTTGCATTTAGAACCCTGCATTTGTCTTATAATTTGAACATCATTTTTGCATCATTTTATCATTTTAAAAATTATTCATTGTAGAACTAATTATTCTGATCATTGTGGATATTTGATTAGATTTTTGTGAGCTGTGATTTATTTAATATAATTATTTTTTGATGAAAAAATCAATATTTTACTCACTATGTTATTAATTCCATATTAAATTAATGTTGCTCTGAAAATTACAAAAAAAAACATAGTAGGAAGATTTTAGGATGTTCTACATTGTGCCCAAATTCCATCTCATTTACATGCATAACGAGGTCATAATAAATTCATTGTTGATTCACATAATTAATTTTTAATAGGTCATATATCAATTATTTTTAGGATCTAATAATTTTACTGGATTCGTCTCACGTAGACTCATCTAAGATGATTTTATTTCTGTGAAATAAATTATTTTTGTATTTATTAAAATTAATTTGCTCAGAATCACCCTGCATTCATATTTAATTCAGAATTAATTCATTTTGCATTAAAAAATTTCCAAAAAAAATTATTTTAGCTTCGTTTCATCATGTTTAACTTTTACTTAAAATTTTATAAAGTTTGCACTCTGTTTTTGTGAAAAATTACATAAAACCCATTAAAAGAGATCATTTTTCGTTGATGCATTTTAACCCATAAAATTCCAAAAAATGCTTTTCGCATTCATCGTTGGATTAGATTTCTAGAAAAATACAAGTTGGCTAAATTGGATTAATTTCACGTTAAAATTAATTTTGCTAAGTTGCTTGTTTTGCATAATAACCTAGTTCATATGCATTTTTGCATCTGCATTTTATTGCATAAAAATACAAAAAAATCTGCTTGGAAAATCATAAACTAACTCATCTAAGTTGGCTCGAAGTTGTTCCTTTGCCTCCTGGAGTCGACCTTGGGGCTTTGCTAGGTTAAAAATACATGAAACTACATTTGCTTTCTCGATAGTAATTAATTCGTGTGGTTACTTTTTGATCGATCATGATTGCCCGACTACAACAACACAAGACACAATTAACATAGGGCGATCAGCGGTCTATCAGATGATGTCGCTGTCAGGGATGTAATGGCTTAGAATCATTTTAGAAAATTAGATTTAGGTTTTCCATTCACTCGGATAGTCTGACCCCCGAACCACCTTGTAATTATTTCATTTTTTTCCAATTATTTCTCTGTTTGTTTTTGTATATATTTTGATCTCTCTCTGGCATAATTTTTATCGTTTTGTGCGAGGGCCCGATGGACTTGGAGCTACTTTCTTGAAGTCAACGCATCTCGAAGTGCATTGGAGGCTGGCGATTGGTGGAGCGAGCCAATTATTGAGACGCCAAGATTTTTGAAGAGAGATTTTATTTTTTATTTTGGAAAAAAACAATTTGTAATAATTGCTTGATTTCTAGCAGATTCCATTTGGAATCTTGTGCATATATCAGGATTGCACATTGAACCCTTCGTGGTCGACCGATTGATTAACATAGACTAGGACATGCACTTGCAGCTCTGAGAGCATTTCCTTAGATTATTTTATTGCTTGTGCTTGGACTCTCTAGGACCACACATCACGTTTAACTAGACGCACTTAGACCGCAGATATATTAATCCAAATTAAATTGTTCATCACTCGTTAATAGAACTACATTTCTAGGAACAGATTTCTCATTTGCATTTCATATATTGTAAAATTTTTATTTTGTATTGCATCCCACATGTAGAGAGCTGGAAGCACTATAAGTATCCTTACTCAAGCATTCATCATCGTTTTCTCGATCACATCAGCTTTTCCTGATTGCCTCTCTCGGTTTTTCTAACCTAGGATAAAGGAATTGGCACTGGACGGTAGACGTGATTGCTTGTGTGGATTTATTCCAGTGACAACTAATCTCTAAATTGGGACTGCTAATTGAATTGGAAAAAAATGACTAAAATTAACCTTTATTTGTGGGAGATCAACCCCGTCATTGTCTGATTTACTTGAAAGTGAGAGAGAGACGACACTAGGATAGAGCCAAGCCGGGATTTTTACATAGACTACTGGTTCTACAAAAATGATTAGCCACTTTTTAGTGAGGATCTACGGGTAGCGGATAAATGGTCTGGATTTCCTTAGCAGAGTGGGAGGTTTAGAGGATATTGTGTATGGCTTCGTCCTCAAGTAATGGGTAGCTGTATTTATGCGGTCCGCACTTAATCATATACTGGCTGAAAATGGGTACAACTAGTCGTAAGAATCAGGCCAGTCTGTAGGAAAATACAAGCACCTAACAGCTCGCTAATCTTTCAAGACTTGCATTTGTCACCAACTAAAACTGACAAGATAATCTGGCTGAACCTTTAAGACCCCCACGTGTAGAGTTGGTGAATTTGGGGTTTTCTCTTGTGTTTGTTTTGTGTTTGTCTGTGTGTGTTATTCTGTATGCTTGTACGTTTTCTACTTCGATCCTCTTATATTCATACCTCTTTAGGATGTCAGGATATTGGTCCCCATACCCTGACCTCTCTGGTCACTCCTCCTCGACCATTTACCATTCATCTTTGTCTTTTCCTTCTTCCATGTATCCTCCACCATCCTCTGGAGACCATTACCCGTGATCGGCTCCACCTCGACCTAATTATGAAGTCAGACCTTCGACTGATTTTTCCACTTCTTTGCATTTCTCACCTACACCACCTTTTGACCCACTTCCAACCTGGGCTAACTCATCCTATAGTCGATCACTTGCTGGAATCAATGAACAATTCGAAGAGCAAGCCACTGCTAAGATAAATGATTAGCAGAATTATGTGCCCCGCATACCTCATTCTCATCTCAAGTTGGGACTGGACAACAATTCACATATATACACCCCAACTTGACCTTAGGGCATAACATGGTCGATCAAACAAATCGAATGGAGAGGCTTGCACCATATGATCTTCCTAACTTGATTGACCCTAATAATCAAGCCCATATTTACCAGCCTTCATATCACACATTCAGAGAGCCTACACATGCACGGGCTTGGACTCGTGAGCTAGACTTACAAGCCCCCATTCATTGACTCCATTATTCGAGGCTTTGACCAATATCTGTCACTCGGATGGTTCATACTCGACCCAACATTACATGCCAGAGTCTAGGCATGTTAAGTATGAGACTTCAAGATCCCAGCAGTATCCTTCGAGTAAACAGACTGCTTCAATGATTTGTTATGAGGACTCTTTGGAGGATAACATTTCTATGATTGTGAAGAGATATGAATTAATTAAGGATAAATATAGAAATATCATCGACCGTCTAATTTCATTTCATTCCAGCTCAGGTATGGAAGTGACGAATGAAATAAGTGGATTCAATCTAGAGGACACAAGGAAACACACACTTTGTACAGCTGGAGTCCATTCTACTTCCCTCTTCTACTAACTATTTACGTTCCAATCTAAAGTTTGTACATCCTCTCGCTCCTCCTTCACCTATTCAAAATAACAAAAAATCAAGAATCCAAAAAGACAAAAACATTGCAAAATCAGAAAAGCTCATAAAAATAGAAAATAAAAAAGACCTAAAAAATTGAATCATGCCCTAAGGGAAGCACTCAATGAAGAACTGATTTTTAATATTCCCTTGATAAATGTCATAGATCACTTCCCTAACCTCAAACGATTTGTGAGAAGTAAATTGATGCCTAAGAGGTTGGGAAATAAAAGGACAAGGACTGATAAACATTTAGTGTTTATGGCCACCTCCTTGGTGATGGGGAGAAAGACCAAGAGCTGCAGAGTGAAGCGGTTTCTTAGGATTGAATGTGAAATCAAAGACACTATCTTTACCCATGCAAGAATCGATGATGACTCACCGATAAATGCCCTCGTGGCCTCTGTGTCTGACAAACTCAAACTCAGACCAATCAGAAAGTCGAGAGAGATTGTTTAGCTGGTTGATCAATCTATCAAACAGTCGAGAGGAACCATTCCAGTCATCATTACTTTCCAAGGTACTCTACTCCATGTAGACTTTACAGTCATTGACATTGAGCACCGAGGAGAATTTACCCAGTCTCCTATTATTCTCGGAAAGTCGTTCTCGGCCAAGGAGACTATAGATTGTGAGACTCAGGAAATCAATTTTACAGCACTGGGAGCACTCCGACCGCATCCATTCTTTGACACACTCTACTCTAAGATAACCAAAAAAGTTGTTGACAGTTGTGACCATCGAGAGGTGGATGAGTCTCACCTCTCCGTTACACCTAAGATACCGACGGTCAAGCCGACCATTGGATCAGAAACTCCCCACACATCATTGACTCTCGTTGCATGCATCACTCCTAATGACAAGCCTACTGAGATCACTAGCACCTCTCTGAGACGTGTGTTGATACTTCAGGAATATTACAATCTATATGGTGATTCGTCTGATGAGGAACCCATGGTCAGCACTGCACCACATCCCGGAACTTCAAAGCATACAACTAGGACTGAATTTACCCCACCCAAAAACATGGTTGCTTCTTCCTCTAGTCAGTTATCCGGTGAGAGGAAGTCAAGAATTGATTCCTCAAGGTATCCCCCGAACCCCTCAAGGTGTGTCACTCTCCTCTCCCTCTCAGTGCTTCAGGTTCAAGAAAATCGACTAAGAAAGTTCCCTTCAACATACCAGAGAAGGAATTCTCTGAGAGTCCTAATCGGGTTCGGATGAAGTGATTTATATGAGTGAACTCAGTTTGGTTGTTCATAAGCCATATCTGAGTAAGCAGCCGTATGTCGACCCTCATTGGACGATCCCTACACCTCACTATTATTCATCTGAGGATGATTCCGACATCGACACATATGTATATTACCCACATCCTTGCTCCCGCAAGAAGGTTCATTACAAACCTTCTTGATCCTTGCATATTCTCACTCCTCCTTTTATATATTTTCTTTCTTTTATTTCCCTCCCTCCCCAGTGATTCGTATCACTCGCCCCGACACCATATTGTTTCATTTTGTGGCTATCTCAGGATGACCATATCCTAAGCATAGGGGGGAGAGTGACCATAGTCTTCTTCACCATTCTCTGTTTATTCTCTACATCTCACTGGTTCTCACAACCACTCCTGTCCTAGACTTAGGTTACCAGAGCCTAAGTATAGGGGGACCAATGCTTGCCCTGTATGTATGTATATATATATATTCATCTATTTCTCCTTTTCACCTCGACCGTCCCATTTTTTATCTTCTTCTGCACCTAGGCTGACCAGAGCCTAGGTACTGGGGGGGATCGACTTCTATACTTTTTGTTATTTTAGCTCTCCTACGCTTAGCATGAGATATGTCTTTTCCTCGCTTCTCGTGCTCTGAGGACATATCACATGCTAAGTATAGGGGATGTGTATATGTTACATATATACTTTACCCATATCTCATTCTTTCGCGTATTTTTGTATATATTATGTAATAATTACGAGGTGGATAAAATTGTGGAAAAAAACTTTTTTGTAAAATACATGTATATTTGTATAGTATGCATATTGTATAATTTGTATAATGCTTGCAAAAATTTGTAAAATTCTTGTAAAACAATACTTTCTAAAATTTGTTGTAAAATAGGAGGTATACTGGATTTTTGAAGAAAAAAGACTTCTTATTTACTCTTGCATATCATCATTGCATTCATAAAAAAATTGTGTCTTGCACCTTATTCATATATTGCATGTCATCTACATTTCATCTGCATATCTAGCATATGTAATGTAAAGTTAGTAGGTTCTGAACCAAGTTATGAACAGAAATCGAGGATGGATTTGATTTGACCTTAATCTACCTGATTTCAGAGAAACCTTATAGGAACTGGAGTTAAGATTTTTTTCAGGTCGAGCAACTTAATTCTGAGTCCACAAGACTATGTTAACATGTTATCTTGATTGGTCTAAGTAGAATATTTCGTACACATACGATTCTTTTAGATAGTGACCTAACTTGGACAAGCACCATGTACATAGCTCTTCATTGATGAGGTGGTGAGGAGGTAGAATCCTTTGGCTTGGAGTAGCACACAGGCGGAAACATATGTCCTCCTCTAGGGAGGGTAGTGGATCTCAACCTAGTCTAGTGGTGTCACGTCTAACGACGGGATGATGTGGGTTGCAGTAATGCTTCAAAAGAGGGATAGTCTACTGGCTCAAGAAGAAAAACTCCTGATGTACATGTTGCACCTTGTATATAGTTCAAAAAGAAGAAGAAAAATATGCTTCAATATCTCATTCAAAGGAAGCCTGTAGCTGGAGACTTTGCGACACTGATCAAGCTCCACGGATATGTGACTACACTGGTCAAAATCCATTCTATTCTCTACCACCTCTTCTTGAGTTGGTTGCACTTGACCTTAGAAGGGAATACCCCTCTCCTCAAGGAACGAGTTGCTAGACCATGGAATTAAGAGTTACCTTGTTAGAGGAGGTTGTTTCTTTGCCATTTCTGATATGGAGAGTTATATTCCACTTGCAAGGTACAAGTAAGATTCATAGTCATCAGAATTTATGTATGAGGATATGTTCTGACTTGACTGTTGAGGCCTTGAATAGAGACTTGTGGAACTTAAAGGCTGTTAGGTATTATATTCAATTCTGAATAAGGTTACACCACACTATTAATCAAAAGGTTGAGCCGAGCTCCATTTTCACCTTTTGTTTATGATCTTGATATGGAACTCAAAATCATTTCACTTTTGCATTCCATTTTAGTTGCTCAAGGACGAGCAAGGTTTAAGTATAGGGGGTTGATGAATATGTGATCATCACTCTAAAAGTCGAAAATAGAGCTTTGTTCCCGAGTAATTATATGTATATCTCCATTTATTGTGCATTATTCACATTCATACATTTAGAATTAATGTTCACATTTTAGCATGCACATTTGCATTAAATAAGGAGCCAAATTCTCTTGCACATATTCACCTATATATTATCTAACTTCACCTATTTGTATATATTTTATACTAACTCCTAATTAAATAAAATTAACTCTATAGTGTATATATTACTAACATTAGTAAAGAAAAAATATCAAAAAATACTAACTTGTAAAATTGACCAATAAAACTCAAACCTTATTTTGAGACTAAGGACCTTAAAATGTAAATATCTCTCTCATACAGTCTCCTATGGACCCCTAATATCTTTTAAATTAATATACATTAAATTACCTTCAAAACGAGACCAAATTCAAAAGAATCGGAGTCTGTATGTGAAACTTGGGTTTTAGGCCCCCGTTGTATATTGTACATATTGACCGAACAACCATTTATTTTATCTTTTTATTTTCTTAATTATTAAAAATCTAAAAAATAAATTTTAAATATTCATTTCATATTTTTCTTAAATTTTATTTTCATTTTTCTCTTATTTAAAAATGACAAAAAATCCGCAAAAGATAAAACTACGGTATTTTATACCTATAAGGTACCCCAAAAATACTTTTTGTACATATAAATTCTTTGGATTTTTGATCCTTCACGAAAATTGTATATATCGTCGAGATTAGTAACTTTTGTGTTGACTACATTTTGATTTGACCTCTTTTGTTATTTCTTTTTTTATTTTTTTACATTTGAATTTTGATTTTTCTATGTGCGGCACGTGGCAGCTCCTGGAGCCGCCACGTGTTACCCCTTTATATTATTTTGAATTTTTATTTTATTTATTCATTTTTTATTTTAATTAATTATTTATTTGTTTGTTTATTTATTATATTTTTCTACTTTATTTTCTTTTCTCTTTATTATTTTTAGTAGCTTATTTATTTTATTTTTTTATTATATTTTTCCCTTTTACTTCTTCTCTACTCCAACTTCTCACCCAAGCCACCAACTTCCATTCTCCCCTCATCTTCCATCACTCCTCCAACTTCCACCCCACTTCTTTTCCAACTTCCCCTCATCTTCCTCCACCTTTTTATTCCCCTCACCCTCTTCATTTTTCTTCATCCGCCATTTTTCGAACAAGAGAGGAGAGCTCAGACAGGCCACTAGTGACAGCAGTAGGTCAGCATTGTCAAGTGATGACTCCTTTCATAGTAGGCGAGATCCAGGAGGTGCATGACCATATATTGCAGCACCTCGCGAAAGCTGCTTGAGCTCCGTCCAGCCATGACGTCGAGTGATGACTAGTTGGAGCTCAACCTCCAACACCCCCAGGCACTTCCTCCATCTTGATCAAGTAGTTTCCCTTCTTTCCTCTTCTTTCCACTTCACTCCCCTTCTTTTATGCTACCGTTCTCGCAATCCCAACATTATATTTGCTTAACAAAACTCAACCCATGATTTGACTTCTGCCTTCATCTTCGATCCTCCCCACCTTCTATTCTACCTCCCCTAATTTGTCATCGATTATCTCCCAATCTCCCTCACATTATCGGAGCTACGCCCACATTGAATCTGTTTGATATCCTATCTCTGAGGTTTCCTGCTAGAGAGCATCGTCCACCGGCATGTTCTTCTAGGAAGACCTGCTTATCTACCTCACCACTCGTACATGGATTCTTCCAGTAAATACTGGCCGAGACCAAGAGTCTCGAGCATACCTTTTCATCATTTGTAGGGCTTCCAATCAACACGGAACCATTATGTAGTTCGCTGAGCGTTCTTGATCTGATGACTTCTCCTTGAGGCAACAACAAAGGGTAATCTTCACTTCCATTAGTTGCACCCTCTTCGACCTGCACCACCGACGACAGCCGACCCACGCAGCAGACCTCTCCTTCCTGTTGGGGATATATATAGATGCGGAAACAATCAACAACCCAGGATCTGTATCCCCTGAAACTGTCCTGCAGCAAAGATGGCACACACAAGATATGTTCCCCACACGGGAACTCAAATAGCAACACTGACAATCAAGCACAAGCAAGCAAGCAAGCACCACACGAGACGGATTTTTTACGTGGAAACCCTTGCTCAGAAGTTGCAAGGGAAAAACCACGGGGCAAGACCGACAACGATTCCACTACGGTCAAATGTGTTAATGTTCTTCCCGGTTTTGTTGCCCACAAAACCGAGGTACAAGCACACACAACGGATAGTTCTTCAACAAGGAACAAACTATCCCTAGGTATCTAACTATACCAATATTGTGCTCAAAACAAGGAGGACAAAGTAACTCCCCTTGTGGGCTCCCGGATGGAGACCCAAACACGAAGCTCGACTTCTTGAGGTCGTCCGCAACGACCTCCAATGGCTGCTCCCAAGACATGCCCAAACTGTAGCCTCCAATCCTTTGCCCTAGCTGCTCTTCTCGAGCCCGAGCTGCCGGTGCGCTCTCTCTCCCGCTCGGCCTCTCTCGCGTGCGTGGAGGAAGGAGAACAGGGTCCGAAACCCTCTCTCGAACTGCTGCTGGACACGGTTGGAATGGGAGGAAATCGGTCTTCCGTTTCTCTCGAAATGGGAATAGGGCTGTGACTTGCGGGGCTCCTGTCGTCCCTAGAATTTGGGGGCCTCCAAAGGCTGGAGCAGTTTCAGTGATACCCCTGGAAAGGGGCCAAATTACAAGCCCCCCCAAGTTGGGGCTGGAAACTTGCAAGTAAACCCAACAACCTCCCCCTCCAGCCCCAACGGGGAGGTGTTGTCCTGTGATGGAGATCAACAAGAGGTGACACCGCTCAGCTCTCTACAGAGCTGAAGCTTGTCACGAGTGACTGCCTTTGTCAACATGTCTGTGGGGTTCTCATCGGTGTGGATCTTCTTCAACGTGAGCTGCTTCTGTTCAATTGCATCCCTCAGCCAATGGTATCTCACATCAATGTGTTTTGTACGAGCATGGTGCATGGTACTCTTGCTCAAATCTATAGCGCTCTGGCTATCACAAAACACAACTGGATCACTGCCACCCAATCCAAACTCACCAAGAAAGCGTTGTAGCCACAACACTTCTTTCCCAGCCTCTGTTGCTGCAATGTATTCTGCCTCAGTAGTTGAGAGAGCAACACATTTCTGTAGTTTGGATTACCATGATATGGCCCCCCTGCAAAAGTGAAAATGTAGCCTGAGGTGGACTTTCTCTGGTCCGTGTCACCTGCCATATCTGTATCAGTGAAGCCACACAGTTTGGGATCTGACCTCCCAAAAGCAAGACACATACTTGAGGTCCCTCTCAAGTATCTCAAGATCCATTTCACGGCCTCCCAATGGTCCTTCCCCGGATTGGACATGAATCTGCTCACCACGCCCACTGCATGGGCTATGTCTGGTCTAGTGCAAACCATGGCATACATGAGGCTCCCAACTGCTGACTGGTATGGGATCTTGGACATCTCTGCTTTCTCCTTAGAAGTAGAAGGACATGACTCTTTGGTTAGCTTGAAATGAGAAGCTAAGGGCGTACTGACAGGCTTTGCATTCTTCATGTTGAACCGCTCCAACACACGTTCAACATAGCTCTCTTGTGACAACCACAGCATGTGCTTCTTCCTGTCCCTTGTAATCTGCATCCCTAGGATGTGATTGGCCTTGCCCAAATCTTTCATCTCAAACTCTTTGGAGAGTTCCTTCTTGAGCTTTGCAATGAGATTGGAATCATGACCTACAATCAACATGTCATCCACATATATCAAAAGAATGACGAACCTGTCATTGGGAAGATGACGAACGTATACACATGGGTCGGCTGTAGTCCTCTTGAAGCCCTGCTTTCCCATGAAAGCATCAAACTTCAAGTACCACTGTCTCGGGGCTTGCTTCAAGCCATAGAGACTCTTTCTCAACCTGCATACCATATGCTCTTTCCCTCTCTCCTGAAAACCCTGTGGCTGCTCCATGTAGATCTCTTCCTTCAAATCACCGTGAAGAAACGCCGTCTTCACATCCATCTGCTCCAGCTCAAGGTCCATGCTAGCAACAAGTCCTAGCACCACTCTCACTGAGTTCATCTTCACCACTGGAGAGAAGATCTCATCATAGTCCACTCCTTCCTTCTGGATGAATCCTTTCACTACCAATCTAGCCTTGTACTTCACCAGCTTGCCACTGTCATCTGACTTCAGCTTGTAAACCCACTTGTTCTTCAAGGCTCTCTTCCCTTTAGGAAGCTCAACAAGGTCAAAAGTGTGATTCTTCTTGAGAGATAGCATCTCTTCATTCATTGCATTCTGCCAATGACCCTTGTCCTTATGCACCTGTGCCTCCTCAAAAGTGTATGGCTCACCTGCGTCTGTGAGCATCACATACCTAGAAGTGGGGTAACGGGATGATGGCTGGCGTGTCCTCTCAGATCGCCTGACCTGAGGCTCTGCTGTGTCTGCAACTGGATGAGGCTGCTCCCCCTGCCCTAGATCCCCTACACCTGCATCAACGGGGTCTGCATCTGGCCCATGCTGCTCTACCTGCCCATCCTCTCCACCTGTACCCTGTACTGGAGAGGGCTCTGTGTCCTCATCACTGTCATCATCCATGGAGATCTCATCTCCATCACCACTCTCAGTGGTGTCCTCAGCCATTGTCTGATTCTCATAGAAAATCACATCCCTGTGCCTAGTGACAGTCTTCTTCCTTGGATCCCAAAGACGGTATCCAAACTCCTGATCTCCATAGCCAAGAAAAATACAAGGCACTGCCTTGTCATCCAACTTCTTCCGTTGATCCTTGGGTACCAATGCATACGCCTTGCATCCAAACACCCTCAAATGAGCATATGAGGGGTCCTTCCCTGTCCAAACTCGCTCTGGAATCTGAAAGCCCAAAGGAACTGATGGAGATCGGTTCACCAAGTAACAAGCGGTGCGAACCGCCTCAGCCAAAAAGGTCTTGGGCAACTTCGCTGTCTTCAGCATACAGCGGACTCTCTCAACAATGGTCCTGTTCATCCTCTCAGCTAGACCATTGTGCTGGGGTGTGCCTGGCTCTGTCCTCTCATGCCTGATGCCGTGCTCTGCACAATAGCTCTGAAAGCTATAGGAGGTGTACTCTCCCCCATTGTCTGTGCGTAGACACTTCAACAATTTTCCTGTCTCACGCTCAACCATGGCATGGAACTTATTGAAGCAATCAAACACTTGATCCTTCGATCTCAGCACATACACCCACACCTTCCTAGATGCATCATCAATGAAGGTGACAAAATACATGTTGCCTCCCAAAGAGGTTGTGTCCATAGGACCACAAACATCTGAGTGTACCAACTATAGAAGGTCTCCCTTCACCTTCGATCTCGCTCTGTACGGTGCACTCCTGCTCTTCCCAACCTCACATGCATCACAAGGAGACAAAGTGATGTCATTGTGGTAGGGGATCAACTCTCTCTTGCTAAGAAGCTGTAAGCCCTTCTGGCTCATGTGGCCAAGACGACGGTGCCACAAATATGAGTTATCTGCTTCACTAGCATGCAAACTGCCGTCCATGACCTTCACTCTAGTCATATAGAGTGTGTGACACAAGCTGCCTCTGGCCATGATGAGAGAACCCTTGCTAATCTTGCACCTGCTGTCGCCGAACTTCAGATGGTAGCCTTCACTATCTAGCTGTGAGCCGATATAAGGCTAAGCCGCACATCAGGAACATGCCTCACATTCTGAAGAGTCATTGAGCACCCAACATCCGTCTGGATCGAGATGGTGCCCATGCCAATGATCTTAGAGTAACTCTCGTTACCCATCAAGACTCTCCCATAATCACCCCTGGTGTAGGTGGTGAAGAACTCCCTGTGTGGAGTTACGTGATAGGAGGCGGCCGTGTCAACGACCTACTCCAAATCACTCCCTGCATGTAAGCACTGATCCTGGATGGTGAGGATCACCTCATCTGCACTCTCATCTGCCACAACTGCAGCTACATTCCCATCTTCCTTTTTCTGATCCTTCTTGGCTTCAGCTTGCTCTCTCTTCCAAACCTTGCAGTCTCTCTTCCGGTGACCTGGCTTCTGGCAATGGTGACACTTTCCTCTGCCTTTGGACTTGTCTCTGGATTTTGCCTCTCCTGTGACTGCCCTCTGCTGTTGGATCTTCCTCTCCTCTCAACTGCATACACATGTGAAGAGGAGGATGCCTCTCCCGAAGAGCGACGTCTAATCTCCTCATTGAGGAGACTGCCCTTGACCATAGCCATGGTCAACTTGCTATCCTTCGCAGAGTTGCTCACGGTGACTACTAAAGTCTCCCAACTGTCTGGCAGTGAGCCCAAAAGAAGAAGTGACTGCAACTCGTCATCAAGTGTCAAACCCATGGATGTCAATTGGTTGATTATGCTTTGGAAGTCATTCAAGTGCTCCGCCACCTTCGTGCCGTCCTTGTATTTCAGGTTCACAAGCTTTCTAATCAAGAAAGCCTTGTTGGTTGCGGTCTTCTGGTCATAGAGCTCGGACAACTTGTCCCATAGCTCCTTGGCATTGGTCTCCTCGGCCACGTGATGGAACACCGACATGTCAAGCCACTTCCGAATGGTCCCAATTGCCTTTCGGTTCAACTTTGTCCACTCGCCCGCGGACATGTTCTCCAGCTTGGCGCTCTCACCCTCCACGGGATCGTGGAGGTCCTTGCAATATAAGATGTCTTCCATCTTGGCCTTCCAAATCTTCCAGTTGCTGCTTGTGAGCTTAATCATTGTGCCCTCATCATCTTTGCCCATTGCTCAACCAGAGCTCTGATACCACTTGTTGGGGATATATATAGATGCGGAAACAATCAACAACCCAGGATCTGTATCCTCTGAAACTGTCCTGCAGCAAAGATGGCACACACAAGATATGTTCCCCACACGGGAACTCAAATAGCAACACTGACAATCAAGCACAAGCAAGCAAGCACCACACGAGACAAAGATTTTTTACGTGGAAACCCTTGCTCAGAAGTTGCAAGGGAAAAACCACGGGGCAAGACCGGCAACGATTCCACTACGGTCAAATGTGTTAATGTTCTTCCCGGTTTTGTTGCCCACAAAACCGAGGTACAAGCACACACAACGGATAGTTCTTCAACAAGGAACAAACTATCCCTAGGTATCTAACTATACCAATATTGTGCTCAAAACAAGGAGGACAAAGTAACTCCCCTTGTGGGCTCTCGGATGGAGACCCAAACACGAAGCTCGGCTTCTTGAGGTCGTCCGCAACGACCTCCAATGGCTGCTCCCAAGACACGCCCAAACTGTAGCCTCCAATCCTTTGCCCTAGCTGCTCTTCTCGAGCCCGAGCTGCCGGTGCGCTGTCTCTCCCGCTCGGCCTCTCTCGCGTGCGTGGAGGAAGGAGAACAGGGTCCGAAACCCTCTCTCGAACTGTTGCTGGACACGGCTGGAATGGGAGAAAATCGGTCTTCCGTTTCTCTCGAAATGGGAATAGGGCTGTGACTTGCGGGGCTCCTGTCGTCCCTGGAATTTGGGGGCCTCCAAAGGCTGGAGCAGTTTCAGTGATACCCCTGGAAAGGGGCCAAATTACAAGCCCCCCCCCCCCCAAGTTGGGGCTGGAAACTTGCAAGTAATCCCAACACTTCCCTCTAGCCACCAACCACGCCCTTGATGTTGGAGCCACATCGACAAGCCAATGTGCCTCCAGTCTCCTCCCAGGACCTCGGGCATGTGTCGCCTAAGGTCCAGGTTCCGCCACGTGCATCAACCGCACCACCAGCCACGCCCTCGACGTCGCCCAACCGTCCCGTGGCCTGCCACCCCTTAGCCAACCGCATTCCACCTTGGGTCGCGAGCACCGCCCTTCCGCCTTTTGCCCTCACAGCTCCGCCATACGAGGGCTGCTTCACCTCCATGCCCTGGCATCGGGGAAGACCCGCCTCCGCACCGTCCAGTAGTCGCATGGAGAGACGCCCACGACACCACTTTCGCCCTCATCACTCAGCCTGTCTCGAGATGAGCGCTTATTAGTTTCCCAGATTCCTACCCTCAAGTGAGGAGCATATTGGTTAGGGGGCATATTTCATCCAGGCCCCCGCTCATCTGGCAAATTACGCATGTACCTCTATCCAGCAGGGCACGTGAAGCGCATGTGCCCCTCGGACAAATTGCATCAAGCCCCTCTAACATCTAGAAATCGCAAGAAGGTCGCTGCCCGTTGGAGATTACGTGTGCGCATGTGCTCGTTGGAAACATTTGCATGAATGCCCTCGGAGATTTTGGTAATTAAAGAAGCGCAAGTTTGTACGCTATATTTTTTATTTCTTTTCTATTTTGCATTTAGAACCTCGCATTTGTATAATACTTTGAACATCATTTTCGCATCATTTTATCATTTTAAAAATTTCTCATTGTACTTATTCTGATCATTGTGGATATTTTATTGATTTTTTGTGAGCTGCGATTTATTCAATATAAATTTTTTTATGAAAAATTCAATATTATACCCATTGTGTGCTACTAATTCTATATTAAAATAATCATTGCTCTGAAAATTACAAAAAAAATCACAATAGGATGAATTTAAGTTATTCTACATTATGCCCAAATTTCCTCTCATTTGCACGCATAACGAGGTCATAATAAATTCATTGGTGATTCACGTAATTAATTTTGATAGGTCATAGATCAATTATTTTTAGGATATAATAAATTTCTTAGATTTATATCACATAGGCTCATCTAGGATAATTTTATTTCTGTGAAATAAATTGGTTTTCTATTTATTGAAATTAATTTTCTCATAATCAATATGCATTTATATTTAATTCAAAATTAATTCATTCTGCATTCAAAAATTCCAAAAAATGTGTAGTATCTTAAATTCATCATATTTAACATTCTGGTCAAGTTTGAGGATTTTTGGATTAATTTGATCATAATTTGCATTTTAGTCCCTGAACTTCGTCAAAATTGCATTTCACTCATTTATTGCATTTAAAAAATACCAAAAAATATCTCTTTGAAAACCTAAGACAGTGGCCTTCCTGAGTTCGACCTTAGGCTTGCCCAAGTAAAAAAAATTGACCGCTCGCTTTAATTGGATGAATAATTAAATTTGCGATTTTTTATTAATCCGACTTTGCCTGACTGCAACGAACCAATTGAACGTTAATTTCATACGATTAACTAGGGCATCCGCGGTTCTTCATGAGCTTCATTGTGCCATGTATCCTCTTTGCAATTGATGCAGTGGAGCACATATGAGTATTAGAGAATATGCCTCCATCTCTTCCACTTTTTGGCATTAACCCCTTAATTGGAGAAAATGATGCATCTATTACTTCTATTTTTCATTATTGGACATTACAAGTCGTTTCCCTTAGGATACAAAGAGAAGAAAGTAAAAGAGAGGAAGTGGATAGAGTAAACCATCTTTCATGTATGCATTACTATATATATAGGGTAAAATGGGACTGCTCCTTAGGGGAGCTAACTTGGCTCCTCTGTCTCATTTTTTTCCATTTTTTTGTTTTTTTAAAAAATAATTCCGTGGATTTTTATGACTATATCTATATATTATGGCATTCAAGTTTGGTGTAAAATAGAGACTTCTACGTCCTCCATCCAGACATTGTCGATTTCAATAATTCTGTGATCGTTAAAAAATGATTGTCTGGATGGAGGCCGTAGGAGTATCTATTTCACACAAAACTTGATTGATACAAGGATATAATGATGAAAACCCGTAGATTCATTTTTAAAAAAATAAAAAATAGAAGAAAAAATATGGCGTGGGGGAGCTCCCTTTTACCCACATATATATGGCTTATCCAATGGGCCATGTGCTCATTGGAGATAAGATGAGCTCCTAATCTCAGCCGTTAGATCTTAATCCGATGATCGGTAACTTCAGTAACTTTCGTATTGCCATTAGTAATTAAATGTATCAGTAACTTTCATATTGTCACCAGTAACACTTTCTATCAGTAATACCGGACACATGAGTAACTTTCGTATTGCCATCATTAACACTTTATATCAGTAATACTAAATGCATCAGTAACCTTTGTATTGTTATCAATAACTTTGAATCAATTGTAAGTAAATGAAGTAATTTGATCAGTAACTTTGGTCGACACTTACTTGTAACTTTAAATAAATTACTAGAGCTATAATATTACTTATTGAAGCTTTGATATATATTACTGAAGCTTGGATATATATTACTGACTGAAGTTTGTATGTTTATTGCTGAAGTTGCTGGAAATGAAGCATGCTCGTCTCATCTCTAATGGGCACGAGACCCATTGGATAAAAATCATATATATATATTAATTGATGGGGTTGTCCCTGCACCATTTTTCCACAAATTTTTTTATTTTTTTTTTGTAAAGTATCACCATGTATATTCATATATATCCCTCCAACATACCATTTGAATTTCGTCAGAAACGGAGACTTCTATGCCCTCCATCTTGAACAGGTCGATTACAGTAATGTTTAGACCATTAAAATTGCTTCTTCTAGATTGAGGGCATATGAGTCTCTGTTTCTGATGAAATTCGAATGGCATATTGGAGGGATATATAGATGAATATATATGGCAATATTTTACAAAACAATAGAAAAAAATTGCAGCAAAATGGTGCAAGGGCAGCCCATTGGCTTCCTGATAATCGGAGAATATCGATGGTCGCACGGTTTCACAAGGAAAACCGCAGTCGATGCATTAACCACTCGATAAACCCCGATTAATCAACAATCAATCCACAATATAAGTTGAGCAATAAATAGCAAGATGTGGAGTTAAAATTTATTATTCTCTACAAAACTAAGTGTATAGGAAGAAAGCATGTAGAGGTCGAGCCACATAGAGCAAAACTGGTAGCCTATGATTATTGCTAATCAAAGTGTAGTAATGTACAACCATGTTCTTTATTTTGTTACATATTTTTTGAGTTTTTTTTTATATATTTATTTATTTTTAATTTATATATATACTAAATATATTTTTTATTTTCATTTATTATTTTTTTATTTTCTTTTTTTCTTTTTAATATATAATACACAATATGAGGTTATATATGCCATAAAGAGTAATATAATAATCAATGCTAGTAAAATAAAATAAAATATAGAAAATAAGGTGTTTGGGGTTTTATTAATTTTTCTAATGCTTTTGTGATTTTTTGGAATTTTCGCTAATTTTTATGCATTAAGTCAAAAATATCCCAAATCAAGGATTAAATAATAGGCTGAGATTGAAATGAAGATTAAAAGTAGCAAAATAAGCCCAAAATTCTTCAAATTAGATTTAATATGTAGATAATTATATAAATAAAATTTAGAAATGGAAAACATATTTTTAGGATTTTTGACAATTTTTAATATGCTTTTATCAGATTTTGGAGCTTTTTAATTTTTAGCCTTTTTCTTTTTCTATTTTTAGGGATTTTTGGTCTGGAGTTAATAAATATGGAAATAGATGACAATAATTTTTTGGAATTTTTCAAAAAAAAATTCTATTTTTTGGTATTTTCTAATACAAACAGGAACAAAAATGTGCTCAGTTTAATTTTAGTAAATAGTTAAAATTCCCAAAATTCTAAAATAAAAAATGGGACATGCAAATACATGTTAGCAGGCATCTAACCCTATTTTACATAATTTTTAGAGAACGATGCTGTTTTTAATAAATGAAATCCAAGCACCAAAAATACCTGAACTGGGAAGGGTATATTTGCAAATAAAATAAACATCATGAACATACATGCAATTTTCCCAGAAATATACAACGTATATTAAAATTTATTGGTCTAAATACAAATACAGAAACTACCAAGGGTATACATGTAATTTCGTCACCTCACGTGGGACGGCACCTGAAGTGATGTAGACTGGACCCATTTGTTATATCAATAAACAATAAGGGCTTTAATGCAAAAAGTCTACACTTATTTACATTATATATTTTATTTACAGAACTAATAAATAAATACAAAAAATATGGGATGAAGTATGCAAATTACCCCATCCTTGCGCGGAGATGGACGGCTGGATGACGGCCACTTATACACATCGCGTCATCCATGTGGTTGATACCCCTTTGCATCTGAACGCCTGATATTAGATCGCGGGTGATGATCGAATGATCTGGGCTCGGGTTGATCCGACGTCTCTGGTGCAATCTGGAGCGTGGGGCTCCACCGAATGGTTTGCTGCTCTTTGAAGAACTGGGAAGAACATCTCGCTTCCATGCCTTCGATCACTGATCTCTCCTCCACCAGGCGATCTCCTTCAATGTAGTTTGGCTCTACACCTTCGGGGAGGTCGTCCGCAGCTGATGATGCCCACAAGATAGCTCGGGACCTCAAGAAGAGGTCTGGCGAGATCAAGGTCAGCAAGGGGCTTTTGAACATCTATAAGTGTCGATCTAAGCCCAGAAGGGCTCCTTTGTGCTCGGGACCTGCACAGGGGAGATGTATGGCTCAAAGCGACTTTCTCTGACCAGAAATGAAGCTGAATTGCACAAAAATGGAGGTGGGTGGCAAAGGTCCGACGAGCGACGGATTGGAACCTTCAATTTACGGATCGAGGCTCGGTTGGTTTGATGGGGGGTTCAGGCGGAGAATGCGTAGGGGGAGATAATGGGTGTGATAAGGGGGTCAAAGACAAATCGAATCATGGTGAAAACATGCCAGAGCTCGAGAACTCCGGCGAGGGATCCTAGCTAATTTACGTTAAAGCATTAATTAAAATGTGAAAATAAAGACAGAAAATGAAATGCGGGAATTAAATCTACCTAAAATAGGAAGGAAAAACAACTCTTATACCTGAGGGGCGCTTAGGGAGCAGGGTGACCGGAGCTCACCGTGGACCGCCTCCTCTCCTCGCTCTGACGTACTCCAAGCATGGGGAAGGTGCAGTTGTCACCTGACCTTCACACACAGACGCGAGGACTCGATCAAGGGCTCCAGGAGAGATCAAGAAGAGAAGGAGGACCCGATGAATTATTTATAGACACAGGTGTTTTGGAGAACTTTGATGTGGATTATTGACATGCTCGAGGAAGATCAATAGGATCTGATGATTCGACGTGAGAGAAGATCGTGATGGGAAGGGAATCCATGAAGAGCTCGAGATGGATGGATTAATAGGGTGGCTTGGAAAAATCGAAGAAAGGCCGCTCGAGACTTCTGACAGAAGTCAGACGAAAGATGGGGAGTTGATCGAGGTCAACATTCCCTGGAAGGCTATTGGGTCACGTCAGCCCGCTACAGGACAAAAGGGCTCTATTTATTCGAAAATGAATAATTAAAAATAGTAAAAGATTTTATTAATTTTTTATAAATAAATAAAAAATGTGTATTATTTTATTTAGTATTTTGATATGATTTTTATTTATTTTTTGGTGTTATTTTTTACAAGTTAATTTTTAGGGGTGTATTTATAGGTATATTCATCTATGTTTTGTACATTTTATTTTTTAATTTTGTATTTTCGATTTTAATATTTTATTCTATTTATAAATTTACAACTTATTTTTCAGTGTATAAATATATTTTTATTATATTTTTCTGATATTGTTTGTACACTTAAATAAATAGCGGTATAACTTATATAGGTATAAATACAGGTATTTTATCTATGTATTTTTTACATTATTTTATTTTTAAGCTTTATTTATGGTTTTATTCTAATTTTAATATGTACATATGATATAAATAATATTTATAAAATTATAAAAATGTAAAGTTATAAAAATAATAAAGAATAAATAAAATGAATATTTTATTCGGTATATAGTACAAGGGAGCTGGGAGCCTACACCCGGCCTTCATTTTCACGATTTTTGAGTTTTTTGAATGAAACCATAGGGGGGTTTTCTTAATATATTGAGATGAATATGTGTTTCAAGTTTCAAGCAAAACAAACATTACTAACATGTTCATCTAGAAGGTATCATTTTCAGCAATTTTCAGCAATTCTGATACTGTTAAAATTTGATGGTCTTGATGAAGATGATAGGAGTCTCGAATTAAGTTGAATTTTGAATGATACCATGCTGATATATAGTGATCTAATTCCCCAAAAGTTTCATTTCAAAAAAATCAAAAAATAATGAAAAAATGAGCTAGGTGTAGGTAGTTACCTACACCCCTGGGTGTAGGCTCCCTTTTCCCATAGTACAAGGGAGCTGGGAGCCTATACCCGGCCTTCATTTTCACGATTTTTGAGTTTTTTTGAATGAAACCATAGGGGGATTTTCTTAATATTTTGAGAGGAATATGTGTTTCAAGTTTCAAGCAAAACAAACATTCCTAACATGTTCATCTAGAAGGTATGATTTTCAGCAATTTTCAGCAATTCTGATACAGTTAAAATTTGACGGTCTTGATGAAGATGATAGGAGTCTCGAATTAAGTTGAATTTTTAATGACACCATGCTGATATATAGTGATCTAATTCCCCAAAAGTTTCATTTCAAAAAAATCAAAAAATAATGAAAAAATGAGTCGGTTGTAGGTAGTTACCTACACCCCTGGGTGTAGGCTCCCTTTTCCCATAGTACAAGGGAGCTGGGACCCTACACCCAGGGGTGTTGGTAACTACCTACACCCGGCCTTCATTTTCAAGATTTTTGAGTATTTTTGAATGAAACCATAGGGGGATTTTCTTAATATATTGAGAGGAATATGTGTTTCAAGTTTCAAGCAAAACAAACATTCCTAACATGTTCATCTAGAACGTATCATTTTAAGCAATTCTGATACCGTTAAAATTTGACGGTCTTGATGAAGATGATAGGAGTCTCGAATTAAGTTGAATTTTGAATGACACCATGCTGATATATAGTGATCTAATTCTACAAAAGTTTCATTTCAAAAAAATCAAAAAATACTGAAAAAAGAGCCGGTGTAGGTAGTTACCTACACCCCTGGATGTAGGCTCCCTTTTCCCATATTACAAGGGAGCTGGGAGCCTACACCCAGGGGTATAGGTAACTACCTACACCCAGCCTTCATTTTCACGATTTTTGAGCTTTTTATGAATGAAACCATAGGGGGATTTTCTTAATATATTGAGAGGAATATGTGTTTCAAGTTTCAAGCAAAACAAACATTCCTAACATGTTTATTTAGAAGGTATCATTTTCAGCAATTTTCAGCAATTCTGATACCGTTAAAATTTGATGATCTTGATGAAGATGATAGGAGTCTCAAATTAAGTTGAATTTTTATTGACACCATGTTGATATATAGTGATCTAATTCCCCAAAAGTTTCATTTCAAAAAAATCAAAAAATAATGAAAAAATGAGCCGGGTGTAGGTAGTTACCTACACCCCTGGGTGTAGGCTCCCATTTCCCATAGCACAAGGGAGGTTGGAGCCTACACCCAAGGATGTAGGTAACTACCTACACACGGCCTTCATTTTCACGATTTTTGAGTTTTTTTGAATGAAACCATAGGGGGATTTTCTTAATATATTGAGAGGAATATGTGTTTCAAGTTTCTAGCAAAACAAACATTCCTAACATGTTCATCTAGGAAGTATCATTTTCAGCAATTTTCAGCAATTCTGATACTGTTAAAATTTGACGGTCTTGATGAAGATGATAGGAGTCTCGAATTAAGTTGAATTTTTAATGACACCATGCTGATATATAGTGATCTAATTTCCCAAAAGTTTCATTTCAAAAAAATCAAAAAATAATTAAAAAGTGAGCCGGGTGTAGCTAGTTACCTACACCCCTGGGTGTAGGCTCCCTTTTCCCATAGTACAAGGGAGCTAGGAGCCTACACCCAGGGGTGTAGGTAACTACCTACACCCGGCCTTCATTTTCACGATTTTTGAGTTTTTTTGAATGAAACCATAGGGGGATTTTCTTAATATATTGAGAGGAATATGTGTTTCAAGTTTCAAGCAAAATAAACATTCCTAACATGTTCATCTAGAAGGTATCATTTTCAGCAATTTTCAGCAATTCTGATACCGTTAAAATTTGACGGTCTTGATGAAGATGATAGGAATCTCGAAGTAAGTTGAATTTTGAATAACACCACGCTGATATATAGTGATCTAATTCCCCAAAAGTTTCATTTCAAAAAAATCAAAAAATAATAAAAAAAATGAGCCGGGTGTAGGTAATTACCTACACCCCTGGGTGTAGGCTCCCTTTTCCCATAGTACAAGGGAGCTGGGAGCCTACACCCAGGGGTGTAGGTAACTATCTACACCCGGTCTTCATTTTCACGATTTTTGAGTTTTTTTGAATGAAACCATAGGGGGATTTTCTTAATATATTAAGAGTAATATGTATTTCAATTTTCAAGCAAAACAAACATTCCTAACATGTTCATCTAAAAGGTATCATTTTCAGCAATTTTCAGCAATTCTGATACCGTTAAAATTTGACGGTCTTGATAAAGATGATAAGAGTCTCGAAGTAAGTTGAATTTTGAATAACACCATGCTAATATATAGTGATCTAATTCCCCAAAAGTTTCATTTCAAAAAAATCAAAAAATAATGAAAAAATGAGCCGGGTGTAGGTAGTTACCTACACCCCTGGGTGTAGGCTCTATTTTCCCATAGTACAAGGGAGCTGGGAGCCTACACCTAGGGGTGTAGATAACTACCTACACCCGGCCTTCATTTTCACGATTTTTAAGTTTTTTTGAATGAAACCATAGGGGGATTTTCTTAATATATTGAGAGGAATATGTGTTTCAAGTTTCAAGCAAAACAAACATTCCTAACATGTTCATCTAGAAGGTTTCATTTTCAGCAATTTTCAGCAATTCTGACACCGTTAAAATTTGACGGTCTTGATGAAGATGATAGGAGTCTCGAATTAAGTTGAATTTTGAATGACACCATGCTGATATATAGTTATCTAATTCCCCAAAAGTTTCATTTCAAAAAAATCAAAAAATAATGAAAAAATAAGCCGGGTGTAGGTAGTTACCTACACCCCTGGTGTAGGCTCCCTTTTCCCATAGTACAAGGGAGGTTGGAGCCTACACCCAGGGGTGTAGGTAAATACCTACACCTGGCCTTCATTTTCACGATTTTTGAGTTTTTTTAATGAAACTGTAGGGGGGTTTTCTTAATATATTGAGAGGAATATGTGTTTCAAGTTTCAAGCAAAACATACATTCCTAACATGTTCATCTAGAAGGTATCATTTTCAGCAATTTTGACATATTAACTCCAAAAAAATGAAACCACCTTCATTAAATAACTTATTAAAAGTTATATACAATTAAAGGTGATTTTGGTGCATTTTGAGTTTTTATTTGAGATACGTTGGTCTGGGAAGTTGGGATTTTGGAATCTTATTTAGAGTATAACTTGTACACTGTATATTATTTTTGCATGAAATCAATTTTGTATTTTTCTATATATTTTTAGCTATAATTTTCATGTACAAAGTTTCTTTATTTAGTGAATAATAATAAAGAATAAAATAGGTCTCAAAAATTCTTTATTGATAAATAAAAGAATGGCATTTTCAGGTGATTTTTGGCCCCTTATCTCCCCTACTTTTCCTTGTTGATCAAATCAATTCTTTACTTGGTCTCGAGGTTTAGGGTCATAAAATACCTTTGATATTTTATTATTTTTATCTTCTTCTCTTTATTCTGCAAATTTTGCAATAAAAACAGTATTTTATATAATATTTATACAACAAAGAATGAATGTTAATTTGACCAAATTAGTGATATTTACATGCATTAGCTAGGGATTTTAAGGCCAAAATGATAGAATAAAGCTGATGAAATGGAGATTCATCATCGCCCCTTGGAGGAAGCCTCGTTTTTTTCCACATATAGAGAGAGAGAGAGCGGGTTGATCATGTGAGAGCAAAAAACTGTGAGAGCATTAGAGCAATGATTCTGGACCACTAGATTATGCTCATCTCTCTCCTCCTCCAATCAACTAGAAGAGAGATGACAGAATCTGGTAGCCCAGAATCATTGCTCTCATGCTCACAGTTTTTGGCTCTCACCACAATTGTGGTGAGCCATCAATTATAGGCATTTGATCAAAAAGGAAGGGCTACGATTAAAACCACCAAAGTATTAGTTAGTAGTTTTGGTGCATTTGGTTTCCTATTTTAGATGATTCAGCCACCTGGATTTCAAGGGATGAGAGAGAGAGAGATCGTTTCTCTCATTTAGAAGGGCGATAAATACACTTCTGGTATCTTTCAATGCATATGAATTGATAAATATGGCAAAAAGGTTGTGTTCTATTAGTTTTCATTAAACTTTGCATAGAAATATTTAAATGTATTTTACATCTCAATGATTTCTAGATGAACGGATTGAAGAAATTTTATAAATTGATATATTACTTTACAAAATATTTTATTGAAGGATAATAAAATTTTACAATACTATCCGATGCTTTTGAGATTTTGCTCATATGTTTAAATTAATTGGACTTATATTATTAGAAATGATTTACATAGCTAAAATACAAATTAGAAATATTATTTCGTTCCATGTTTTAAAGAGTTGTGAATTTCATTTTCAAACATAAACAATGATTAGTATATTTGAAATGTAGAGTAAGCATGTATTTACCGTTGGATAATTAAGAAATTGAGCATGAATTAGCTGTAGAAGTTCAACATTTGTGTGCTTGAAAATTAAATGAATTCCCCTTATTCCACAAAACTATATCATATTTTACAATATTCATTTGCATGTATTATAAATGAAAATTTCATCATAATCACATATTTTTTAGAATTCTATCATGTTGATAGGTTTGATTTCCTTTATTCTAAAAAATGTAATTGTCTTTTACATTATTATTTTGTAAATTACATACAAAACTTAATGTATATTCTGCAAATTATTTTGTCTAACAATATAAAAGTCGAATACATCTCACAAAAAATAATATTTATAACACAAAGAAGTAGTACACTTTACAATTTGTGAGCAGACTTGTGTTCACCATAGATTGTTTCACTGTGTGTGTGTGTGCGCGCGTGCGCGCGTGCGCGTGCGCGTGCGCGTGCGTGTGTGCGTGTGCGTGTGCGTGTGCGCGTGCGTGTGCGTGTGTGCGTGTGCGTGTGCGTGTGCGTGTGCGTGTGCGTGTGTGTGCCCGCACTAGGCCTACTAAAGGCACAAATAGAGGGTAAGTTAAGATCTGTCATAGAATAGTTGCCTCAATTTAAAAATTAGTTTAGAATTAACTTAACACATCGTTTTTTTTCTAATTCACTTTTTTATTAGTTGGATGCGCGAGCAATGGAATAGGAATACATGCCATATGATACCTCATCAGATAATTTGGAAATAAAAGAGATTCAAGTCCCGAGTCTTAATGAAATAATTGGTGTGTGTGTGTGTGTCGGGGGGATGCGGAGGGGAGCACTGCAATTGAGGAGGAACCTTTCCTTGCTCTTAAAAAGGTGTGAATATGAATCATTAGATGGAGAATGGAGAGACAAGATCAATACCACCAATTGATAGGGTAGTGGTTTTCAATCAAAAGAGTTTCCTAAAAAGAAAGATAAGAAAATTAATGAATAAAATAGAAATAGATTAGAATATCCATGATTACTATTTTAAGAGTATGTGACTATTAATTGTTAATTTATAGAAAGTGTGAATACGGGCATTTCAAAATTCAAAATTTACATGTTGCTATAAAAAAAGAATACATGCAACACATGAAAATTATTGTACATTAAACAAGCATGCGTAACATATAAGTAAATTAAAAATGCAATTTGATAAGGCAACTTAAAGCTTTAATAACGCATCTAACTTTACAATGGACTAAACTTTTTTTTACTAAACCTGATGTTTTTTTACAAATTTTTTTCAACTTTACTACTTAAATTCAGTTGCAATCTAAAATGTAGAAAGAGAAAACAAGTATAAAATGTTCTTTACAACTTAAATCATATGACTTAATTTACAATTGATAGCAAATTTTTACTTTAAATAGATTGGCTCTACCATTCATATAGAAAGATTTTAGAAGAAATGAAAAAAAATAGTAAGATAGAAGAGTCCTTCTCGAGTGAAAATAATTAAAATTATCTTCAATATGCTTAATTATTTTATGATAATATAATATTTTTACAAAAATTGTCAGTAGCTTACATACAAAGTATGAGATGTGACTCTTGAAATCCAACGGAAAGCAAGCTTCTAAAGAAGTTTTGAAATTTTCAAGTTCAGAAATTTTATAATGTATACTTCTATATTACAAATAAAATCATATTTTACAAACCTATGATATATTTTGCAAAAAAAAATCATGTATTGAGAGATTGAGTGTGTTAAATAATGACTTCTATTGTGAGTAATTCTTTGTTATTTTATAAAAATCATAACAGAAATTATATTTCCACTGAGATTGTTGTTGTATCAATGGGAAAGAAAATATATCTTCTAAGCAAATAACAGATATCTTAAATATAACATGTAAGATGGATTTGAAGACTATGATTATGATACAAAATTCAACTTGATATCTCTTGGTTCAGAACGATGTATATATTAAGATAAAATAAACGATGAATATGTTTTCTAACATTTATTTCACTTGATATTTTTTGAACTAAAGATAGAATATTGCATTTTAAATAACAATCAAGATACAAAAAAAGGTAAGATCAAGTCGACATTTAAATGCTAACTACTAATACTGGAGAATATTGATTTACAATGTTTGATTATGATCTTTTAGTGGAAAATTGTAAAACATTTTTTCAAGAACATAAACAAAAGAATGAACTGAAATAAATGTTAAGAACAAAATCCATTTCAATTGCGCAATGATTTTAGTTATATCAAAAAATTTGATTACATCTTTTCTTAAGATGATTGAATGATTCTATATTTAAAACCAGTTTGATCACTATAACTATTGAAGATGAATCCAACACATTACATTTATGAAAATATTTTTCAAAAATTGTAATTAAAATTCTAAAACAAACTTGGTATGAGTCTGATGAGGAATTAAAGAGCTTGAAATGAAGAATATGGTTGAACAATCGAGAAAAAATCTACAACTACATTGTAGGTGATTCTACAGCAATGTACATGGACAAGAAAAGATCGATATTTTTGGTAACAATAGCGGTGATAGTGCTTTTATTGCGCTAAAAAATAAATTCAAATTTAAGTTTTCAAATTATTTCTATTATTAGAAAAAACATAACAAACATATAAATTTAAAAAAAAAGATTTCATCTTTGGGTATCTAAAAAAGAGGAATTTAAACAAATAAGTAAATTAATAAGATAACGAAAAGATCTACTTTAGACAAAACAAATACCTATTCTAGGAAAGAGAAAAGAAGGCAACATGCATTGACGATACCACGAAGACGGAGTTTTGATGAGAGGAGATTCAACAGAGTTGCTGCAGACGGAGACGACGACCTAGGAAGAAGAGAATATGAGGATGACGAGATCAATTCACATTGCATCCCCTATTCTGGTACTTTCTTTGAGTTTTAGATAGTCATCAATATAGCTTAAACTTTGAATATGGTGGTTTCGTTCACATTATAAAAACCTATCTTACAACTTTCTTTTAGTTTTTGCAATATAGAATGATGAATATTACATCTCTAAACTTGTTTAATCTTCGACATTATGTATACATATACCTTGCATCATATAAGGATATTGACCGATTCTCTAAATCAATCGTAATTAAAGATTATTTGAAATCGCAACTATACTGTTTAAATTTTAATTACTGCTATTTTATAGAAAAACATATAGCCAAAGATATTATTATGTGATGTTTAAAAAGACATAAAGTTGTTGAACAAAGAAACGTCCAAATATCAAAAATCTACGGTTCAAGAAACTATTAATTGCGAATGTAAAATATGAAATTGATAAGTAAAATATGGACTACTAATAAAAAATATGGCATTGAAAAATGAACTATTACTGAAATATGATGGAATGATTTCTATGGGAATTAATTTGATTACTAACATTTATGATAAAAAATGAGCTAATTATTATTGATAGAAAGGAAGATGGAAGAAATCAAATCGAGCATGGACGAAACTGATAGGAATCATGAAGAGGAATCCGAGCAAGGAAGTGAGGATTTGGGTGAAGCACTACAAGTCGAACATCAAAATCCGAACTTCAAGAGTAAGTGAAAAATTATTTTTAAGTGAGGATGGTTAATGTTATTTAGCTAACATATACTTTAATTAATGAAATTGAACAGGAAGAGCAGACATTTCAAGGATCAAGGGAAAGGAAGTTGCTAAGGAAAAGCATTATTCAAAGGGGAAGACAAATTCAGAAGTAAGCTTACATATTAAATATAAATTTATTTAAAAAATTACAAAAAATACAATGCATATAAATTATGTAATGAAGTTTGATTTAACATCAAAATGTTCATATTTTGAGGTTAAGCTGGAAATTTATGTAAATGCATGACGTTTGTTATGTTTGATTATGATAAATGATATAAATGAATACAAACAAAGGATATGTATAACATAGGTGCTTCATAGAACACTTTGTGCTAATTTTTGACATCATCGACCAGCAAACAAACAACATGCAACGTCGTCGAAAATGGCATTTAGTGAACTAGTTAATATTGGACATGTTGAAATTCAAAGGAAGAATCTTCAGTGGTTGGTTGAACAATTTCAGTGACGAAGGAACTTCATATTCAGGAATAAGGTAGCAAGTTTTACTGATGAAGAAGTTGGAGCAATCTTGGGTCTATTTAGCTCTGGCTTTGCAATTATTGTCAGTGGTAGGCACTTGTAATGGAAAGCGTTCATTTCAAGTGAACTGTTTGAAGAGGGAATGATTTTCAATAGAAAGAAGTCGGTTAGCATGCTGGAAGATTATTACGATAAGGACAATGGCATCTTGGTGTCTTTCTACATAATATATTTAATTTTATTGATGTTCGCAACCTTCTTTTTCCCAGGCAGTTCTTACGCTTTCCCAAGAGACTTGTTGCACTATAGAGAATCTCTAGAGGATACGAGATTCTTCAACTGGTGTGGAGTAGTTGCAAGGATGATTTTATTCAATATGGATGATGTATTGAGTAGGTTCAAAAAAGAAGAGTTGGAGCTACAAGGGTAACACTCGATTATCTAACCAGATGTGCTGCTTGTTTATATGTAGGTTTTTACTTAAATTTATTTTAACTAACAATATAAACAAAAAAGAAATAGTAATCTAAATTTTTTTGCAAGTATGGATGATGGAGTATTATTATTGAGACCTTGTTGTAAGCAGATATCTGAGACCAAGGATTAGTAAATGGGCTGGAGCAATAAAAGGTGTTTCAAGAAGCATGGTTTCGTTGAGCAATGAACAGATAAGAATTGATGATTATAAAAACATAAATTGTATGTTTAATGTAATATTGAATTCAAAAACTAAAATTATATAAATAATCATTAATCCATAAAAGTATTTTTTTATGATGTAGATATCATTGGTTTACAGATACGCAGGAATGAAATCGTAACAATAGGACCAGACAAATATGTTTTCCCTTTTGATAAATTTGTGATAGATGGTTTTCCAGTGAGGAGACCACTGATTGAGATTAGGAAGCTTATTCCAATCATGAAAGATGGGCCAACAAGGAAGGGAAGATTCAAGAAGGGAGATTTATGTGCCATCAAGTTGGATGTTAGTGTTTTGAATGATGATGACTGACCAAAAAATAAAACAGTGTATGTGTGAAGCATTCGCCGGTGAGATAGAAAATTCGAAATGAATAGAAATGAAGGAAACATCTAGAGAAAATAATGTAGAAATATCAATATCTCAATTGTTGCGTGAGGTTGAGAAATTGAGATATGGGAATAAGGAGATGAATGATAAGATAGAAAGACTTGAGGTTCAAAAGAGAAAAAAATAGTGAAAATAGTGATATGAAAGGTAAAGAAAGTTCAGAAAAAAAACAAAAAATGGTAATTGATAATGACCATGTCATGCGAGCCCACGGCGAGCCATTATGCAATAAATGTTATTGAGAATATCATTCCATGATCTGAAATGAAGAATAAATAATTTGCATAATAGGTCCCTTAGTACAATTAGGATTATGTACCATGGCCATCTTGATAATCATACAGCTGTTGATTCAATTATTGAATCATAGAGGTTGATGCTATAATGAATATCTAAAGAGTTAGATTGAGGACTCATCAGGCACCGTCAAATGATTATTAAGAGATGATCTCCAGCCTGAGTAGGATATGGCAATCCTTTCTCACATAGGTCGATATCTGACCGACCTCTTGATGTAGGTCCTCTACATAAGAATAGAGATTCGGAGGTGTCAGATTAGTTGGGTAAAGAGTTGACTTGACGAGATCGAGATAACCAAAGTCCTATGTCATATGATGTCATGATATAGGCATGCATCCTCTGACCAGAGACAGATGTGTTACTATATGTCTGAGTATGTACATTTGGCAGACCAATAGGTTGATGACCTAATCAAGGTCTATACACCGGCACGCTGGTGTGTATACAAGGGCATATGAGTAATACGATCTCTCAAAGGGATCATACAGGTTCATTACTGAACCGGAAGACATGAGCTCACTCATGAGATATTGGGAAGAATCAAATTTCGTGCACGGTCGTCTCGCTTTGGAAGCTTGACTGAATTTGTAGGTTTTATATATGCTTTTGGAAAGTATATGATCAACACCTGGGTATGATATATACTTTTGGAAAGTATATGATCAATACCAACTTCCAATAGCCAAATGAGATATTTGATGATAAATCCCTTAAGTGGACAGTGTAAAATTGATCTTATACTTCAGGATTATTCTGGGTCTTCCAGTATGCAGGATGTACAGGTATTGGGAATACCTGAGGGTGATGTGATCATAAACGATTGTGTAACCATGACGATTCCATTCCTAGGGAGTGATGAAACAGGTATGGATTTTAGTGACTCCTCTCAGTAGAGAAGTAATCTGATATTGGTCCAAATATCGGACATTGATCTGAATGTGATTCAGATGCAATGAGAAGATTAGATTTATGGTCTTGATTTAATCAAGCATCTATGGGAGGCCCGAGATCTGGATTTGAGATGTGATCTCAATATCGAAGTCACTATACGTAGAACAATACAATCGCCATGTCCTTATCTCCAAGTATTCGTGGAGAAAGCGCATTATCCTTGAAAGAGTTCAGAATAATTTCATTGTTGATATTTGTATCCGAGCATTGAGAAAATGGATAATTAAATGTAATTTAATTATCATGAATAATATGAATTTGATTCATATTATATAGAGAGTTATCTAAGATAATTAAATGTGATTTGATTATCAAAGATGTAAATAATGTGAATGTGATTCATATTATTTGGGCACATGAGAATAGAGATCCAAGATGATTAAATGTGATTTAATTATCATGGATATGAATAATGTGGATATCACTATCCATATTAATCATATATAGTATAAATGTGATTTATAATATATAAGAGAGAGCAATTTGTAATTTACATTTGTTAATTAAATATTTATGTGAATTGGATTCACATTAGACAATTAATTGAAAATGTAATTCACTTTTTATTTTGGGTTGTGAATGTGATTCACAATTTTCCAATGGCAAGATTGCAATATTCACAAAATAATTATGAATTATTTTTGTTGAATAATTTACAACAAGTTTTGTTGTAAATCTTGGAGATTTTCATGGAATAATGTAATCCAATGAGATATCATGAGATTACATGAGATTGCCACCAAATCCCATATTATGGAAGGAGGCAATCTTCATTCCACTCCATGCTTGATTTATTTAATTTGAGATTAAATCATATTGATTTATTAATATACATTTAATCTAAATTAAATTAATTGTTGTTGGTTTTTACCAACTCTTAGCCATTAAAAGAAACACAAATCAATGAGAGCCATTGGATTTGTGTTGCCCATGGATTGAGATCCATGGATCCCAAAATATTATAAATAGAAGGACACCCCTTGCTCTTCACATGCTAATGAGAACATAAGTCTCTCTATCTCTCTTTCTATCTCTACATGCCTACTCTCTCTCCCTCTCATATGGTCGTCCACCATGGATGCCCTAGAGAGAGTCTCCATCACCGCAGTGTCGTCGTTATGTTGCCCGATCGTTTGCTCGTGGATCTCCGTCTCCTTTGGTGCGCCTCGCTCGTGAAGAAGACGTCGGATCTCGTGTGTCAAAATCAGGAGATCCGCCGTTTGGATCATCAACATGGATTGCGAGAAGCGCGTGTTTCATCAACATGCTCGCAAGCGTTTCCTCTATCGAATCGGACTTGAGACAGGAGGTCTCTTCGTTTAGAGACTCGATCACAACCACGCTTCAAGAGGTAATCTTATTACTTGTTTGTGGTTTAGACGAAATGGTCTGAGAAATGTTCTTGGATCATGTGGTTTCGTCACATGGAAAATTTTTAATTTCCGCTGCCTCGAGCAACTAGTGCGACTAGTCGCTCACGATCGCATACGATGCGATCCTTATGCTTATGTGATGTGCTTAAGGATCGCTCCATATCCTTCAAGTGGTATCAGAGCCAGGTTGAAGGTTTCCGATACGATCCATAAATCTAAGCCGACTTGGGTTCGTTAGGGTTGCGAAAGTTTTATCGTATTTCATTTTCGCATCTTTGTTTAGTGATTATTTTTGACCCTGTTTAAATTATTTAAACACTAAAATAAAACTTGTATTTTGTTTCCCATTAAATAAGAAAACTATGAGATTTGAGTTTGCGTGATTTCGAATCTGTTTGCTCAAGTTATGATCAAATTGGTGAACATATATCCACTGTTTTGAGTACTGTGAATCTTAACGTAATTAAAGAGTTAATTACGGATTTTAAACGCCTTAAAATGTGTGCAAATCACTTATGTTCTGTTGTAAATCAAATTAGCAAACTTTAGAAACTTACTTTTCTTAATTTGGATTTAAATTGATTGAGGTATGTTAATTTTAGTAAGTGAGGGTTACTATTGGAATTTACTTTCCTAATCAATAACCTTGTGATTGTCATCTAATCAATTAGTGAAATTAAATGGTTTAATTTCATGGAATAATTATGGATAATATTTGATGATAATTATTTCCTTAAATGGCATTGCCTTAACCAATATTTAATTAGATATGATCTAGATCACAGTTGGTTACACAATCTATTTTCCAACAAACATGTTGCTTGAATAGGATTTGGGGTTTGTTTAGCAAATCTCATTATAATGTTAATCAAAAATGTTTTGATTATTATTATATGGTATAATTTCGGTTGAAAAACCGATGATCATCTCAAGTACAAAGTGATCTATTTTGCATTATCCTTTCCCGAGGCGGATATGGTGTCTAGTCGGGGAGCGTTGGAGTAGCAGGTTGGTATAATGCTTAAGAAATCATGATGTATTTCTAATTATCAAAATTCAAAATAATATGTATTTGAGATAATACCATAATTCAAGTAACAATAAAGATTGTTTGTTGGATATTAATTGGATCATTCATTTAATATGATTAGATTTTTTGGAATCCAATTAAAATTAAAACACTCTATTATGAATAGAGATGTTATTTCCCTTGGAAGAATTAATCATAATGAATATGATTCATGATGATTAATTAGAATTTGAATATGATATGGAGGATCACATAAGTGACATCCATGGTCTCCTGTCAAGGCGAAGGGTTCCATTGCCAGATATAGGAGACGCATGTCCGAAGTGACAGCTCCTGCATACAATCCATTTAGATCAGGCTCTTCACTTCTCGAAAGAGTAAGGACGTATGTGTAGTGACCCCAATATCGGGTCCTCATATTGTTGGGGTGATATTGGATTGCGCATAGCGAGTTGTATTCCTGTTGACGATTGGTTCAATTAATGACGGGTCAACATCACCTTAGGGGTGGTGGGCCCGGGTGTTAAAGACCGAATTGGGAGATGCAAGTTGGACTTGCAAGGCGGAATGTGTTCCCGCTTCTTTTTATCCGAGTTACAGGTTCTCTTATTATTGGGATGTAACAAAGATAAGGAAGGAGATCCCAGATCTTGCTTGAGATATAATGGTAAGAATATCTCTTACATTGAAAGTGATTAAGGGAATGAACTTTCATTGTTGACATGGAAAGATAACTTTGATATAAAAATTCCTAAATCAAAGTAAAATATGTATATATATAAATATATACATTTATGCAAATTTCTTATTTCAGATAATCCTTCATTAAACCCACTCAATAATATACTCAATAATAACCAGTAAAATACCATGGATTGGATCCATGATCAAGATATTGTAGTTGCAGTTGAACGCATAATGTATGTGATTGCAATGTGCAAGTTTCCTCATAATAATGAGGAATGGCAATTATAATAGACAATAGGACTTCAATCCTAGGGTTTGTATGTCTCTATAGTCCTGATCTCTCATCGAATGTACTTTTGAAGTGACATGTCGATGATGATCGTAATTGTCAAATAATCCTTATAAAATAAGAGAAGATATCATGGCATACATATGTGCTCTCGACACTTAATCATGAATGACATGGTTCTCTGCATCATGCAGAATGGTGGCTCTATAAGATATGATGTATTCAAAACGTTTGAGTACCTACCTGAACCTAAGTTAAGATGCATGTAGATATGATGAGTGTCATCATTTCACTATCTATACTCTAGTCGTTCATGAAGATTTAAAATATTCATATTGTATGAATTGAATGAAGCATGTATAAATGTTGAAATACTCTTATATTGATTTTTTTTATTTCAACATAAGCGATCCTTTGTCTTGAGCAATGGTTGCTTATAGATAAAGGGAGCGCGGTGGAAGCATGGGTTGGACCCGAGTAAGAAGGAAAGTCAAAGAGTTGACCGTACTTATGTGACTTCCATATGACATCCAAAGAGCTGGATGAATGCCAATACTGCAATAAGTTGATGTGTTGATAGTATGACTATCAAGTCTATCTAGAATCCTTAGAGAAGGAATAAAATAGCGCATCAGGATAATCTATATCTACTTATAATCATTGAAATTGACTTTCTTATTTGATAAGATCAAAGTCTAATAATTGTATATCAATCTTCTAATGACACTTGCAATTGGTTGCATATGTATTAGAAGACTATAAAATTTGATTTTAAGGTTTAATATTCATCCACATGGATATTGATGCAATTGTTGCAATTATATCTATTGGATAAATAGACTTCATATTTTTAGTGGGAGTAGTCTTAGAGAATGCCTCTGTGAGCTGGATATTAGAATTCACTCATAGTTATTTCTAAATGTTGGGAATAAGCATGAATTCTGGAATAGACCTATTATAAAGACTTGTGATGGAGATATTTCAGATAGTAATCTAATATCTAGTGGATGTCGCTAAATTAGAAAATTAATGAATGGTTCATTAATATTTCTAATATTGAAAATTAAACCTTTAAAGATCAATAGGAGGATGAAGATCATTTGACAATGATATGGCATCATGTTTGGACATATGTCTGTTGATGAGAGCAATAGACTAGTAAGAGATGAAACTTTATATTGTCTAAAGGTTCAAATCTTACATAATTGTGAATATTGTATTCAAAAGTAAAAATATCCAATACACCCTTCCTTGGAATGGTGTAAGATGTCAAGGTATTCAAGATCTCATACATATTGATGTATGTGAATTATCTATAGCAGAATAAACATCATGGATATGTGATATCTATTGATGATTATTTGTGATATGAGATTTCTTCTCTTCACTTAGAAACCTTTGAAATGTTCAAAGATTTCACAAGTTTGGTTTAGAACCAAAGTTTGAAGGAAGAGTAAATGAATTTGATCTAATCTAGGTAATCAGTACCTATTAGATGAATTCATGGAATACCTTATAGAGATATGAATATCATTTCTATCTCACTCCTTCTAATAAACATAAACTCAATGGAGTTGTAGGGAGATACAATTGAATCATGTGTGACATGATATGATTAATGATGAATAATAGCATAATTATCTATTAGTTTCCAAGATATATATATATATAGTAGAGACTACAATGTATATCCTTAATAAGGTTTCATGCATGTAAGCTGGAATCTATCACTGGAGAGTGCTACTTCATTAGAAAAATAAAGGATGGTATTGGATACCTACTTTATGACCTTGAGATTCTTAAAAGATCACATCTCTGAGAATGTGATTCTTAGAGGATGACTCTCTTGAGAATCAAGATGAAAATGAAGTAAAGGAACTCATTTAATCTTGAGAAGATAATGAGGCTCCTGAAATCAGAAATAAAAAGAATAATTAAAGATGAAACACTAATACTTCAAATAAGTTTGAGGATGTATTCTATGTGTCAGTTAAGTCTGAAAATGATCGGACTTCATGTGATGAAGCTCCTAAGAATCGAGACATGGAAAGATGGATGTTAGCAATAAAAGTCTAATATAGACTTCATATACAAGTGTTGTATATGGACCCTCGAGGATCCACCTATAAGGGTTAGACCCATTAAGGTGTGAATGGGTCTTCAGGAGAAAGAGGCAACCTGATGAGAAGGTAGAGACCTTCAAAGCACGGTCCGTAGCCATGAGCTACACACCGAAGAGAAGACATCGCTTGCAAGACTTGCTCTTCAGTGAGCATGCTTAAACCCATCAAAATATAGCTAACCCTAGCTACACAACATGACTATGGCATCTTCAAGATGTGATTCAAGATTGTATTCCTTTATGAATACCTCTCTAAGGATATTCACATGAAGTAGCCCTAGGGCTTCATGGTTAAGGAAAGAAAGGTGTGCAAGCTAAAGAACTCCATCTTTGGACTCAAAAAAACTTCTTGTATTTGGAACATAAGATTTGATGAAATTATAAATGTTATGATTTCAGATAGAATCTTGATGAACCGTGTGAAGCTTAGTGGGAGTGTCATTGTGTTCATCATGCTAAATGTAGATAATATCCTAATCATTTAAAATTATATAAGGATGATAATAAGTGTTTTGTAATCTGATTGTTCCATACCTCGAGCTATGATCTCAAGGATACCTCTTAGATCTTAGTTCTGAAGTTGTTCAGAAGCAAAGAGAAGAGGATATTGGGACTGTCACATTAATGGTACACCTTGGACATTTCCATTTTCTGGAAAATTCCAAGAAAGGCTTCTAGCACCTCAAAGAGTTGAGGATGTGAATGCTAAAACTGTTTGCCCTTGTGCATCAGTTCCGAGAAGCCGGGTGTATGCTAGATGTGTACAAAAGCCAGATATCTACCATTCAGTGGGAGTAGTAAATAGTTACTAATCCTACTATAGTGATAAAACACTTGATTGCAATAATAACAATAGTTTCATAGAGGGCAAAACTTTTGAGATAGTGATCTCAAAGTCTTATCTTCAAGAAATTAAAACTTTATAGATAGTGGTCTAAAAGGTCTTAACTACGGATACCTTAGGAGATAGAGATCTCCGGGATTAAGGGTATTCTGATAAGGATGATAGAAATTAAATACTGGTTAAATGATTATTGAGATGTAGTATCAACGACACTATAACTAATAATGTTGAGTATTGGTTGCATAAGATGCAATTTTCATGTTGAATGCAAGAACTGTTACTTGGAGATATGCAAGTACTGCAAAAGGACTTGGCGTAGTCTCTCGGGAACAGAGTGAATGATCAACTTACCTAGATATTTTTCTAAATAGCTTATGATTGTCACTTGAGTGCAGGTTTAAATGATTAGCACATTAATGGCTCTTTGGGCTAGTGGGAGATTGTTGGACATGCGAGCCCACGGCGAGCCATTATGCAATAAATGTTATTGATAATATCATTTCCTGATCTGAAATGAAGAATAAATAATTTGCATAATAGGGACCTTAGTACAATTAGGGTTATGTACCATGGCCATCTTGATGATCATAAAACTGCTGATTCAATTATTAAATCATAGAGGCTGATGCTATGATGAATATCTAAAGAGTTAGATTGAGGACTCATCAGGCACCGTCAAATGATTATTAAGAGATGATCTCCAGTCTGAGTAGGAGATGGCAATCCTTTCTCACATAGGTTGATATCTGACCGACCTCTTGATGCAGGTCCTCTGCATAGGAATAGAGATTTGGAGGTGTCAGATTAGTTAGGTCAAAGAGTTGACTTGACGAGATCGAGATAACCAAAGTCCTATGGCGTATGTTGTCATGATATAGGCACGCATCCTCTGACCAGATACAGATCTGTTACTATATGTCTGAGTATGTACATTTGGCAGACCAATAGGTTGATGACCTAATCAAGGTATATACAGCGACGCGCTGGTGTGTATACAAGGGCATATGAGTAATACAATCTCTCAAAGGGATTATACAAGTTCATTACTGATCTGGAAGACATGAGCTCACTCATGAGATATTGGGAAGAATCAAATTCCATGCACGGTCGTCTCTCTTTGGAAGCTAGACTGAATTTGTAGGTTTTATATATGCTTTTGGAAAGTATATGATCAACACCTGGGTATGATATATACTTTTGGAAAGTATATGATCAATACCAACTCCCAATAGTCAAATGAGATATTTAATGATAAATCCCTTAAGTAGACAGTGTAAAATTGATCTTATACTTCAGGATTATTCTGGGTCTTCCAGTATACAGGATGTACAGGTATTGGGAATATCTGAGGGTGATGTGATCATAAACGATTGTATAACCATGACGCTTCCATTCCTAGAGAGTGATGAAACAGGTTTGGATTTTAGTGACTCCTCTCAGTAGAGAAGTAATCTGATATTGGTCCAAATATTGGACATTGATCTGAATGTGATTCAGATGCAATGAGAAGATTAGATTTACGGTCTTGATTTAATCAAGCATCTATGGGAGGTCCGAGATCTGGATTTGAGATGTGATCTCAATATCCAAGTCACTATACGTGGAACAATACAATCGCCATGTCCTTATCTCCAAGTATTCACGGAGAAAGCGCATTATCCTTGAAAGAGTTTGGGATAATTTCATTGTTGATATTTGTATCCGAGCATTGAGAAAATGGATAATTAAATGTGATTCAATTATCATGAATAATATAAATTTGATTCATATTATATAGAGAGTTATCTAAGATAATTAAATGTGATTTGATTATCAAAGATGTAAATAATGTGAATGTGATTCATATTATTTAGGCACATGAGAATAGAGATCCAAGATGATTAAATGTGATTTAATTATCATGGATATGAATAATGTAGATAGCACTATCCATATTAATCATATATAGTATAAATGTGATTGATAATATATAAGAGAGAGCAATTTGTAATTTACATTTGTTAATTAAATGTTTATGTGAATTGGATTCACATTAGACAATTAATTGAAAATGTAATTCACTTTTTATTTTGGGTTGTGAATGTGATTCACAATTTTCCAATGGCAAGATTGCAATATTCACAAAATAATTATGAATTATTTTTTTGAATAATTTACAACAAGTGTTGTTGTAAATCTTGGAGATTTCCATGGAATAATGTAATCTCATGAGATATCATGAGATTACATGAGATTGCCACCAAATCCCATATTATGGAAGGAGGCAATCTTCATTCCATAATCTCCATGCTTGATTTATTTAATTTGGGATTAAATCATATTGATTTATCAGTGTACATTTAATCTAAATTAAATTAATTGTTGTTGGTTTTTACCAACACAAATCTTAGCCATTAAAAGAAACACAAATCAATCAGAGCCATTGGATTTGTGTTGCCCATGGATTGCGATCCATGGATCCCAAAATATTATAAATAGAAGGGCACCCCTTGCTCTTCACATGCTAATGAGAACATAAGTCTCTCTATCTCTCAATCTATCTCTACACGCCTACTCTCTCTCCCTCTCATATGGTCGTCCACCATGGATGCCCTAGAGAGAGTCTCCATCACCGCAGCATCGTCGTTATGTTGCCCAATCGTTTGCTCGTGGATCTCCGTCTCCTTTGGTGTGCCTCGCTCATGAAGAAGACGTCGGATCTCGTTTGTCGAAATCAGGAGATCCGCTGCTTGGATCATCAATATGGATTGCGAGAAGCACGTGTTTCATCAACATGCTCGCAAACGTCTCCTCTATCGGATCGGACTTGAGACAGGAGGTCTCTTCGTTTAGAGACCCGATCACAACCACGCTTCAAGAGGTAATCCTATTACTTGTTTGTGGTTTAGACGAAATGGTCTGAGAAATGTTCTTAGATCATGTGGTTTCGTCACATGGAAAATTTTAAATTCCACTGCCTCGAGCAACTAGTGCGACTAGTCCCTCACGATCGCATACGATGCGGTCCTTACGCTTCCGTGATGCGCTTAAGGATCTCTCCATATCCTTCAGACCAAACTACAGATGTTGGAGAAAAAGGGACGCAACAACTTCCTATGCAGATAAGAAGAAAGGATGAGATGTTGAAGAGAATGATACAAAACTCGATGAAAATTTTGAAAACTTAATTTTTGAAATATGTGATGCACAGTCGGTAGAGAAATCCACAGATGCAAATAAGCAAACATCATAAAACAACAATAAAACTCTTTCATTCGATTTGAGAATAGATGACAATGCATCCGTTGAAGTTGTGCCACCAGAGACAACACTAAGGAAGAGAAAAAAGGATAAAGTGACAGTTAAACAGAGCCCAATTATAAGGAGACTAAAAGAGCGAAGAGAAGCAAAGAAAGCGTTGGATGATTCTGTGAAAATAAATGTCCAGGGTCAAGTTGCAGATGACGGAGTGGAAGGGGATAAAGATGAAGGAGAAAAAAATAAAGAATCGGTCATTGACGATTCAACAAGTGAGGTAAGCATGTCAAATACAATTGCAGGTTTTTTACATAATATATTTGCATTTTACAAATAACAATATTAATTTTACGTTAAGAGATGATACTTTACAAACAACGTGTGTAAATTACAACCATTTTTTTCACTTCTGATTACATATTCAAAGGGAATGATATTTTTTTAACCTGCCATAGAATGTAAGTTAGACAATATAAAATGATTAAAAGGATTTGAAATTAGCATTAGTTATAATTAATTGTTTTAAAAAATCAATACCTATGCGATCTCATGACGAATTTTATTGGATACGAGAGCGTATCAGACGAGACTAAACGAACAATTTAAGATTTTCTCCGAGATCATGCTGGCAAGTAAGAACTTTGACGAATTTTTATCATTTAAATAACAATATATTATATTTTAAAAAAGTGTAGATGAAAACATATATGAAATGGATTAAAGGCAACATATTTTGCGCCAGGCAAATGCCATTGCAAAGGGTGAGATATCCACAATTTCTTGTATGAACGGATGACGGAAGATTAAGTATAGCTAAGTTATTTGCTTATTTGTGATCTTTTCAGAAAACAATCATATATTTCTATAATTGCAGATAATAGACATGTTCGTGGACGTGCTAATCCGAAGATATTGCAGCAAGAATGACCATGTGTCGTTTCTATTTACTCCAAACTACTAAATGGTGAGTTTTTAAGAACTCTACTTGTCATTTTTTTAATTATCGAATATTACATGGCATAAGATGAGTTCATTAATGATGCTTTCAACAATATTTGGTGAATTTAATGGTAAATGAAATCGAACGGGAGTTTGAAAATCTCAAGAACTGTATAATGAATGAGTAGATATAACCGGGCTGAAGAAGATCTTCACTGTTATACATACAAGAAATTGTTGGCATCTTCTTGATGTAGATTTTAGAATAAGAAAGTTCCTTTCATACAATTCTATGAAAGGAATAAGATTCCATAAGAAAGACATATTGAAATGGGTATGTATTACAGAAGAGTTAATTTAATAAACTAGTTTATTGGGATAATTATATTGAAATAGTTTAGTTAATTTTCTGCATGGATGGATTTCTAAATATTTCATGAACAACATGGTGAACGAATGTCTAGCAGGATGGGAAATAGCAAACGTGTCAGATTTTCCACAACAACCAGCACAGAGTCTTGATTGTGGTGTCTATATCATGAAAATGATGAAGTACATGTGTGAAGGGAGAGCATTAGATTTCAAGTACGAGGACATTGATCGATTTAGAGCAGAAATAACATCTACTTTGTTAACCTGCGGTTATATTGAGAACTCATTGACCCAGTGATCAAATTTTCAAGGACAAAAAATCAAAAGTTTTTTATATGTGTAATTAAAGATACATCACTTTACCGTGAAATGCTTGAATGAAAGGATGTGTACTAATTTACTTTGCATCCATCTTATATCTCAAATATTGTGATAGGATTTATTCTTGGAGTGCATGTTTAGCTTATATTAAGAATGATGACTAGTTAATGCATATGATAGTCAATATGATTGGCTCTTATTTTGTGTGATATTGAAGTTAAACATAGTTGTCATCCATATAATTTTTGAAGAATGGTATTTACCGTTTAAAGTATGACATTGATTGTAAAATATAGTTTGAAAAGATTAAAATATCAAAATTTTCTAATGATAGTTCGCATTACTTCGGTGATTGCAATATGTTATAAATTATACAAAATTAATTAAATGTGAAATTATTGTATTATAAGAAATTAACCTCTTTATGTAAAAGCTTTCTTTTTGGTATTTAATGATGTATGTTGTTGATTGTAAAAAATGACTACTATATTTAAAAAATAAACTTTGGAACTATTATCAAACACAGAGATTGTAGAAAAAGATGATCTCTGTAATTAAATTAGCGGAACTATATAATCACATGAAGGTATGTACTTGTTTATGGTGATTCATAGAAATGAGATGAATAATAATGGCAATTGATAGGAATGAATAGTAAATCTATTTTGAAATTGAGAGGAGATTATTTAAGAATGTATCCAGTTGATAATGATTCTTATTAAAAGTATGGAGTTAATTCATAAAGTTCTGGATGAATAATGATCGGAATTGAAAATAGTTAAATCAACAGTTAGAACTTTAAAATATTGATAGATTTTGTAAAATATGACATCGATTTGTAAACTAAAGTGAATGTATTACGGACAAATGATGATGCTTGAAACCGATTGAATGAGTTATACTACTTCAAAATGAAATAAAAAAGAATGCTTTTTATAAAATTAATTTAATTACGAGATAGATAAATAACGAAAAATGACTTCTTGCGCAATAATTACATGAAGAAGCTACTTATTTATTCTATAAGTTAGTGAATCAACAAGAGTGTATTAATAAATGCATGATACTAACATTCAGAAAATAGAAAGTAATTCACAGAAAAAACTAAGAGTATTAAGAATTGAAAAAAAAACACAAAACAACTGACTATCAATAAACTAGAAAAAATACGGAGTATAACAAAGTCTTTAATGACTGAATCTAAAAATAGTTGAGCATAATCCAAAGACGTCGCAAAATACTCATAAGTTGCATTCCTACAAAAATGAAAATATAATTTTTAGTAAAGCAAACATGATAAGAAAAGATATACAAACAGTATTAGATGTAAAGCCAAATTTTTCTCACCAATATATATATATATAGATGTATGTTAACCAGAATGAGGGAGATAGAAAATTGCTACTTTCTATGGAAACTTGTGTTTGTACACAACATTAATTTTATAAAATATTTGAAAATAAGAAATTATTGAGAAATCTAAAGAGTTGTAAATGATAACTAAATAAGATATAAAAATGAAAAGGGAATCAATATATCTGACAGTTTGAAAGCAATTAAGCTTGCATGGAAGAATTGAGATTAAGATAATTGTGTTATACTGATGTCAGTCGAGACTTCGTTGCATTTGAAACACAGTATTAGAATTATACATATTTTTAACATGGATGTAATATAGAATCTTGCCCATCTAATGTAGAATTGTTATTAGGACAGTTTCTGGAGTCATATCCAACATTGAATTTGAGGCACGATTTGCACTGTCTACCTCTATTTCTTCTCATCTCGATTTCAGATCTAAGAAGATTACCAACACCCTTAAGTCTTCATCCATGTCCACTTCCATTTATTCTTGCAATGTTTGACTCTTTAACAGATGGTTCATGAATGAAAACTGGAGTATTTGAAGGGTCCCTGTTTTCTAAGCTGGAAATTCGTTTGTTATTTATCATATGATCAATATTAGAACATAGATCACTTAGCTTGTAGTTAGCGAATGAGAATATATCATCATCCTGATCCATTGAAGCTACAATGATATGCGAACAGAATTGATTGAGCCGGGTGCCCTATCTTGTTGAAGATTATGCCTGTATATAGGATAATTCCCTGATTTTTTGTGTTCCTTGTCCACCTCTTTGTTATGAATTTGGATCTCAGAAGTTTTGCATTCTGAATTTTCATTACTGCAACTATATGTCTGCATGGGTATTCGAAGAATTGCATGGTCATGCATTCACAAGAAACATGGAACATGAAACGCATAATTCCTTGTTTCATCTCCGAATATAGGATATAAAAAAATGGTGATAATCCAAAGAGTTAGACTCACTTCGAACATTCAAATCTTGTACTTCACTGAGTTTAAAATGAAACTTATAAATAAACTTGGTGTAAATATGGACCATCTGATCCTCCATCTTCCACTTGAAACTTGTTTTGGGGCTATATACTTGACTGTTATTATCCATGTCATTCTCTCTTTCCCTGTGTCGTTGAATTGCACCTTGGAATCTACAAACAAATTCCAACAATGAATTTTGTTTAGTGATGTGGTATTGTAAGAAATATTCATGCTTTCACTCCTCTGAGCATTGTGTTATCCGGCCCAAAAATAATCTTTAAGGTATAAGCTAATCTATTTATGTCTAATGTTGTATTTCTCGTTCAACCATACATTGGATGATAAAGTGTACATCATTTTTGCTCGAATTCCTGTATAGTTATACTTTTCCAAACAACTTTAGAGAATGCTGAAAGGACTTCGTTAATGTCTTTAATCTTTTCAAGCTTGCCTTTAAGCTTAGTCATTATATTTCATGTGCAGAATTTGTGAACAATATGGTGAAAGCAATTCCTAATGGTTGCACAAATTATTGGATCTTCCTCTGTGATTAAAGATATAGGGTGGTTCCTCATTACTTCAAGGAATCGATCAAATAACCATGAAAATGAATCAGTTGTCTCTTTACTAAAGAATGAATTTGCAAAAAAATTGTACAACCATGGTGATTAACACCACGGAAATACCCAGATACAAATTTGTATTCATTGGTCCTATAAGTCGTGTCGAATGACAATGTATCACAAAATAACTTATAATCTTCAATAGACGCACTATCAATCCATATACATTGTGTCAGTTTGTCATCATCGGTTGAGAAGGCATAGTAAAAATCTGGAGCAGTAGCCTTATAGCGTTCGAAATGCTCAATAAGTAAATGAACATCCAACCTGAGATATTATTTTTTTTCTTTTCTGTTGAGATTGTAAATATCTCTAACTATACTACCAACCTGACCACTAGATATGCATCCATTACTTATGAAAGCATACTGCTTGGATACAGGTACATTCACATTATTCATTGCCTTCACTAGCATCTTTGTGGCCTTTGAAAAGCGTCTATTTGGTCTGAGGCATCTGTGTTTGGATGGAGAAACGAGGTTGTCATTACGTTGGGGTTCAAAATGAGAAACAACCCAGTCCTTGAGATAACATCTAAGGGTAACCGGCATCAATGCTTTGCAACCAGTTCTTGACAATCCAACACGTCGCCCCTCCTTGTAAAATCTAGAATCATCACTGCCATCTCTTTTTGCATTATCAGTGGACAATGGTTTATGTGCAGCTCTAGAAAAACCTGCTTTCCAGTAAATGAAAGACTTGAAGTTAATGATTTTTTCCTTACTAACTTTATCTTTACCAACCCTAGAGCTACCTTTTCTAACAATAAATCATATATCAGTTGCATATGCCTCATAGAATTTATATGCGTCTTGAATGGAACCAAATCTTTGGCCTAATTCAGGGGCATGCACATTGGGATTTTAGTTGAGTGGAGATGTTGAACCTACTAATACATTTACATTCTTATTATTTTAAATAAGACTATTGTAAAATTCTTATTGAAAAATTAAAATTAGTAAGATAAAAAACATTTAATGATCGTAAATGATTGAGAAAATCAATGTAAAGAAATTTTTTACAAAACAATCTGACTAGAAAGCATCCAGAGCTACAAGTAGGTTATGATCGATATGAAAGTAAACTAAAAAGCATAAATGTAAAATAAAAATAGAATAACTTAAATTACTGTCAAGCGATAACTAAAAATAATGGTATAATTTTTTGACATACCAGGATTTCAGAGAATGGACCAAATAATGAAAAACAAATGTTATAATTCATACTAATATAGGACACTGTGATTAATTTAAAAGCAATACATAACATTAAAATTTATAATTTTTTATCATGTTTGGAGAGCTTATAATGAAAAACAAATGTTATAATTCATACTAATATAGGACACTGTGATTAATTTAAAAGCAATACATAACATTAAAATTTATAATTTTTTTATCATGTTTGGAGAGCTTATCGGGACAAAATATGAATATAACAAAGATGGAAAGATTGTAAAAGAAATATAAAATGTGGTACACACATTAAATGAACAGACAATATAAACATAAAATATATTGAGAAAACGTAAAAATATAGACACGACTAGTAAAATGAAAATTGATAAAGTAAAGTAAATTTAATGATTGTAAAAGATTAAGATAATATTTGAAAAGAATTTGTTTACAGAACAGTTTGACTAAAAAGCTCCCAGATTTTCAAGTGTGTTATGACTAATATGAAAGTATATTACATAATATAAATGTAAAAATAGATAGACTAACATAATTTACTGTTAAACAATGAGATAGAAATTACCCAAAGTTTCACGTATGTTATAAAAATGAACTATACACAATAAAATGAAAAAACAATATAAAACATAAAAAAGATAAACTATCGTAAAACAGAGAACCTGTTAGTAAAAAATGACTACGAGTAGTATGATTTAACCATCAAAGATGTTAAAAAATGATAAATACATGTTCTTTTCATAAATATAAACATTATTATGAAGAAATGGTGAAAACCTGAAAGATGGAAAGCTGTATCGATTTCTTCAAGGCATCCATCGACTTCTTCGATTGTGTTGGATATCTGAAGAAAAAATTAGCAACAAAAAGATTAAATGCAAAAAATGAATAATGAGTTACCTGAAACTTGTCGATATCATCAGAAGAATAGTGGTTTTCGATAGTGATTCTTGGAGAGCGCATGAGAGAATACATGGGAGAGCGCGAGGAAGAATACATGAGAACGTTAGAAATGGAAATGAAAAATAACTTTTAATGTATGTTGTAAATGTGTCATTAAGTTAATAAAGGGATGGTTAAATCAATAATATTTGAGCCATTAAAAACCAGGATTGACTCAGAATCATAGAGAGTATTAACTCGATATGAGATAGAAGTTTCTGAAAATGGGATTACATAGTTATCTCGAATGGTGGTTTTGGAGAAATATGGTGGTTTTGCTATCAGCTGTAGATGAACATCGGACGTCTGATGTGTCATGTCGCACGGAGATTGAAGATAGGTGTCACCTTAATTCAAGTTTTTCCTATGTATATATAGGGAAAAGGGAATCTACACCGAGGATGCAGCCAACTAGATGCACCTGACCATTTTTCTTATTGATTTTCGATTTTTTTGAAGGACAGTACGAGTAGTTGTCATTGGAAGCTTCACCCCCGAGCTGCACGATCAACCGTCGAGATCTAATCTCGGCCATCCAAAGGGGAACAGGTACCGGTTATCTGATAGGGGATGCATGTCAAGTGAAATCCTTTGTATCGTTGGATTGCGCCTGTGGGGGTAATTTTGCCTGATACCCCTGCAATTTTTGTAATTTCTTTTTAATATTTAAACTTTTTGTCTATATCGTTAAATATTTTGGACATTTTGCATTTCGCTCCATGTACTTTTCATATTTGCACTCAATACCAATCCACGACACCTCATATTCCCGTACACATGAGGAGACTGGGTATTTTGCATCTGGACCCTCGGATAATTTGTATTTCATTTTAGTTTACATTTTTGGAATAATAGTCTAATTTTTTGGAAATTTTACACCTAATCCCCCAAACTTTGTACTAATTATAGGAATACCCCTCCAAGTATATACTATTGGAAATATCTGGAAAATTTGTGTTTTTAGTCATGTATTTCTCTGATGTGTTCGAGATTAGTACCTAAACTATAAATATTTACACAAATACCCCTACCAGATTGTATTTTCTTTTTGTAGATTTTATTATTGTTGAAAATAGCTCCGATGTCCTAAAAATTCGTAGAAAAGTAGGATAAATGTCTTGTATATTATTCTATCACATATATTTTTGTTAAGTTATTTTATCATATTTTTCTATTTCTTAAAAATAAAAAACATGGCTATTTTCCCTATCTAGATTAGAAAAAATAAAAAAATATAAAATATTTTAAAAAAATCCAAAAAAATATATTTTGTTATTATCTATTTTGCAACTACATACCAAAAATCCCTAAAATAAAAAAAAACTAAAATTAAAAAGCACCAAAATCTTTATAAAAAATATAATAATCCTATAAAAATCCAAACATATTTATTTATATTCCCAAATTTTGTCTATTATATTTATTACATATTAAAAATAATTTTGGAAAATTTTGAGCTATGTAATTATTTTAAATTCCAAAATAACTCAACTTATGTATTTATCGCTATTTTACCATATTAATTCAAATTAAAATAAAAAATAGTAAATAATAAGAAAATATCAAAAATAAAGGAAAATATTAAAAAATAAAAAAAATTTATTTAGTGATTTTAAGCATTTATAATTATATCTATAAATATAAAAGCTTTATATATAGTTATATATACGTATATTATTACTTATAATTATCATAAAAATAAAAAACTAAAAAAAATTAAAAAGTAAATAAAAATTATAAAATTAAAAAACAAACAAAAATATAAGAACAAAATTCCAAAAATAAATTAATTAAAAATCCAAAATACTTAAAAATATTTTAAAAACCCAAAAACATTTATTGTCACCACCAAAATACCATACCGTCACCATCATGCCTCTCCTCTAACATGATATAGGGAAGATTCATCCCTATTTGGATCTGGCTATATGGCATGTTTGGCTCCTTTCATTGACAATGTCACAATCAGAGGTGACATCACATGGATACGATGGAGGGAGCATCCACCTACCCTCATTTGAGTCGGTCTCTATATTGGACGAGACCAATTATCCCAAGTGGCCATGCATGTTCCTCATGATTGTACGTGGATAAGACAAGGAACACACTCTCTTGGAGTCAGAGCATACAGAAAAGACAGATAAAAATACAACTTAGGCAAAAGATGACAGAATGGTCAGTTCTTGATTCATGGTCAGTGTCATTGACAAGATTACGGATAGCTCATTTACTACAAAACTGCTTACGATATGTGGACTTCCCTTCAAGCCATGTACGGGCAGGATAAGAACAAGCAGGATGTATCATGCGTACTTTGACATGCTTAATACAAAGCGAGTAGGACGTTCACAATCATAGTACTTCTCTCTCTCTCCCTTAAAATCCCTTTTTGAGTGATATAATGCTTATAGTCATGGTTGTACATGTCCCACTCATAAACAACATCACCAAAAAATGGCAGTTCTGGTATTACTTGTCGTATTCGATTCAAGCCATTCTGCAGCTCGCAATCAAATGATTACAGCAGTGTCTCTCCGTACTATTAAGGAAACCTATAGTACCTTGAGTCGTCTTGCTCTTCCTCATACGAGCATTAAAAGCAATGATCAAGGATAAATTTCTGCCCTCATTGCCCCATTTGGGCGAGGGGTTCATAAATCTTTTAGGATCTGTGGTCAAGAATTCTTTACTCTAGGATGAGGTCGTGGCACAATACAGTGCACTTACTGTCACAAATTTGGTCACATGGAGGTTGTATGTTACAGTAAGCAGGGATACCCTACTCCTATTGCTCGAGTTGCCAGTGAAGGAGATGGCCTTCCGATAGAAGTTCCTGGATGAGAACTTCGACGATCTAATGCAACATCTCAAACGGTTACAACCGATCGAGTCCTCTACCTCATACCAGGTCGATACTACGGACACTGCGGCAGTAGCTCGTTCAGGTATCTTTATCGTCTCTACAAATAAAATTGCAAAATATAAATGGTTGAATGATACAAGTGCCTCCACTCATCTATGTGGAGAATGGACCCTCCTGCAATAGATGAGCAACGTCCCCCTTGGATGGTCTGTATAGGTCACCGATGGATATTTTTCTCCGATAAAAGTAAAAGGTGATATCCATCTAAATCTTAATATCATACTCAATAATATTTTATTTATTCCATATTTTTCTATCAATCTTCTTTCAGTTAGCCAAATTTGCAAAGAACTCAACTGTCGAGTAATATTTGACGCCACTTATCATGTTTTCCAAGACATAGTAACTGGGAGGACGATTGGTGCATGTCGTGAAGAAGAGTGTGTCTACCACCTTATCTAGTCCTATGAAATTGCTACCTACTCTGGGACTACTTTCTCTTTGTCATCTAGTGTTATTTGTCACCAACGTCTGGGTCATCCTTCTGTTTACAAGCTTCGACGGGTTCTTCCCCAGCTCCCTCCCACTATCAGCCTGGAGTATGAGGCCTACCAACTGGGGAAGCATCGCAGGAGTTCTTTTCCTTTGTCTAGTACCGTTGATTCCAGTATTCTATTTGAACTTGTTCATCTTGACATGTGGGGACCCGGTCGTTATCCCGATCAATTGTGGAATAGATATTATTTGGTTATTATAGATGATATTTCTCGTGTGACTTGGTATTTATTGATGAAAAATAAATATAATGTCTTTCGTATCATTATTCAATTCATACATGAAATAAAGAATCAATTCGGTTCCACCAAACACTCAGATATGATAATGCTAAGGAGTTGGTCTCACATAACATGCAATCCTTTTTGTCATCTCAAGGTATTTTGCATCAAACCACTTGTCCTCATACATCCTAATAGAACGGAGTGGCAGAGCGTAAACATAGCCATATTCTTGATATCACTCGCACAATGCTCATAGATTATAATGTATTATCTACTTATTGGGGTGATATCGTTACCACATTTCTTATTAACCGTATGCCATCTACTCTCATTGACGAGCATATACCTATTGAGGTTTTTTCCAAGAAAAGCCATATTCCATGCTCCTCCAAAAGTCTTTGGCTACGTTGCTTTTTTTTCATCTTCTTGGTCCCAGCATGGATAAACTTTCTACTAGAGCAGTCAAATGTGTTTTCCTGGGTTATTCTCATACTCATAAAGTTTATATGTGCTACAACCCACGTTCCAAGAGACACTACATAAGTGATGATGTTACTTTCTTTGAGGCTCTTCCTTGATACTCCAAGTCTGGCACACATGTATCACCTCTACTAATTATCAATGTTCCTCTTCATGTTCATCTTCTTGTTCCTCCACCAATTACCATTGTTTCTCTTCCTCAAGTTGATCACACCCCTTTTGTGCATGCACCATCTCCTCAGGTATGTCCCTCGACTGAGCTTTCACAAACTAAAAATGCCAATACATCTATGTATACATACATAGGTACCTCTAATGACTCAAGGGAAGCCTTAAGTGACATGGCTATAGCCTTATGGAAGGAGACCAAACGGTGTCCATCTCGATACAATACAAAGCATCCAATTTCTGTTTGTTGTGACTTTCTCTGAACTTGACCCTACATATAAATAGTTTGATAAAGAAATCTCGAGTACAATTATCCCTCGTACTCATACAGAGGCAATTCATGACTCCAAATGGCGCTTAGCAATGGAAGAGGAGACATCTGACCTGATCTCTCAGAACACCTGGACACTTGTTGATCTACCATGAGGCAATAGAATTATTGGGTCCAAATGGGTTTTCACGGCTACAAAACTCGACTTGTGGCAAAAGGATCTATGGAGACTTATGGCGTCAACTTCTTTGACATGTTCTCATGAGTTGCTCGTCTATCCACTATATGGATTCTCATGGCATTGGCAGTACAACCTGGTTGGCCCTTGCGTCAATTGGATGTGAAGAATGCATTCATGTATGGTGACCTCCAAGAGATTGTGTATATGCATTAACCGACCGAGTCCGATGTTCAAGGGAGTTCAGAAGGTTTTCCTACTGTAAAGGGCCATATATGGCCTCAAATAAAGCTGTTGATTTCAAAAATTATCAGAAGTACTAGAGAATCTGGGTCTCATTAGATCTTCAACGAATCATTCGTTATTTATACGGAATAATGGAAAAGGAATTGTGGTTATGCTGGTGTTTGTGGATGACATTATCCTCGCAGGAGATGACTGTGGTGGCATTGTAAAAGTGAAGAAACAACTAGCATAGCAATTTTTGATCAAGGATTTGGGGCCACTAAGATTATTCCTAAGGATTGAAATAACACGATCCAAACGAGGAATAGTCATAAGTATGCCATTGACATGCTTCAAGAAACTATGGTTCTAGGATCCGAGCTGGCTCAGATACCCATGGATCCTAAAGGACGCGTCTATGAGGCGGGTGATATTGAACATAGTAGTCAATATAGACATCTAGTGGGTAATCTATTATATCTTACCATCACCGACCATATCTCTCTCTTGATGTGGGAAAATTAAGCCATTTCATGGACTCCCTACTTCAACTCACTATGATGCATGCATGATGGTTATAAGGTATATCAAATCTTCTACAGGGAAGGGGACTACTATTCACCAAAGGCAGTAACTTCGACCTCGTGGGCATATTCAGATGCATACTATGGAGGATGCATGACAGATTGAAAGTCCACTACAGGGTTCTGCACTTATCTATCAGGAAACTTAGTCACGTGGAGAAGCAAGAAACAAGCGATGATCTCTCGCTCGAGCATTGAGAGTGAATACCGAGCCATGGCTCAGGCTGCAGTAGAACTAGTATGGATTCGATCCATACTTACAGATCTTCACATCACTCTCATCAATATCATGGAGCTTAGGTGCGACAATCAAGCACCAATGCACATAGCCAACAATCATATGTTCCACGAATGCACTAACATGTGTAAATTGATTGATACTATACTAGATATCTGATACATAAAGGGATACTTCGTACTCACAGCGTACCTTCTTATGATCAGACGGTAGATATGTTTACCAAACCACTTGTACGCATACAATTCGAAAAATGTTGTAACAAGTTGAGCATGATTGATATATATGCTCCATCTTGAAGGGGAGTGTTGAGAAAAACGTTATTCATAAACCTTGGGTCTTATTGGTCATCTAATGTACGAGACAAATTCCGTTGTAACCCTAACCCTAGGTATCTCCGTCTATATAAGGAGCCCTAGGGATCTCTTTTCTAATAAGAAAGTAAAAGTTTATTTTCTACAAAAATTTGTGTGTTATCTGACGCATCATCGTTCCTTGTCTTGAACATTATGAACATGTATCTATACAAAGTACCTTGGTATTCAATTTTCCCAAATGAACAAACAACTAATTTTGAGTAGGTGTAATATGAAAATTCCATGCATTTTTGCGTTCGACCAATCTTGTTGACATGATAGATGATTCTACTGCTAGAACATTCAGAAATCACAACATTCAATTCAATCTCTTTCTTAAGATTTTTACGGATAACATTGATGAATCTCCATTTCATCACCTTTATTCTATCATTTTGGCCTTAAAAACCCTAGTAAATGTGTGTAAATACCCCTAATTCATGCATTTTAACATTCATGCATTACTGTACAAAATGTGTATAAAATATTGTTTTAATGTTAAAATTATAGAATAAAGAAAATAAAAGAAAAACAATAAAATATTGAAGATGTTTTATAATCCTAAACCCCGAGACCTATGCATCTTGATGACTAGGTCGATAAGGAATAAAGTAGGGGGAGATAATGGCCACAAATACAATAAAAATCATATTTATTTATTCATTTGTTATTTATTTTGGGACATATTTTATTTTCCATTTTTATACTTCAAATGAAGAAACTTTGTATGTGAAAGTTGTAGATAATAAAATACAAAAAATATATAATTGAGTTTATACAAAAATAATATACAAAATTAAAGTTATGCTTTGAATAAATTTCTAAAATCCCAACTTCCCAGACCCATATCTCTCAAATAAAAAGTCAAAATGTATCAAAATCACTTTAATTGTATATAACTTTTAATAAACTATTTAATGAAGGTAGTTTCATATTTTTTGAAATTAAGATGTGAAAGTTAGGCTTTGGACCCCTATTGTATAGTTCACCCTATTAAAATAATTATTTTATTTATTATTTCATATTTTTATAACTCCATAAATATTATTTATAATATATGTACATATTAAAACTAAAACATAAACATAAAGAAAGCATTAAAATAAAATATGTATATAAATACGTAGATAAAATACCTATACTTATACCTACATAATAAATAGCCCTATTTATTTAAGTGTATATAATATATCAGGAGAATATAATAAAAATATATTTATGTATATAAATATAATTTATAATTTTATAAAATAATAAACTAAATTAATAGAATAAAAAATACAAACGAAAAATAAAAGACTTAAATATATAGATGAATATACCTATAATGGAACCTTGATAATTAACTTGTAATAAACAACCTCTAAAAATAAATAAAAATCATAATAAAATTCTACATAAAATAATAAACAATTTTTATTTTATAATCTAAAACTAATAAAATCGTTTTATAATTAAAAATGAATTTTCAATTCTTTTTGGCTGGGTTTTTTTGGCCAATCAGAGCCTCTAGATAGTTGACTCCGATCAACTATCTGCCCCTAGTCCTGTAGCCATGATAGTCCTTCATTTTGTCCATCTTTCTCGAATTTTTCACGACCGATCCGTTGCTCGAGAAGTATTTAAGCCTTCATAAGAAATCTTCGTGAGAGATCCACGCCCGTTCTTCTCCTTTGGCAGACCACCTTCGTCTCGTCTGTGATTTTCCCTTGAAGATCGTATCTCGCCAACCCCATCCCCTGTACAAAATATCATTCCATGTCCTTCTTCACTTTTTCAAGTCTCTTTTGGCTACTCCCTCTCTTCCCTCTTGCGCCCAAATGGTCATGGGTGGTGACGGCACCCACGCTATGCATTGAAGTAGGATGAAGAAGGCGGTTTCAGGCGATCATCACATCTCCGGCGAGACCTCGTCGTTGAGGTCCCACTTCTTGTCTTCTGGCCACTCGAGGATAGTCTTTCATTGTGACTTATATATAGTAGATTTTAGGATAGTTTTTATGCTTTTATCATGCCTTTGGATCGTTCTTTGTAGTGTCGATTTTGTCGTAAGCCATCGTCGGAGCTCTCGAGCTCTGGCCACCTTCCTTTTCGCCAAAACCGCCACCATCTCCCCTCCAAGAATCGCCAATAAAAGCCCAGACTTGTCCATTGTGCCTTTCCTTTCTTGCTATCCTTGTTTCAGGTCCGGAAGACCCCCACTTGGGGGATTTTTGAGGTTTGACCAACTCTGGTACTCCTATGCTCTAGGCCCCCATCGATGGGGCCCGGACCTACTTGACACCTCTCGGAGCTGCAAACTGACGTGAGCCATCTTCTGAGTACTTCAGCAACACCTGGGAGTGCTGGAGCGGGGAGATACGACCGATCGAGCGAGCTCCAACGCAGCCTTCTTGCATGTTCTTGCTGACATCTTCAGAGCCGTCGATCTTGGCCATGTTCTTCACGAAGCACGGGTGATGTCCGATCAAGCGCGCCAGTGTCGTCGGATCGTCATCTTCATTCTAATCGGGGCCATCTGAATTGAAGGGGCACCGCGCGTTACGGGCGTGCCACGTAGATAAGTGAACGGCTCCCCGTCGTTTGATCGCGCCTAAGCCTTGGGTATTTTGCACTTTAACCGAGGAGTTTTTGTATTTTAATATTTAGGACTCAAACTTTCATTTGTAGTTATTTGTATTTTGTAATATTTACGTTTAGCCCCTAGACTTTCTATATTTGCATTCTGGTCCTTGCCAGCTCACCTCACGTGGCCGCCCGCGTGAGGTAAGCATTTCGTAGGCAAGGGTCCGTAGTTTTGTAGATTTCATTTCAGTCCAGGAACTTTAAATGCACATTGTAATATTTTGGTAAAGTTGCAGGGAGGCCCTCAAGCTTAATTTTATTTACAAATATGCCCTTGTCAGCATTGTAGTTTCTCTTTGTTTCTTGTATTTATTTCATATAGCTACAATGCTCTAAAAAGTATACACAAATACATGTATGCTCCTGATTGTATATATTTTCATGCACTATTTTAGTTGCAATTTTAGGACCTTTTAATATTTATTAAAAATCAAAAAGTGCCCTCTTTGTCAATGTTTACAATAGAAAACCCATAAAAAATATAAAAACATTCTTAAAAAATCGAAAAAAATATATTCTGTATTTATTGAGCTATTTTACGAATTCAGACCAAAAATCACTAAAAATTATAAAAGAAAACACACGAAAATTAAAAAACCTCTAAAACCTTTACAAAAATATATAATATGTTGAAAATCTATTTTCTTTTTTATATTTTTCTATATATTATCAATATATTAAATTAATTTGGGGAATTTTAATATTGTTTCCATTTTTAATCTCCATTTTAATTTCGGGTATTAATTTTATCCCTGTTTTAGGGTATTTTTGACTTTAAAAATATTAACAAAAATTCTTAAAAAATATAAAGTAATAAAAAACTATTGAAAACCCAAAAATATTTTATTTTCTTATCTTTCATTTTTTGTGAATTTTTATATCAACCCTAGCCCACCTTGTATATATATTCTATATATATTTTTATTATATATTTTATAAGAAAAGAAAATATAAAAATATAAAAATATAAAAAGAAAATATAAAATCAGAAAATCAAAAATCAAAATACAAATATATAAAACAAAATAAAAGAAAAAATTATAAAATTAAAACCCCACAAAAGACACATAGACACATAGTTCACAATCATCATTTGTGCTTCATAGCCCATTCTAGTCGTTTGCTCCCTGTGTTCGACACTCTACACAAACTTGCACACTATACACATCTTTGTTGTAGAGTTAAATAAAATAAATTTTAACTCGGCATCTGCTTTTCATTTCTTGATTATTATTTGTGGATTAATTGTTGATTATAGTGTGAGGTCATCTCAACGACTGTTTATCTGCCTTGTGGATTAACACGACCTCCACAAAATTTCATTTATCAAATGGCACCGTTGTCGGGGAGCAACAACGCAGAGATTGGTCCTTATTCTGATTGTGATTTATTTGACTATTTTCGCTTTATGTATTTTCTTTTATTTGATATACATTGTTGAATTGTCTAACTAGTCTCCTTGTTTGGACTTGTTGCGAGGAACAGATATCGCGGGAGGATCTCTCTTTGGAGCGCCTACACACCCATGTGAGGTGACTTGACTTTGCATCAAAGAAGGACTTGGAGGCATTTTGAAGACAAAGCCAGTTGTATTTTTATTGTCTTTATTTGTGTAATTTAAGTGAGAGAGAGATACTTTAATTGTAATAAACATGACACTCTCCAAGACTCCACACTTCACGAGATCCAGTGTCCAGGATTGTTCCCTTGGGGGCCTCGTCAGATCTTTTTCATTTTCTTCGCATTTTTTTCGTTGTTTTTCGATTTTATTTTTATTTATTTTATGTGATTGAGCCCTAGTTGTAGGAATTGCTTGTTGATAGCATTAGGTCCAAACAGCTAATAACCATTGCATGCTTCTATAGTGTACGTTTGGACTTAGTCAAATATAAATTGCTTCTTATTTGGATTTGAGATTGAGCGCCGAGAGAAGTGCTATACAACTCTTGCAGGATCCGCTGTGGCGGACACCGATGCACTTCAGAGATCGAATTTTTGGATCTCACTTCTAGATCTTTAGCATCTTGTTCTTCACGATTATAATAGTTACTCATCTAGGGCAATTTCATCGGCTGCATTTGCATATAAATAGGTTTCAATTCTACTGAGCATCTTTGCATGTAGAGTGCTAGAGGCAAGGTGAGCATTTCTCTTTAGCATACATCATCGTTTTTGCCTTGCATTGCTTTTCCGACTCTAGCCCTGATTTTGATCGCTTAGGTACGTAAAGGAATTGATCCCTCATTAGGCACGTGCATTTTTTTTAAAATCCAAAAAATGATAATTCATAAAATCAGGACTGCTAATATTACTCGACCATAAAATCAACTAAAAAGAAAAATATTTATCTTGGGGCGAGTAATCCCCTCATTGTCTTTGCTTTTATTTGCTCGCGTACACACTAAGGTTAGTGCCAAAATCCCATGCAGCCTTCCTAAGTATTTGTACAGCTTTTTGACTTCTCACCTAACTCTAAAACAGACAAGATAAAAAGACCAAACTTTCATGGTCTTCACCGATTGAGTAGGTGAATTGAGGGGTTTGTCTTGTGTGCATTTGTTTGTGTTTGCTTGTGTGTATTCTAGATTGTTTCTGCGCATTTGTGCCTTTTTCTCATTTCTCTTGATTTGACCATAGTGCTCCCTTGATCATTTTCCTTTTGTTTTGAGATGACCGATTGGAGTTATTTTTATCCGGATTTTGCAAATCCCTCGTACCCTCTAACCGGTCCCCCTCCTTTTTTCTAGGAGGACTTCGCTCCTGATTTTTGTAGATATCTGCCTCAGCCACAGTTTTAGGACTCGGACTTTTATCCACATCCACCTTGACCTCCATATTTTCCACCGTCACATCCACCCGAGACTGATTTGGAGTCGCCTCTCATGATTTTCACACTTTAGACCTTGACCCAGTTCATGGAGCATATGAATTCGAGGATTGACGACCTCACCTGCTTAAATAAGAGCCACATTGATGCTTCACGATCTGACGATATGGATTCACTTGAGGATGATCATGAGAGCTTGCAATCGCCCAAAATATAAAAAATGAGAAAATTTTAAAAATCCAAAAAGATTTCGAGAGACACATGATCAATTCTGACTGTGAGGAGAGGGATCACCTGCCAGATCACTTACCCACACATTCATTCACATCTTGTCCCACCCTTGACCTCGAGGATGCCACTGTATAGACTGCTCTTGGCATTCCTCATGTAGATGTTGATTCTGATCTCCTCCCTTGTATGGAGGAGATCCAAAAATTCAAAAAAAATGTTGACTGAACCCTGCGTAGTGGTCGTTATTCATGAGATCATTGATGCCCCACTTCGTCAGGCCATGGCCCAATTATTTGCTCCTCATCATAAGAAGAGAAAATGGAGGAGTAGGTCTGAGCATCATATCTTGACCATGGCCACTTCCCATGCCATCACACATCACCCTAATCCTAGAAAAAGAAACGCTGCTACACCTTTCATTAGTTGCACCATCTCTGACTACACATGTGAACACACTCTCCTTGATGGCGGTTCTTCGATTAGCATCATATCCTTCTCGGTAGTACAGTCTCTTCACTTAGGGTCTTTAAAGAAAACTAGGATGATCATTCAATTTGCTGATGGATCAATAAAGAGGTCAAAGGGTATCCTTGAAAACACCGTCATCTCAATTCATGGCATGAGCTATACGATTGACTTTATCGTATTGCCCGTGGAGACCTCTACTAGGGAGCACTCTCCAATCATCCTGGGACGACCATTTCTTGCCTATGCGAGGGTCATTATTGACTATGGATCAGGAGAGCTTCGCTTCCGTCATGTTGACAAAAGTGAGGTGATCATCACTGCACCTACTACTGATCAGAGACATGCACCTGATGTGACGTCATTGATTCTAGCTGACCCTGAGGATCAAGAACTCGATGAGACGATCAGAGACTTTTGTTGTATGTAAGATTCCACTGAGACCCGAGAACTCCCCGTGGAGGAAGACTCGGAAAGCATGGACCTCGGAGTTCCTTCTTCTAGTGTTTGGCGATGTGTTGATGACATTCGCAGGATTTACATGATTGCTATTGAGCGGAGGGAAGACATTGATGAGACTAAGGTCAAATTTGATCTTGTTGCTTTTATCCATGAATTTAGGCCTTTTGATGAGAATGACGATCTAGTTGAGACTGTAGAGGATGAACATGATTCGGCTACTTCTACTGATGAGTTCGTTCCTTTTGGTTTTGACCTAGAAGATACCTCGCAGGGCGACCTTGACTCTACTTCTTACGATGATGAGTTCGTCCCTTTTCACTTCGACATCTGTGAGACACCCAAGTCCAAACCTAGCCATACTACTTCCATTGATCCATCTGCGCCTTCACATCCTAGGACCACTGAGGATCCTCACCAGGTCGATCCTGGTCGGCTCTCGTCCACTGTGGACCCTGATATCGACCTCCATCTTGTCAGGTCTATTCCTCAGCAGTCCCGCAAGAAGGTTCACTTTCTACCTTCTTAACCCTTTGTACATCCATCTCTGTTGTATACTCGCATTTGTTTCCTCCGACCATCTCCTATTTTGCTCATCCACCCCATTCTCGTGTGTGCCTTGCTTAGGATGTACTCTGTCCTAAGTACAGGGGGATGGATGAACCGAGTGTTCTTTCTTCGTTCTGTTGCATCACTCTTGTTGTTGCTTATACTTAAGGCTTCTTTTACCCTAAGTATAGGGGGAGTGGTGTGTACATTATATTTGATCTCTTTTTCCATCTTCTTCTATGTTCTCCTTTTCTTCTTTTCCTTTTCATTTTTCTTTTTCTACCGAAAAGGTGTCGCCCATTTTTTTCAGTCTTTTATACTTAGGAGTACCTTATCCTAAGTATAGGGGTGTGCACCCCGATTTCTGTCATTTTTTGATCCTCTGCATTGTCTCCTCTTCTTGTATATACTTAGGGATATCTTACCCTAAGTATAGGGGAAGACAGTCTGAGTATGATCTGTTCATTCCTACCTTTGGCCCTCCTTGCTTTATGTACAATCTACCATACTTAAGATTAGTTGATCCTAAGTATGGGGGGACGGTCGACTTCTCATTCGTTCATTCATTCCTTATTCATATATTCTTTAGACTTTTCTATACTCAATACGAGTTATGTCTTCTCTTTTTCTCTCTGATCTATGAGGACATAGCTCAAGCTAAGTATAGGGGGTCGTATATACGGCGTATATACTTTAGCCATATTTTGTACTTTCATATTTTGAATAATAATAATGGCTAAAAATACCATAAATTCATTAAAAACACTTAATAAAAGATGCATATTATTCCTCAAATTCCATTCTATTTACTAATTAATAAATCACGTAAAAATATTTTTTGCAGATGTTTGAAAAATAGTTCGGAAATACATTCAAAAAATCTTTTGAAAACTATTTGGAAAACATTTTGTTCAATATTTTCAACCTTTGTAAAAACATTTTATTTTTTAAAATTATTTTCTTGGAGTGAAATAAAAATGTTTGAAAAATGTTTGCAAAAACATTTTGAAAAATCTATACATATTGTTTGGAAAACCTTTGCAAAATGATTTTCAAATGTGTGTGAATGTTTGTCGAAATTCTTTGTAAAAATTATTTTAGACTATATTTTCCCAAAATTATTTGAAAAATCATTTTCAAATAAATTCGAGGAATATATACATCACGCTAAAAGTCCTAATTAAATTGTATAAATATATCTATAAAGTGATCACTTACTCCTTGTAAATTTTTAAAACCTAACTCTTGTAGATAGAAGATGCATCCCCGTGTGAATATTTGTACCTGGTTTTCTATCCAAAAACTTTTTGTTTTCAAAAATCTCAAAAACATTTGCAAAATCTTTTTGAAAAATACCAAAAAAGCATATGCATCATCTTTTCAAAAATCCATAAAAAGTTCAAAACTTTGAAAATTGCATTACAAAAATATTTTCTGCATAGCATTCGCATAGAATTCGCATTTTTCAGATTGAGTTTGATAATTGAAAAAGTCGAAGTAAAATCCGGAGCTTGGAGCTTGGTTGGACCTTAAATATACCTAATAATAGGAACCTTATTGGAACTGGAATTGCGGTACTTCAGGTCTAGTTAACTTAATTCTTTGAGGATCATGAGACTTGGTTCAATGGATTCTTGACTATCTAAGTAGAGTATTTCAGAGCTCACGCATGACTCTTGTTGATAATGACCTAACTTGGACACCTGAACCTTTCACTTGGCTCAACTCAGTTGGAGTGAAGAGGGGATTGGATTTGCCGGTATGAGACGCACACAAGTGGAAACATTTGTCCTCATCTAGGGAGGGAAGTGAACCCCAACCCGTCCAGTGGCATTAATGTCTAAAAACGAGAGAGTGTGGGTTGCAATAATGCTTCAAAAGAGGGATATTCTACTAAATGTTGTTGTAAATAGTGTTTCAAAAAAATCCAAAAAAGTGGACAGGCCTGATTGAAAATAAAATACATGCTGGAGTGTATATATTTGTATAGTCAATAAGCAAGCTTGAGCTTCAAAGTCAAATCTGAAGGATATGGTTTGATCCTCAAGCGCATCACGGAAGCGTGGGCGTCGTTTCGAATACGACAAGGAGCGACTAGTCGTACTAGTTGCTCGATGCAGCAGAATTTAAAAATTTTCTCACGATGAAACCACATGATCCAAGAACACTTCTCTGATCGTTTCGTCTAAACCACAAACAAGTAATAGGATTACCTCTTGAAGCGTGGTTGCGATCGAGTCTCTAAACGAAGAGACCTCCTGTCTCAAGTCCGATCCGACGGAGGAGACGCTTGCGAGCGTGGGGATGAACCGCGTGCTTCTCGCAATCCATGTTGATGATCCAAGCGGCGGATCTCCTGATCTCGACACACGAGATCCGTCGTCTTCTTCACGAGCGAGGCGCACCGAAGGAGACGGAGATCCACGAGCATACGATTGGGCAGCATAACGACGATGCTGCGGCGACGGAGAACCTCTCCATGGTATCCATGGTGGACGGCCATGAGAGGGATAGAGAGGGATGACCTCTAGAGAGAAAGAGAGAGAGAGAGAGAGATGCTTCTCAAGCATTTTGTGTAAAAAGAGAGCATGGGTATGCCTCTCTATTTATAGGGTTTTGGGATCCATGGATCTCAATCCATGGGCCAACACAAATCCAATGGCTCTCATTGATTGTGTTTCTTTTAATGGCTAAGATTTGTGGTGGTAAAACCAACAACAATTAATTTAATTTAATTTAAATATATGTTGATAAATCAACACAATTTAATCACAAAATTAAATCATCAATACATGGAGATAATGAAAGGAGAGAAAGCCTCCTTCCATGTGGAGAGGGGGGACGGCCTCCCTTTCGTAATGGGAGTGGTGGCCGTCCACCCTCCTCCATTAGGAAGGTGGCTATTTTATCTCTTATGCAATCTCCATTATTTGCAACAACTTTTGTTGCAAATTATTCTACAAAAATAATTTACAATTATTTTGTAGACATTGCAATCTTGCCATTGAAAACTTTGTGAATCATATTCACAAACCAAAACAAAATGTAAATTACATTTTCAATTCAATGTCCAATGTGAATCCAATTCACATTAACATTTAATTAACAAATGTAAATTACAAATAGCTCTCTCTTATATATTATAAATCACATTTATAATATATATGATTAATATGGATATTGCTATCCACATTATTCATATCCATGATAATTAAATCACATTTAATCATCTTGGATCTCTATTCTCTTGTTCTCAAATAACATGAATCACACTCACATTATTTACATCTTTGATAATCAAATCATATTTAATTATCTAAGACAACTCTCTTTATAATATGAATCGAATTCATATTAATCATGATAATTAAATCACATTTAATTATCCATTTCCTCAATGCTCGGATACATAAATCAACAATAGAATTATCCATGAACTCCTTCAAGGATAATACGCTTTCTCCGCAGATATTTGGAGATAAGGACAGGGTGATTGTATTGTTCCACGTATAGTGACATGGATATTGAGATCATATCTCAAATCCAGATCGCGGGCCTCCCATAGATGCTTGATTAAATCAAGACCGCAAATCTAATCTTCTCATTGCATATGAATCATATTCAGATCAATGTCCAATAATTGGACTAAGATAAGATTACTTCTCTACTGAGAGGAGTCACTAAAATCCAGACCCGTTTCATCACTCCCTAGGAATGGAAGCGTCATGGTTATACAATCGTTTATGATCACATCACCCTCAGGTATTCCTAATACCTGTACATCCTGCATACTGGAAGACTCAGATTAAACCCGAAGTATTGGATCAACTTTATACTGTCTACTTCATGGTTTTATCAGTAAGTTTCTCATTCGATCGTTGGGAGTCGGTATTGATCATATACTTTCCAAAAGCATATATCATACCTAGGTCTTGATCATATACTTTCCAAAAGTATATATCAAACCAACAAATTCAGTCAAGCTTCCAAAGCGAGACGACCGTGCGCACGGAAGTTGATTCTTCCCAATATCTCATGAGTGAGCTCATGTCTTCCGGTTCAGTAGTGAACCTGTATGATCCCTTTGAGAGATAGTATTACTCATATGCCCTTATATGCACACCAGCGCGCCGGTGTATAGACCTTGATTAGGTCATCAACCTATTGGTCTGCCAAATGTACATACTCAGACATATAGTAACACATCTGTCTCCGGTCAGAGGATGCGTGCATGTATCGTGACAGCATACGATATAGGACTTTGGTTATCTAGATCTCGTTAAGTCAACTCTTTGACCTAACTAATCTGACACCTCCGAATCTCTATTCCTATGCAGAGGACCTGCATCAAGAAGTCGGTCAGATATCAGCCTAACTGAGAAAGGATTGCCATCTCCTACTCAGGCTGGAGATCATCTCTTAATAATCATTTGACGGTGCTTGACGAGTCCTCAATCTAACTCATTAGATATTCATCTAAGCACCAGCCTCTATGATTCAATAATTGAATCAACAGCTGTATGATCATTAAGATGGCCATGGTACATAACCCTAATTGCACTAAGGGACCTATTATGCAAACTATGTATTCTTTATTTCAGATTAAGGAGTGAATTGCAATAACATTTATTGCATAATGGCTCGTCGTGGGCTCGCATGTCCAACAAAATCATGTGAGCCTGCAGCTGGATGACTTGACTACACTGGTCAGCTACACTGGCTACCGTCCATTCTTCTCTTCACCCCCTCCTCTTGAGCTAGTTGTCACTTGAACTTAGAATGGAATACCCCGCTCCTCAAGGAAGGAGTTGCTAATTGGGGAATCACTGGGTTGTCGTGTTGAAGAAGTCAGCCTATTTGTCATTTCAGTTGGAGAGAGCCACTATCATATACACTGTACGAGTCAGATTTATAGTCGTAAGGGTTTGCGTATGAGTTGAAGTATTCTGACATGGCTATTGAGGAGACTTGAGCAGAGTTTTGGAATTTTTGAAGGCTGTTGGATTTCAAATCTGATTCCCATTAAGGTTCCGCCCACACTAAAATTCCAAAGGTCTGACTTAAGATCCAAACTTTGATTTTGTTAAGGTAAGTTTGATAACTAAACTTAATCCAATTCCTTTCTTTTTCTTTTCTTTGTTTTTATTTTATGCACTTATTGCATAAGTGTTTGCTAGGGATTAGCAAAGGGAAGTATAGGGGGTGATGAATCTCCATTTCATCACCTGTATTCTATCATTTTGGCCTTAAAAACCCAAGTGAATGCGTGTAAGTACCCTTAATTCATGCATTTTAGCATTCATGCATTACTGTAATATGTATAAAATACTGTTTTAATGCCAAAATTATAGAATAAAGAAAAGAAAAAGAATAAAATATCGAAGATATTTTATGACCCTAAATCACGAGACCTAGGCATCTTTATGACTAGGTCGACAAGGAATAAAGTAGGGGGAGATAAGGGCCACAAATACAATAAAAATCCAATTTATTTATTCATTTATTATTCATGTTTTGATCTATTTTATTTTTCACTTTTTATACTTCAAATAAAGAAACTTTGTACTTGAAAGTTGTAGATAATAAAATATAGAAAAATACAAAATTGAGTTTATACAAAAATAATATAGAGAATAAAAGTTATTCTCCGAATAAATTTCCAAAATCCCAACCTCCCAGACCCATATCTCTCAAATTAAAATCCAAAATGTACCAAAACCACCTTTAATTGTATATAAATTTTAATAAGCTATTTAATGAAGGTGGTTTAATATTTTTTGAATTTAAGATGCGAAAGTTAGATTTTGGACCCCTACTGTAAAGTTTACCCGACTAAAATAACATTTTTTTATTATTTTTATAATTTCATATTTTTATAATTCTGTAAATATTATATATAACATATGTACATATCAAACTAAAATAAAAACATAAAGAAATCATTAAAATAAAATATGTATATAAATACATAGGTAAAATACCTATACTTATACATATATAATAAATAGTCCTGTTTATTTAAGTGTATATAATATATCAAAAAATATAATAAAAATATATTTAAGTATATATAATAAGTTGTAATTTTATAAAATAACAAACTAAATTAATAAAATAAAAATTACAAACAAAAAAATAAAAAACTTAAATACATAGATGAATATACCTATAATGGAACGATAATAATTAACTTGTAATAAATAACCTCTAAAAATACAAATCATAATACAATTCTACATAAAATAATAAACAATTTTTATTTTATAATCTAAAATTAATAAAATCATTTATAATTAAAAATGATTTTTCAATTCTTTTTGGCTGGTTTTTTTTTGTTGGTCCACGTGGACCAACCAGAGCCTTTGGATAGTTGACTCCGGTCAACTATCTGACCCTAGTCCTGTAGCCCTGACAGTCCTGCATTTTTTCCAACTTTCTCGAATTTTTCGCGGCCGATCTGTTGCTCGAGAAGGATTCAACCCTTCATAAGAAATCTTTGTGGTACATCAGAGATCCACGCATGTTCTTCTCCTTGGGCAGACCACCTTCATCTTGCCCGTGATTCTCCCTCGAAGATCGTATCTCGCCAACTCCATCTTCAGTACATAAGACCACTTCCCATCCTTCTTCACTTTTTCGAGACTCTTTTGGCTACTCCCTCTCTTCCCTCTTCTGCCCAAATGGTCATGGGTGGTGGCAGCACCCACGCTATGCATTGAGGCAGGTTGAAGGAGGCGGTCTCAGGCGATCTCCACATCTCCGGCGAGAACTCGTCGTTGAGGTCCCACTTCCGGGCTTCTGGCCAGTCAAGGATAGTCTTTCCTTGTGCCTTATATAGTTGTAGCTTTTAGGATAGTTTTTATTCTTTTATCGTGCCAGTCAAGGATAGTCTTTCCTTCCGGTCTCAGGCCACCTTCCTTTTCTCCAAAACCACCACCATCTCCCCTCCAAGAATCGCCAATAAAAGCCCAGACTTGTCCACTGTGCCTTGCCTTTCTTGCTATCCTTGTTTTAGGTCTGGAAGACCCCCATTTGAGGGATTCTTGAGGTTTGACCGGCGCTCCTGGAACTCTTATGCTCCAGGCCCCCATCGATGGGGCCCGGTCCTACTTGACACCTCTCAGAGCTGCGGACTGACGTGAGCCATCTTTTGAGTACTTCAACAACACCTGGGAGTGCAGGATCGGGGAGATACGACCGATCGAGCGAGCTCTGGCGTAGACTTCTTACATATTCTTGTTGACATCTTCAGAGCCGTCGATCTTATCCATGTTCTTCACGAATCATAGGTGACGTCCGATCAAGTGCGCCAGTGCCGTTGGATCATCATCTGCGTTCTAATCGGGGTCGTCCGAATCGAAGGGGCATCGCACATTAGGGGTGTGCCACGTGGCTAAGTGAACGGCTCCCTACCGTCCGATCATGCCTAAGCCTTGGGTATTTTGCACTTTAACCTAGATGTTTTTGTAATTTAATATTTAAGACTCAAACTTTCATTTGCAGTTATTTATATTTTGAAATATTTACATTTATCCCCCTAGACTTTCTATATTTGCATTCCGATCCTTGCCAGCTCACCTCACGTGGTTGCCCATGTGAGGTGGGCATTTTGTAGGCAAGGGTCTATAGTTTTGTAGATTTCATTTCAGTCCAGGAACTTTAAATGCACGATGTAATATTTTTGGTAAAATTGCAGGGAGGTCCTCAAGCTTAATTTTTTTACAAATATGCCACCGCCAGCTAGTTTCTCTGTGTTTCTTGTATTTATTTCATATAATTACATTGCTCTAAAAAATCTACAAAAATATATATATGCTCATGATTGCATCTATTATCACGTACTATTCTTAATTTACAATTTTAGAATCTTTTAATATTTATTAAAAATCAAAAAGTGCCCTCTTTGTCCCTGTTAAAAACATTCTTAAAAATTCCAAAAACATATATTCTGTATTTATTGAGATATTTTACAGCTTTAGACCAAAAAGCACTAAAATTTATAAAAGAAAACATATGAAATTTGAAAAACCTCTAAAACTTTTATAAAAATATATAAAATCATAAAAATTCCAAAAAAAACTATTTTCTATTTTTTATTTTTCTCTATATTATTAATCAATTAAAGAGAATTGTATACTATTTTATATATTTAATCTCCATTTTAATTTTGGGTATTAATTTTATCCCATATTTTAGAGTATTTTTTACTTTAAAAATATATAAACATTAGCAAAATTCTCAAAAAAATTAAAAACAGTAAAAAATATTAAAAACCCAAAAATATTTTATTTTCTTATTTTTTGATTATTTTTGTGATTTTTTATATCAACCCCAGCCTACCTTATATATATATTCTATGTATATTTATATTATATATTTTATATTAAAAGAAATATAAAAAATATAAAAAGAAAATATAAAATTAAAAAAATTAAAAAACCAAAATAAAAAATATAAAACAAAAATAAAAGAAAATTTTTATAAAATTAAAAAAAGACACATAGACACATCGTTCACAATCATCATTTGTGCTTCATAGCCCATTCTAGCTGTTTGCTCCATGTGTTCGACACTCTACACAAACTTGCATACTATACACATATTTGTTGTAAAGTTAAATAAAATAAATTTTAACTTCATGCCTTCTTTTCATTTCTTGATTATTATTTGTGGGTTAATTGTTGATTAATTGGGGTTTAGTGTGAGGTCATCTAAACGACTATTGATCCGCCTTGTGGATTAACACGACCTCCGCAGAATTTCAATTATCAAGCATAAAATGTGGTCTTTGTAAAACCAGCCATATTTGATCCTCCATCGTCCACGTGGTGTCTGTTATTGGCCTCTTCTATTCCATGTCATTATCCAAGTCATTCTCGTGCTCTCTCAACCTCTGAAGAGAAGTCTGGACCTGAAAATAATTTCAAGAAGGGAGTTTTGCAATGTTGTGTGTCTTTGCAACGTTGGGTGTTCCGCATTCCTGTAAAAAATTTATCCCTCGTGTAGATATCCCATCACTTGTGTCTTGTGCTAAATTTTTCATCCAACCATATATTCTCTGATAATCCAAACTGATTAATTGGATCTATCCATCTAGTTTCATACACACACACACACACACACACACACACACACACACATATATATATATATATATATGTATGTATTAAGTGCGTCCGCCACACATGGATAGAAAATGTCTCTAATGCCTTGTCAATTTCCTGAATAGGGCCAAGATTTGTCTTGAGCTTTGACATTTATGTGCCATGCACACCAACTTATCAATAGTATTTGAAATGGCACAATTAGCAACATGTATAGCGGGGTTTTCATCTGTAACGATCGAAATAGGATGTTTTCTCATCGCGTCATTGAACTCGTTGAACAACCATTCAGATGATTCAGGTGTTTCTCTGTTTAAAAATGCATTTTCAAAGAATAATGTTACATCGTGATGATTCACTCCATGAACTGAGAAAAAAACAATATTGTATTCGTTTGTCTTGTAGGCGGTGTCAAATGTAATTACATCGCCAAAAGTTTGTAGTCCGCAATTATAAAGAATCAAAATGCAACGAGTAAGCTGGTTGTCCTCATCCGTTTGGTATGATAAGAAGAAATCGAGTGTCTGATGAATATGTGATTCATCACTCTAAAAGATGACAATAAAGCTCTATTTCCAAATTATTAGCTACATTTATCCATTTAAATTGCATTTTTATCATTCATGCATATGTAATTAATAATCATATTTTAGCATGCATAATTGCATTAAATAAGAAGTCCAAAAATATGCGTACATTGTCGTTTGTATATTACCATAACTTCCCTTTTTTCACTAACTCCAAATCAAAAAAACCAACTTTGTTGTGTACATATTACTAACAATAATCAAGGAAAAATACCAAAAGAGTACTAACTTTTATAATTGCTCAATAAAACCCAAACCATAGTTCTGAGAGAAAAGGCATAAATGTGAATATCTCTTTCATGTAGTCTCTTGTAGAATGATATTAACGTTTAATTTAAATATACATTAAATTAGTTACAAAACAAGACCAAATTTAAAAGAATCAAAGTTTACATGTGAAACTTGCATTTTGGGACCTCATTGTATATTGTATATATTGATTGATTTTAATCCTATTATTTTATATATAAAAATAACTCTTTTTGATTTTATTTCTTTTTCATTTAATTTATTTGATTTGTGCTTTAATAAAATGTGTAAAAATCCAAATAAAAATTGAAGCAAAAATCTAAGAAAATAAATCGCTCTAAGTTTGTATATATAGTCTTTATATATGTCTCTTTTACTTTATTTCATTATTTTCTTATATATTGAAGATGTCAAAAAATAGATTAATGTGTAAATATTTATTTTGTACCATATCTTATTTTATTTTTATTTTTATCTTATTTAAACTTACAAAAAATGCAAAGTACAAAATTATGGTACTTTATATCTATAGAGTACCACCGAAAAACGTTCGTACATGTGATTTATTTTGATTTCTTCATGAAAGTTGTGGATCTCGTCGATACAAATAATTTTCATGTAGACCACTTTATATTTGATTTCATTTTCTATTTTTTTATCGAATCTTCTTTTGATTTCTTTTCTGATTTTTCCAGAGTGACACATGGCCACTCCTGGAGTCACTATGTGCCATCCCCATTACCCCTTTATTTTATTTTATTTTTCACCACACCACGTAGCGCATCCATAGTCGCTCGATCTTGGCTAATTGAATGATCGTGATCGATCTTCTCCTCCCAAACCGCTTCTGCCTTCTACGACGATGCACGACCTCACCGCTCACTCCCCACCGCACCTCCTCTCTCCACCAACTCCACCTCTCATCCAACCACCTCTGATCTTATCACATGCACTCCCTCGCCCTCTCGCCCCATCTCCCATGACGTTCTCGCGGGCCCTGACCATCCATAAAAGAGGTTGGCACCGCCGTCGACTTCATCCACCATTACGAGAGAGGGAGAGCTTCCATCTTTGGGTCTGGTTAGGTGACAACATTCTAGGCTCTTGACGGCAACGACAAGAGCATCCTATACTCCGATGAGATCCTAGGGCCCCACCTCTTATCGCAACACACTTCAAGTGCTGGAAGAACAACAAAATCACCCTTGTTAATTTTATCGGATTAACGATTAAAAGATGTTCGTATTTCTTTGTAGGCAGGCAATTCAAGATTAATAAAAAATCAATATTTTAATTATTTTGTCAATTAAACGTAAGCGGTCAATTTATTTTTACTTGGGTAAGTTCAAGGTCGAACTCAGGGAGGCAACTTTCTCCTTAGATTTATTTAAAGTTGATCATGAAATTAGGTTTTCCGAGAAAATATTTTTGGGTCTTTTTTAAATGCAATTAAAAATGCAATGCAATTTCAGGCTAGTTTAAGGATTAAAATATAAAATTCGATCAGATGAAATCCAAAAATTCTCAAACTTAGCCAGAATGTGAAATATGATGAAATGAAGCTATTGCAATTTTTTAGAATTTCCTAACTGAGGATGAAGTAACTACGAATTAAATATGAATGCAAGGTGATTTTAAGCAAATTAATTTTAATAAATACAAATCCAATTTATTTCACAAAAATAAAATTATCCTATATTAGTCTATCAGAGAAGAATCCAGGAAAACTATTAGATCGTAAAAATAATTGATTTATGACCTATTAAAAATTAATTACATGAATCACCAATTAATTTATTCAAACCTCGATATGCATGTAAATAGATGAAATTTGGGCATAATGTAGAACTACTTAAACTCTATTTGTTGCGAACTATTCGCAATTTTTAGAGCAAGGATTAATTTAATATCAATTTCAGAATAACCAGTGGGTAAAATATGCAATATTTCACCACATCAATTATAATAAATAAATCAATGCTCATCAAAATTACAAATGAATATCCAATAAATAAAGAATTAATTATTCTACGAAGTTCAATTTTTAGAATAATAAAATGATGATGAATGAGAGTTCAAAATAAATGGAGAACACAATGTTCAGAATGCAAATACAGAAATAAAATTGATAAAAAATAAGCTAACAGGACTAATATGCAATTACCTATACCTGCGAGGGTTCTTATGTAATTTTCCCAAGCTCGTGTGTGCATCGCGCGTGACTCCAAGCGGCGGGGACTCTTCTGGAATTATGTGGACTTGCGGGGCACTCTTTGTAAATTGCCCACCAAGGCACGCGCGAAGCACATACCTGATCTAAGGTGGGGCTGTGATGGGGAATCTGCAAGCTTCCAGAGGTTGCCTCGTATTTTTTTCCAAAAGGGAGTTTTATTAAGCAAAAACCCAAATAGGGATGATATTCTTCACATGAGGAGGGAATTTGACTTCTTCCCTTCTTGCGCAGGCGGAGGCCTCTAGGCGAGGGGGTCGGAGAGAGAGTGCGTAACATCGAACGGGGGAGGCACTAGCGTGCTTGTTGGAGGGTGGTGCCGCAGGTGGCCTGCAGGTGCAACGGCTTCTGCTACAATGCGAGGGTAGGCGCAGGCGGAGCAGGGTTATGGAGCGTGAGAGGGGCGTTGCTGTGGGAGGGGCGATCTGCTGCAGAGGCGCGGGATGCGGGTGTGGCTTGGTGCGCGCGGCTGGCTCCGCTCTTGCGGATGGAGTCGATGGACCTACCCATCCTTCGAAGGCGAAGATGAGCTGAAAGGGGCTCTACAACTGGTGCATGGCGGAGATGGAGCCGTGGTAGCCGTAGGTGGCCGATGGATGTGTTGGGCGAAGTTTGTTGGGCAATCAGAGCACGATGGATGGTGATTGGTGAACGAGGGAGTGCCCGGAGATGGAGGTGATTTGAAAGACAGGGGAAATGGGCAAAAACATTGGAGTTGGATATAGAAGGCGAAAGAACGAAGAGGGTAATGGAGAGTTGTTTCGCATGTATTGGAGGAGGACAGAGACTCGACTCATTGGTCTTTACTTCGATCGAAGGCCGACGAAAGCCTCGAGAAGCTCCTCCTGATCAGGTCGGTGGGTTGTAGCCAAAGAGGGGAGGGTTGTCACCACCTTCTCTTCAAGCTCTCTTTCTCTCCTGGAGATGGCAGATATATTCGATGAGTTTGCCTGGGGGGTTTAAATAGGGGATATGGACAAGGGTAGAGAGCAGGCGAGTTGGCGGCTGGTAGGATGTTGGGAGGCACGAGAAGAGGCGCAAGTTGCGAGGTTGATCGGAGAAGATAAGGCGGGGGTTGCGCAGACCGTTGGGGGAAGAGGGAGAGGTACTGATGTGCATGGCACATGAGTTGAGAGGAGAGAGATTTATTTTTTATTATTTTTATTATTTTTATTATTTTTTTATTTTTATTAATATCTCTTTTTTAAATAAAAGAAAAGAAAATAAATACCAGAAATGGGTGATACGTGGCGGCTCCATGTGGTGCCACGTGTCACTCCCAAAACATTTGGGAAAAAAATAAAAGAAAAATTCAGAAGAAATAGAAAATGACCTCGGATCGAAAAGTGCTCAACACAAAATTGCTCGTCTCGATGAGATCTACAACTTTCGTGAAGGAACTAAGAGAAAAAGAGGCCATCAGTGTAAAATGAATTTTTTGGGGTACTATATGTACATAGAATACCTTGATTTTTTTGTTTTGTAATTTTTTGTGACTTTTAATCAAGAGAAAAATAGAGAAAAACTATGATAAAGCAAATATAAATATTTACACAATAATCTATTTTTTGTAATTTTAGTAAATAAGAAAATAGAAGCATAAAATAAAGTAGAAAATGGAGGATAATTGTACAGACTCCCAAAGGACACTCACACTTGGTCAGATTCTTTGATTTCAGTCTCATTATGGATTTGATTTTTTATGGATTTTGATAAAAATTTCATCAAAGAATATAAATGAAAAATAAATAAAAGAAAAGAGGATAATTATATACATAAAATATCAAGTCAAAATCAGGCAAAACACAAAATACGCAAAAGAGGCCCAAAACCCACCTTTCACATATGAGCTCTGATTTTTATGAAATCGGTCTTGTTTTGAAGTTATTTGAATATATATTACTTTAAAAATGAGTAAACCTAAATCGGACACTGTATGAGGAAGATATGAGTGTTTTAGTCTATCTATTCTGAAATTGGAGTTTTGTCTTACAGGCCAATTATTTGAGTTAGTAATTTGTTTGTATTTTTATTTTAATCTTGTTAGTAATATGTACACAATGAAGTGGCTTGAGGTCAATTGGATTTAGCATGAATTAGTTAAAAAATGTATGAAGTTAGGTGCAAATGTGAAGATGATGTGAATGCAATTATGAGTGTTAAAATGCAGATATTAATTCTAAGTGCAAGAATGGTAAAAATGTGGAATAAATGATGAAATGCAGCTAATTACTCGGGAACGAAGCTCTATTTTCATCTTTTAGTATGATGAATCACAGATTCATCAACCCTCTATGCTTAAACCTTGCTCATCCCCGAGCAAATGAAATGCAAAAGTGAAATGATTTTAGGTTCCATACCAAAGTCATGAACAAAAGGTGAAAATGGAGTTAGACCCGACCTTTGGATTAATAGTGTGGCAGAACATCTGTGAGACTTAGGGTTTTAAAATCAACTTCCCTTGAGTTATGCATATCATTGTAACAGATTCGGCTCATAAGTCATCTTAGATCAATCCTTCTCCCAAAGCATATCCCATGAACATTGAACACCTGTCTCATGTGTGTGAAAGATTTTAGCTCTCCCCATCAAGAATGTCGGACTACCATGCAAACCCCCCTCCCATTAACTTGTCCTCAGGGAGTCAGGTATTTCCTTCTAAGGTTTGTCACGATGTGTTCACAATTGAAAGGGGGGAGAAATGAGAAGAAGGGGAAAAGAACTGGAGGGTGACCAGTGTAATCACCTCTCCTTGTGAAGCCGACCAGTTTAGCTAAGTCTCCACTAAGATATCCATATTTTCTTGAAGCTTGGACCTTTTTGGTCAAATATTTATTTGGTAGTTTGGCTTCTTTTTTGTATGGATTTTTGGTAACTCTGCATAGATCTTTTATGCCCATACGGATATGGAATCTTTTTTCCGTACATATTTTGAGGTCTTAGAAAAAATTGTGCCCAGTCGTCCATCCCTTTTCCGAAGCTTTATTTCAACCCATACCAGAAAAGAGACCCTCATAGTCTTCCAACACCCCGCCTGAATTGAGCTAAGTGCATAGTGCGAGAGAACAGATTAATTCCCTACTCAAAGCTATACCCAGAATTAGGAGACCATGTTAGACACTAAGAGTCAAAGGCTGCATATTGTCATGCAGAACTCGAAGAATTAAGTCAAAAGACTTGAAGTTTCTACAATCCTCTTTCTTTATGAAGTTCCTCTGGAAATTAGGTAAATTAAGGCCAAATCAAGACCACTCTCCTCTTCTACTCATAACTCGGTTCAGAACCCAATAACTTTTCACTTTGCACATGCTAGATATGCCAATGAGATGCAGATGCATGTGAGGTGCAAGATGATTTTTTGTTTTTTGTATGAATGCAAGAATGAAATGCAAGAGCAATGAAGTTTTTTTTGTCTTTTTTTGTTTTTCCATCCCAAAACAACGTGAAAGTACGAGCTACGGGTAAAGTATATATTTAATATATACACGCCCCCTGTACTTAGTGTGTGTTATATCCTCAGATCACAAGAAACGACAAGGAGACATAGCTCATGCTAAGTGTGAGAGAGAAAAATAAAAATAAAAAAGTATAGAAGTCAATCGCCCCTATACTTAGGCTCTGGTCAGCCTAAGTATAGAAGAAGAAGAAGAAGAAATGGAGCGGTTGAGGTCAAGAGGAGAGATGGTTGAATATTTACAAGGTGGGCATCGGTCTCCACTATACTTAGGCTCTGGTAAGCCTAAGTACAGGACAATAGTGAGTATGAGAACCGATGTGATCTGGAGAATATACAAAACGAATGGGGAGTGGGGGATAGAAAATACAGATGGCATCGATCCCCCCTATACTTAGGCCTTGGCCTGAGTCTAGGAAGAAAATGTACAAGGGAACCGATGGGGGCGGGGGAAAGGGTGGCCGGTGATCAAGGCGGTTTACGGTCGATCTTTTTCAAAAAATGTATTGGAAGGGAATATTGATTGGAAGAAGATGAATCATATGATTCCCAGCCATCGTTGGAGCTATCATCAGAATAATAATTAAAGGCCACGTTACTCCAACTATTTTTATTTTTGAGCTTTTTTCTCAAAGTTCGCTCAGTTTTCAGGTCAATCTTTTCTTCCTCTGAATATGCAGATGAACAAGTGTCAGTCTGGTCATAACGAATTATTCCGATGTATTGAATGGGACCAGAAGAGTCGACCTTAGAAGAATAATAGAGAGGGACAGGGAAAGTCCAGCGTGGGTCGACATATGACTTCTTGTTCTGATCAGGATCTAGATTCTCCGAACTGAGCTCTTTCATGCTGCTCACATCCTCCGAACCTGATGAGTAATCCTCATGAGATACTTTCTCTGAAATATTGAAAGTGATATTCTCAGTTGGTTCATGAGGTATTCTTTGTGTGGTGTTGACTATAGGTTTCTTATCAGATGAGTCTCCATATAAATTGTAATATTCTTGTAAAGTCAGCACATGTTCTGAGTATTTGCCTTCTGTTGTCTTTGTGTGTGTGAACTCAAGGAGATCTGAATAACCTTGTTCGGGTGTGGTGAATAAAATGTGTCTTGGTTAATTTTATTCACCTTTGTAGTCTCGTCAGTCATTTCATAAGATGTCTCTCCTTCGTTTGTGTCTATGATAAGTGGAGAGGTTTGGGCATATGAGGATTCTTCTATGTCACGATTGCTGGTTTCTTGTTCGGTTGTCTCCGGGTTTGATGTGTCCTCGAGAATCTGATCAATTGGGTTTGGGTTCAGGAATATAATGTCCTGAGTCTCGCAGTTAATAGTCGCTCTAGCGGAATCCATAAATGACTTTCCCAAAATAATGGGAGACTCAGATAAATCTCCTTGGTGTTCAATGTCCAGGACAATAAAGTCCACTCTATGTGTGACACCTTGGAAATTAATGGAGACGGAAAAGATTCCTCTCGGTCTTTTTGTGGATTGGTCAGGAAACTGAACGATCACTCGGGACTTTCCGAGCAATCCGAGTTCGAGTATGTGATGAGCCGCCCAAACAACTAAGGTAAAGTGTATCAATACGGTCGTCGTGACATCAGTCACTCGGGATTCAGAGCTCAATCAAGAAAAAGATTAAGACCACCAAAGAAAGATGAAAATCGATGAAATACGAAATAGCGGTCTCGCTATGATATTAACCTGGTATAGCACCAAGGGTCGAACTCAGGAAGCACATGATGGCCTTGCGGCCTATGAAGTAGTCAAAAATAAAGAAAAATAAAGATAAAATATTTTTGGTGGATTTTTAATATTTTATATTTTTTTTGGAATTATTAATTATAAAGAAAATAATAAAACAAGGAAAACAAGCAACTTCAAGCAATTATTTAATTACTCTAAAATGCTCAAAAAATCAAACAAAAATATTTTTAGAATTTTTATATTTTTTACTATTTTTGGTGAATTTTTGATAATTTTCTGATTTTCATAGAATTTTATAAAAATAAAAGAAGACTGAAAACAAAGGACATTGTCCAGCCAGGCTTCAAAGGCCAATTAAAATTACTAAATGGTCTTTTAAAGGCTTGGAGGTATTTTCTTGAAAAATATAAACAAAAAGGAAAAATTAGGAAGATAATTTATTATTTTTGGGATTTTCTATGATTTACTAGAATTTTTATGAGTTTTTCGAGGTTTTTTAATTTTTATAGTTTTTATAAATCTAAAAATGACCAAAATTGGCCAGAAAATCAAGCACATCAAAATACAGAAAATCTAATTTTTTGTAATTTTTAAAGGGGTTTTTATATTTTTTTGTGAATTTTAAATCTGGACATGCAGAAAAATAATGGTTTTTGAATTTTTAAAAATAATAAAAAGGCTCAACAATTTTTCCAAAAATTAGTGAAAATTCTACACAGTGGCAAGAGCCACGTGTCAAATTTTCACTCAATTTGGATGAACTTTGATATTTTATTTGAAATAATCAAGAGCCCACAGTGCACAGGGACCTGATTATCATAAAAATATGTTCCAGGGGCCTAAAAGTAACAAAAACCAAAGCTCAGGGGGTCCTCATGCAAAAACACCAGGTTCCCCACGCGCAAGGCACGTGGGCTGGGCACTGAGGACCTATATGCAAATAACTTAAGTCCCAGGACTTATTAGCAATAGGTGCTAAAAGTCCAGGGGCTAAGTTGTAAAGAGCCCACAAATATTCAACACATGTCGAAATAAAACATTCACAGGGGCATAAGTGCAATTATCCAAAAATATATTTCAATCAGTAACAGCCAGAAACTACAGGCCCATATCATGCAATTTCACCAAAATACACGTGACGAAGCACGTGTTCAACATAAACAGGGATTGAATTGCAAATAAGATAAACTCCCAGGTCCTAAGTGCAATTTTTACAAAAATAAAAGAACTATCTAAAATATTTACAGGACTGAACAGTAAAGACAAAAAGAGAGGGACCTAAGTGATATTTACCCCTATTATTTATCCGAGGGCTGAGATGGCGCCACGTGGTGTATCTGATGGCTGGGGCTGACGGCGCCTCAACGAAGGACCTCGGGGTGTGATCGGACGGTGGGGGGCTCGCCACGTGGAAGATCAACGGCTACTAAGTGTTGTGGCTAACCCTCGCTGGATGGAGGGCGGAGAAGAGGCCACGTGTCGATCTGACGGTAGCTGCTAGGCCTCTTCTTCGCCCTGATCGAACGGTCCGTATAAGATCTGGCAGGTGAAGGCTGAACGGACGGCTCTGGAGGGTCCTCCAAGAACAGGTGGCTGACGAACTTCGCCGGCCCGATATGCGCGCAGTGGTCCTCCTCTGCTGCTCCTGAGATGTGGAATGGCTCCGCCAAGATGTCCCGCAGCTACTACTGGTCTCCGATGAGGCCGGTGAGCTCCGAGGAGCTCCGGTGGTGGCGATGGCCTGGAGCTGCTGCCTCTGGATGCTTAGGCCCTCATATGGGCATGTCGAGACCTGCAAAGTATCGCGACACGCTCCTGGGTCGAGGGTAAAATGCCTCGACCCGGCTAGGGGCGAAATGGGTGCACGATGTGTCGGGGCGAAGGAACTCCGGCGAAGCGACGGCGAAGGAGTTCGACTCCCAGTTCTATGGCAAACTGGGTTGGACGAAGGGGTGACGAACGTGCAGGGAAGAACTACGGAGATGATGGTCGGGTCGATTGGCGAAATGGGTGGATGAAGCGGGGCGAATCAATGGTCGACGGCGAAAGAAGGAATTGGGCGTAACTGGAAATTAGAAAAATAAAGAAGGAACTAGGCTTACTGGGGGATCAAGGTCGACTGGGGACGAGCTTCCGAAGCTCTGGGTCTTTGCCTCGAGGGTCGTCGATGCCCGAGGCTCGAGCGCTGCTCCTGGGCGGCGCATGGCGGCGCTAGGCTGTCGGATCAGTGGCCGGGGCACTCCCTCCTCACTGCGACACCACCAGACGCTAGCTGTCACTCAGGTGAAGGTGGTGGAGGTCCTGGGATGAAAATGCGGAGCCAAAGATAGGCAGAAATGTGTGGCGGAGCGGCAGCTTTATACTCCTAGGGGTCCGGCTAAAGGATGGTCAGGCATGGAATTCGGAGCACGGATCCCCATAACCCACCCCGGGCGTGGATCAGGGAAGATCAAGGAAGGATTAGGACCTGGGGTTTGCGGATTTGGATCTCGGATCGAGTGGCGAAAATTTGGAGAAATCGGGTCGGGGCACAGGATCCGCGGGTCTGTGGTCCAGGGGGGGAGTTGACCGGGGGGTCAACATCCCCCGTGGACCAATGGGGTGCGGCCACATCAAAAAGATTTGAAAATTCAATATAAAATAGTAAATGGCCTATTTTGGAAAAAGTTAAAACATAAAAAATGTTTATTTATTTATAAACTATTTTTTGTGATTTTTATTTAATTTTTTGAAATAAAAATTAAGTATTTACAATATAGTATTATATATATAGGTATATACACTATATATTTTTTATTTTTGATTTTTAATTATTTATTTTTGTACATTTTTATTCTAATTTTACATTTTATTTATTTATAGGATAAAATTTGGAATATTATGATATTTTTATTTTATTTTTATTATTTATGTACAAGAGTAAAATAATTACTTTTATTTATATACATATATGGTATATGTACAATGTTGGTGTTGATTCTTATTTTTATTCCTTTTTATTTTATTTTTATTTTTATGATTTTTATTCTATTTATTTACATTATGGAATAAGGAATATATACACATTTTATGGGATTTTTATTTATTTATTTATAGGGAGAAATAAATATTCATAAGGTTCTATGTACATTGTGAATATACAAGGGTGAAGGCATTTTTATTTTCTTTTTAATTTTCTCATTTTTATTTTGATTTTGTATTTACAAATATATACATATAAATACAACCCAATTTTATTTTTATTTAGAGGAAAATAATTTTATTTATTTATAGGTATATGTACACAATGTGAGCTTCCTTATCTCTCTCTACTTTGGTTTTTATGCGGTCAGGCCCATGCTGAGCCCTCCCTTGGGATTAGGTCGCTCAATGTTTATTCTAAATATCTCCCTCTTTTTCTTTTGTTTCTTTATTCTTTTATTTATGCACAAAAACATGCTAATTATTCAATTTTACACAATGCATGCCAAATGATAATTATTGATATTTACATAAATATACATGTGTTTGGCAAAGGTTTTGTAGCTAAAATAAAAGAATAAAGAGTGATGAATGGGTATTCATCACCCCCCTATACTTACCTTTGCTAGTCCCTTAGCAAACACTTATTTGAAAAACAAGTGAAAAAGAAAAACGAAAAGAAAAAGAGGAGAATATACATGGATTAATGCTGATAATTAAACTTGCCTTCATTAAATTGAAATATGGAGCTCGATCAGATCTTTGGATTATTAATGTGTCGGAACCTTATTTAGACTTAGGTTTAAAACTCAACAGCTTCTAAGATCCACTAATCTATAGTCATGACTCCTCAATAATCCAGATCAGAACAAGTCCACATACACAAACCCTGAAGACTATGAGTCTTTCCTTGTACTGTGTAAGTGAGGTCTAGCTCTCCACCTCAGAAGTAGTAACTTGACAACCCTCCCCAACAAGGTAACTCTATGACCCTAGTCTGGCCACTCTTTCCTCGAGGAGCGGGGAATTCCCTTCTAGGTTCAAGTTCAACCGGCTCAAGAAGAGGGGGAAGAAGAGAATGGACCATGGCCAGTGTAGCCATGTATCCTTGGGAGCTCAACCAGTGTAGCTAAGTCTCCCTGCTGCAAGCTACATAAGATGGAATCCATAAGTCTCAAGCTTTGCTTATTTGCACTATATACATACTCTGGTGGGATTATCATTTTCTATCAGACCCACCATTTTTTTTGGAGTTATTCTCTTTTTGCATTTTTTTCAAGTGCATATGTACAACATATACATGTGCAGCATATATACATAAGGAGTTTTTCCTCTTGAGCAAGTAGACTATCCCTCTTTTGAAGCATTATTGCAACCCACAACTCCTGTCGTTAGACCTCATGGCAACCAGACCAAGTTGAGACGCACTTCCTTCACTAAAAGAAGAAGAGAGGTTCCGCCTAGAAGTACTACCCTCATATGCTACCCCAAGTCAAGGAAGACTGCTTCCTCACCACCTCATCTGTAGAGAGCTCGGTGCTAAGTGCGGGTCCAAGTAAAGCCATTGTCTATATGAGTCATGTGTGTGTTGTTAAGTGCTCTACTTAGGCTCATTGAGATGACATGTGATCATAGCCTAGTGGACTCAAAGAATTAAGTCACCATGAACCTGAAAAGCCTTAACCCTAAGCCCTATAAGGTTCCTCTTAGAATTAAGTGGATTAAGATCTTAATCAAGCTCCATTTCCCAATTTAATTCCAGGATAGTTTAAATGTCAACTATAATCCGGGAAAACTATATACATATATACAAGGATGCTATTTACACAATATTTACACAAATGCAAAACTTTTGAAAAATATTTTGAAATCATGGATGTATGCATGAATGCAAGTTTTGCAAAATATTTACGCACATTTACACAAGGTTTTTGCAAACTTTTGTTTTTCAAAACATTTTGGAAAAATTTTGTACCATATACATAATTTTGATATGAAAATATTTACACAATCTTTACACAAAAAGTTTTTGAAAACATTTTTACAAAAATAATTTGTACAATAGCTATGTATGTGCAAATAAAAGAATGATTATTTACAGGGAAAATTTTTTAATTTTTATGGATTTTGGGTATTTAGCCATTTTTATTTATTAACACACTCACACAAAGTACGAGTTATGGCTAAAGTATATATGAAATATATACACACACCCCTATACTTAGCTCGAACGATGTCCTCAGAGTCAAGAGCGATGAAGAAGACATAACTCGTGCTTAGTATAGGGAAGTGAAAAGGAAGGCTATATGCAAAGACGAATGAAAGAATAAAAATCAAAAGGACCTCGGCTTTTCCCCCTATACTTAGGATCAAATAATCCTAAGTATAGCAGGTTGTACACTAAGGGAAAACCGAGTGAAGAATGTACAGGGTCTACCCCCCCCCCCATACTTAGGGTAAAATATCCCTAAGTATAGGCAACAAAAATAGGGGTAGAAAGAATCAAAAGAAATACCCGAGAGTCCTACATCCCCCCTATACTTAGGGTAAAGTACACCCTAAGTATAGCATAATCAAAGGATGAGAAAAGGGATGTGGAACTAAAGAATGTAATGATATGGACAACTGGATCTATACAAGTCGAGAGAACAGTGATAATCAGGCGTGAGATGCAATAGATGTGAGTCAAAAGACCACATCTCACGCAAAATGAATAGGGGAAACATCAACGACCCGCGGCTCATTGTCTAGAAATGGCTTGAGCCGCTGGTCGTTCACTCGAAAGGTACTCTCAGAAGACAACTCAGATATATCAATACTCCCATTATCGTGTACCTTTCTCACTAGATATGGTCCCTTCCATTTGCTCTGTAGCTTCCCTGGAAATAGACGAAGCCTAGCATCAAACAGCCATACTCTCTGTCCAGGCTCAAAATGCTTGTGGCTGATATGAGAATCATGCCACTCCTTCACTCTCTCCTTGTACTATAGGCTGTTTGAGAAGGCGGTATCACGAAGCTCCTCCAAGGCTGCTAACTCTGCCCTCCTCTGGTCTCGAATGGGAGAGACCAATCCGGCGGATGGAGAACAGGAGCCTCAACAACACATCGCTTGAGAGTCTCAAACGACGAAAGACACTTGTCATCGACAAGGAACTCGGTGTCTTTCGTCAGCAGGTCAGTCAACGGTCGGGCAATCCTACTGAAATCATGAATGAATCGCCGGTAGAAACCGACGTGCCCCAGAAAAGACCGTAACTGCCGCAAATTGGACGACGGTGCGAGTTTTCTAATGACATCTACCTTGGCCGGATCAACCTCCATGCCCCTGTTGGAGATGATATGGCCAAGCACCGTCCCTTGAGTCACCATGAAGTGACTCTTCTCCCAAGATAGCACAAGGTGAACCTCTATACATCGCTGAAGGACTCGGTCTAGGCAGTCAAGACAGGAGTCGAATCTGTCGCCGTAGACCGAGAAATCTTCCATGAAGACCTCCAAGCACTCCCCTACCATGTCCGAAAAGATCGACAGCATGCATCTCTGAAAAGTCGCAGGGGCATTGCATAGCCCAAATGGCATGCGTCGGAAGGCATATGTGCCGAAGGGACAGGTAAAGGTAGTCTTGTCCTGGTCCTCGAGAGCGATGGCCACTTGGTTGTAGCCGGAGTACCCATCCAGAAAATAATAATGGCTCTTCCCTGCCAGTCTCTCAATGATCTTATCTATAAAGGGCAGGGGGAAATGATCCTTCTTGGTGGCCTGGTTGAGTCGTCTGTAATCTACGCAGACCCGCCAAGAAGTGGGTACCCGGGTAGCAATCTCCTTTCCAGACTCGCTGACTACTGTAGTGATGCCCGTCTTCTTGGGCACCACATGCAAAGGGCTGACCCACTTGGAGTCTGAGATGGGGTAGATAAAATCGGCGCTCCACCATTTCGAAATCTCTTTCATGACAACCTCTCTCAGATTTGGGTTCAGCCGCCGCTGGAACTCACGCGACGGCTTCGCCTCATCCTCGAGATAGATATGGTGGGAGCACAGGGCCGGACTTATCCCCTGGAGATCTGCTACGCTCCATCCTATCGCCTTGCAGTTCTTTTCAAGAACCCCCATCAGACGGGATTCTTGCTCTCCAGTCAAATCGGCGGAGATAATGACTGGGTACATCTCATGCTCACCCGCAAGGAACCTATACTTCAGCGACGTAGGAATTGGCTTCAGCTCTGGGCAACTGGGTGCTGGTGGATCTGGCCTCTGAAAACTCTGTGTGAAAGCTGCCAAATCCGCATGGGAGAACTGAAACTCTCTGTCACACTCTGAAACTGGAGAAGGCTGCTCTGATGGACTGTCTCTGCTATGCTCGGCATCTACCTCCTCCCTAGCTGCAGGCTCAGTGGAAGTCAGATCTGGTATGTAGTCATCAAACTCTGCCCAGTCAAAATCTGACTCCGACGGATCTGTATCATCCAAGGTGGCCTCAGTACCACCGTCATCACAAGATAAATCAGTCTCGCAGTCAAGAACCGGCTCTGCCGACTGAACGGTATCCTAGACCAAGAATGCGCTCTCCAAGCTCTCCTCTGTTGGCGTCTCTGCATCAGCGAACTCTGAAAGTGAGAGGATGGCATGTGCATCTGGATCTGCCCAAACTACCTCGTCATCTGTGATCACAAAGTCGCAGTCCTGGTGGATGTCTGGCCATGTATCTGTCATCTGCTCTGTATCGGAAGTAGTCTCTGAGCATGCTGCATCTCTGGCTCTGTTGTCCTCGACCGTCTCTATTTGTACACTTTCTCCCTCGACGCAAAAGTATACCTTCCCGCTATCATGGTCGGTCACTGCCTTGGCTATGGCCAAGAAAGGGCGACCGAGAATGATGGGGGTATCGGTCACTGACTCAGGGATCTCCATATCCAACACTACGAAGTCCACGGGGAATTGCAGGCCCTGAATCGTGACGACAACGTCCCTCAGCAACCCCTTCGGCCTCTTGACAGATCGATCAGCAAACTGAAGGACTGTCCTGCTCTGTCTAAGAGTGCCCAACTCGAAGCGGTCGAGAAGGGCTGTCGGAAGTAGGTTGATCGATGAACCGATGTCTAATAGAGTACGGTCGAATCTCTGCTCTCTGATATGGCATCTGACATACGGGGCTCCTGAGTCTGGCCTCTTGGCTGGCAGACGGTTCTGGATCGCGAAACAAGTAGCTCTGGTCAGCACATGGATCTCTGAATGGTGGTTCCTCCTCTTCCTCCTAACTGCGGTCTTGTCTCTGAGTGAATGCTGGAGTAGAGGGATGTGTTGCAAAGCCTCCTGAAGAGTCAGTTGAATGTGAAAATGGTCTATCATCTACTGGCTGAACTCTTCCTGGTGCCTCTTTTTTGGGTTTTCTATTTTCTTCCCCTTCCCCATCTGAAGAGCTCTAGGAAATGGGATCACAGGGTCCTTCTCAGATAAAGGACTAGGAGAGGGTCTAGACTGCTCGACGGCAGGATCCACACATACATCAAGCACCACAGGTGGACCAGAAGAAAATAAACCCTTTCCTTTATTACCAGAAATGTCCCGAGATACATCAACAGAAGGAAAAACTACAGGAAATTCAGAAGTTAAACCGGTGGCATCAGCACCACCCTCGGCTGGTCGACTCGCGACCTCAGTTCCGCGCTCTAGCTCAGCAACATGGGTGGCCTCAGTACCACCTCCTCCAAATGGTGAAACGACGGCCTCAGTACCGTCGGTGGGATCAGCATCCGTGGTGGCATCAGTACCACCGTCATCATCTCTAGCGGCCTCAGTACCGCTCTCCTACTCGTCGGGCGCTCTGGAAGTAGCCTCTGGGTGTCGCTCAGACGAGGCGCCGCCTGCTGGAATCCTACCGCTCCTAAGTGCGACAAAATCGGTATCAAACAAATATGCAGACATATCGCCAAATGTATCACTAGGAGTGGCATACTCAGTACAAACTACCTGCTCAGACTTCCTCTTGAGGTTGTTCGGATTGGGCTCTATCTGGGCAGGGATGGTGGCCTTCCCTCTCACGATGTCCCGCATCTCCTGGCGGAACTCATCTATCTCCCGTCGGAATGTGGCCTGCTGATCTGTAAGGAGGCGGGCTATGTCATCCAAGGCGGGGTTCTCATAGGATGGCCCATGAGAACCTGACGGGTAGCCTCTCTGGTAATGAGGTTGCTGCTGCTGCTGTGGCTGAGAGGGGTATGACTGTGGATGATGCTGCGGCTGATGAGGCTGATCACGCCTCCAAGAATGTCCCTGCTGATAGGGACGAGGACCATACGACTGTGACTGCTGCTGCTGCTGGGTGTACACTGGGGGTTGCTGCTGCAGGTGATCCCTCTGATGGTTGTATTGGCCACCCGGTCCTGACGGCTACTACTGGGGCTGGGCACCTCCGGCCGACCAACAGAATCCGGGATGGTCTCGTCGGATACCAGGCTGGGGGCGATCGTACCAAATCCCGTTGACATCCATCAACGGCTCTGACTCGTAAGGGGCTGGCGGGAGTACTGCCAGAGGCTGATCCGGCTGGTATACCACCATCTGCGTGTCCGGAGATGGTGGTGATTGGTAAGTGGGCTGCGGCTGCTGGTACGGCTCCGCCTGTACAAGGTGAACCTGTCTAGGCTGCCGGTGGCTGGAGCGCTGGGACGAGCTACTGCTGCTACTCGGATCGCCTCGTGCCTGAAGACGGGGTTGAGAAGCCGTCTGTGCCTCCTGGAGACACATGAGTTGTGTCTTCATGTCACTCAGAGTCTGTGTCATCTGCTCCATCTGCGTGATGCCCTGGCACTGCTTCTTCTCAATGATCTCCATCCGGTCCAGCTTCTCGCTAATGATCCCCATGTTGGCGGCTGTGGATTCGGCCTGTGATGCTGCCGCTGACGAACTGGAAGGACCGGCGTCAACTCGTGCTATCCTCTGGTACTGCACGGTCTGTGGCTGAGGTCGTCCCTGGGTGTAGAGTCGGGTCTGGGACATCACCATGTAGTTCTCTGCCATCTCCTCGTAGATGGCCCAGACCTGATCGTGATCCTTGGCAAAGTAGGACCCGCCACAAGAAGCATTCACCAAGCCCTGTAGCTCTGGTGTCAGCCCGCTGAAGAAGCTCTGAACTAGGTTCAGCTTCGAGATGTCATGGTGCGGGCATCTGTCAGTCAGCTCACGGAACCTCTCTCATGCCTCATGGAACTACTCGTTGGGGAGCATGGAGAAGTTGTTGATCAGGGCTCTAGCTGCGTTCGTCCGTCCGAGTGGATAGTACTTTTGCAAGTACTCGGTGCGGAGCTGCTCCCAGGTGTAGACAAACTTCCCCAAGTGCTTCAGCCAGGTGGTTGCTCTGTCTGCTAAGGAGAAGGGGAAGGTAATCATGCGGATGGTATCCTGGTCCACCTGTCTGTCGTGGACTGTGCTGCAGATCATCAACAACTCCTGAAGGTGGAGATGGGGCTCCTCTGTGGCGAGCCCATGGAACCGGAGGAGAAGCTGCAAAGTGTTCGGGGGGAACTTGAAGTCCCCCACGATGTCTGGAAGAACGATCCAATGATGCATCAAAGTCGATCCGGGGTTGTGTAACTCCCGCATCGGTCTCGGTGGATCTGGGTCTCGGTTGATCTGTTGCTGCTGCTGCGGCTACTGTGGCGGCTGCCGCATCGTCGGGTATCCTCGGCCCGTCTCTGACAAATGCGGATTTTATCATTTTAATGTTGTATAATTGACTAGTGCGTTGTAGTCGGATAGATCCGCGTCGATCAAAAATTAACCGCACAAATCGATTAATCGTCGAATGATATAACGCGCGGTTTGATGTTTATTTAGCCTGGGCAAGCCCCAGGGTCGACTCAAGGAGGCAAAGGAACAACTCAGGATCAGGTTAGAGGAATTAGATTGTGGTTTTCCAAGTGATATATTTTTTGGTATTTTTTATTCAATATAAATGCCAAATGCAAGATATGAATTGGATTAAGTTAACAAGAACATGACCGACTTAGCCGAATTTAATTTTAATGTGAAATTAGTTCAATTCAGCCAAATGATATTTTTCCTAAGAACTTAATCAAATAAAGAATGCAAAATGTATTTTTTTTAGAATTTTTGGATTTAAAATGCACAAATGAGAAATGCAAACTTTTCAAAGTCAGGGGTCTCTTTGCAAAACTGAAATGAAAGAAATAAAGTGAAACTGTGCACAGGGACCTGTTTGTAAATTCAAAAACATGAGAGGTCGAAAATGCAAATTTCACAAATAAAATAAAGAAATAGACCTTCTAATGTCTTCATCCGCAAGCTAGGGCAAAGAGTCGTGGGCGGCAGGTCTTGGAGGATGGTGGTGTCGGACGCGGGCGCGAGGGGCGGCGCACGCTTGGAGGAGTGCGGCGAGGCGGAGGCGGCGCACGTGGGGGAAGCGCGCCGCGCGGGGAGCGCCGGCGGCAAGGGGGCTCGGCGGAGGCGTACGTGCTGGGGCACGCGCTGGCTTGAGACGCGCGGCGGGCGGCGCGCAGTGCGACCGCGCGCGGGATGAAGAGGCGGGGGCGGCGCGGTTGCGCGCAGCAAGTGTGCGAAGGTCGGCTGGCGGGTGGCGGAGCATCGCGCACGAGCGAGGGGGCACGCTGGGAGCCGTGCGGCCTGGAAGGCGGCGTCGGCGCGCAAGGGCACGGCGGATGGAGTCGGTAGGGGCGACACGGGCATTGGTGGGTTGCTGGATGCGCGTCTGGAGGCGCGGGTGCCGCCGCTGGAGGATAGCCGTGGGCAGTGCGGCGCCGCTGCAGCCGCTGGCGGTTGGTCGCTCGTCCGGAGGCACGACCGGATATGTTGCTGGTGGTCGGCGGAACACCGTCCAGGATCTGCAGCTTTTTTTCTTTTTGTTTTTGTAATTTTTTTTATATTTTTTTAAGAGCAAATAAAAGGTGAAATAGGTGGTGATGTTTGTGTTGCGATTTTTTTTGGTGGAAAAAAATGTAACAAATGAAATGAAATGTGGTGATGATGATATACGATGGTAGTGGAGATTGATGAATGTGGTGTTTGTGATATGTTTTGGTGATGAAAAATAGGAAAAAAATTATTAGAAAAATGAAATGAAAAGATATGATGGGAAATACTTACCTGTGTGGTACGCCTGAGGTTGAAGGAGCAAAGGCCACCTTCTGTTATCGCCTCAAGAGGCCGGCGAAAGAAGCCTCGAAGCTTGACAGCTCGAGATTAAGCTGTCACGAAGCCGATATCGTACTTCGGATTACGCCTGAACTAGGAGTTTCGACCGTCGTTGCTCAAGAATGTCCTCATCTAGATGTCACCGAGACGAGGTTTCGGGCTGGTGGTCGCTCGATTTCTCACAATGGCGGATGAATGTGAATGGAGGAGTGGAGGAGATTATAAAGAGGATGGATGGAGTTAGAGAAGAGATGGAGAGAGTGGAGAAAATGGTGGAGGAAGCGGAGAAGATGTGGCTTGGAGTGGGGGAAAAGAAAGGAGAAGAGGTAAAAGGGGATTAAAAGAAATAAATTAATAAAATAATATAGTAGGCTATTAAAAATAATTAATATAATAATAATATTATAATAATAATAAATCTGAAAATAATAAAATAAATCCGAAAATAAATAAAAAAAGGGTGACATGTGGCGGCTCCAGGAGCGGCCACATGTCGCTCTTAGAAAATTCCAAAAATTAAATGTAAAGAAAATCAAAAAGAAATAACAAAAGGGATTAAATCAAAAGTGGTCAACGTGAAAGTTGCTCGTCTCGACGAGATATGCAACTTTCGTGAAGGGCTGAAAATCAAATGAAATCATATGTACAAAATATATTTTTGGGTGGTACCTTATATATATATTACCGTATTTTATCTTTTGTAATTTTTTGTCATTTTTTAATAAGAGAAAAATCAAAATAAAAAAAGAGAAAATATAAAAAGAATATTTACAACTTAATCTAATTTTTTTATATTTTAATAATTAAGAAAATAAAAGGATAAAATACAAGGGTAAAACGGTCAATATGTACAATATACAAAAGGGGGCCCAAAACCCAAGTTTTGCATACAAGCTCCGATTTTAATGAAATTGGTCTTGTTTCGAAGGTCTTTTAATGTATATTACTTTAAAAGTGAGTAGACCTAATTCGGAGGTTGTATGAGAGAGATATGCACATTTTAAGGCTCCTAGTTTCAAACTTGGATTGGGGTTTTATTGGTCAATTTTACAAGTTGGTATTTTTTAGATATTTTTCCTTTATTAGTGTTAGTCATATATACACTATAGAGTGGGTTTTATTATATTCAGAGTTAGTATAAAATATATACAAATAAGGTATTTTATCTAATATACAGGTGAATATTTACAAGTGAATTTGGCTTCTTATTTTATGCAAATATGAATGCTAAAATGCAGATGTTATCAATGCATGCATGAATGCTAATTATGCAATATAAGTGGAAATATGCAGCTAATTACTCGGGAACAAAGCTCTATTTTCAACTTTTAGAGTCATGAATCACAGATTCATCACCCCCCTATACTTAAACCTTGCTCGTCCCCGAGCAACTAAATGAAATGCAAGAGTGAAATGATTTTGGGTTCCATACCAAGGTCATGAACAAAAGTTGAAAATGGAGATTGACTTGACCTTTGGATTAATTGTGTGGCGGAACCTCATTGGGACCTGAACTTAAGACCTAACATACTTCAAGTTCCACAAGTCTTCTATTCAAGACTCCTTAATAGTCAGGTCAGAACAAATCCTCAAACGCAAATTTCTGATGAATATGATTCTTACTTGTACTGTGTAAGTGTAAAATAGCTCTCCACATCAAAAATGGTTCAGAACCAGCCTCCTCTAACAAGGTAACTCAAATAACCCGGTTCAGTAACTCTTTCCTCGAGGAGCGGGGTATTCCCTTCTAAGTTCAAGTGCGACCAGCTCAAGAGGAGGGGGTAGAGAAAAGAATGGATGGTAGCCAGTGTAGCTATCTATCCCGGGATGCCTGATCAGTGTAGCCAAGTCATCCAGCTGCAGACTTCTTGCTAATATACATACTCCGACAGGTATTTTCTTTTTCACTTGGACCTGTCTGATTTTTTGGAGTTCTTGCATTTTTTTCTTTCTTTTCTTTTTTTTTCTTTTCTTTTTTGGTAGTTTTTGGAATTATACAAGGTGCATCATGTACATCAAGAGTTTTTCCTCTTGAGCCAGTAGACTATCCCTCTTTTGAAACATTATTGCAACCCACAGCGTCCTGTCCTTAGATGTCAACACCACCAGACTAGGTTGAGGTGCACTACCCTCCTTAGAGGAGGACGGATGTTTCCACCAGTGTGCTACTCCAAGCTAAAGGATTCTACCTCCTCACCACCTCATCAATGAAGAGCTACGTGCATTGTGCTTATCCAAGTTAGGTCACTATCTACAAGAATCCTGCATGTGCACGAGATATTCTACTTAGACTAATCAAGATGACATGTGAACATAGACTTGCAGACTCAAAGAATTAAGTCACTTGACCTGAGAAATCTTAACTCCAGTTCTTATAAGGTTCCTCTGAAATTAGGTGGATTAAGGTCAAATCAAGTCCATCCTCAATATCTACTCATAACTTGGTCAGAACCCACTAGCTTTTCACCTTGCATATGCAAGATATGCAGATGAGATGTAGATGACATGCTTTGTAGATGAAATGCAAGACTCTCTCTCTCTCTCTTTTTAATGCAAAGATGATATGCAAGAGTAAATAAGAAGCCTATATTTTTGTTTTTTTTTTGTTTTTTTGTTTTTTTAACTTTGGTATACCTTCTATGTTACAATAATTTATAAGAGTTAATAAATATTATACAGATTATAATACAAGTGTTATACAATATACAAGTATAAAAGATTTTTTTTTCAATTTTTACAAAAGGTTTACAAGTATTATACAGATGTACATTTTTTTTTCAATTTTTACCCACCCGTAATTATTGCAAAATATATACAAAACTACGCGAAAATACGCGAAAGTATGAGCTATGGGTAAAGTATATATTGTAATATATACACGCCCCCTATACTTAGCGTGTGCTATGTCCTCAGAGCACGAAAAGCGAGGAAAAATATATAGCTCGTGCTAAGCGTAGGAGAGCTAAAATAACAAAAAGTATAGAGGTTGTCCCACCCCCCTATACTTAGGCTCTGGCAGCCTAAGTGTAGAAGAAGATCAAAAATGGGGCGGGCGAGGTTAAGAGGAGAAATAGAGTAGTATATACACGGCGGGCATCGATCCCCTAGGACAAGAGTGAGTATGAGGACCGATGAGATCTAGAGAATATACAACGAATGGTGAAGAGACTCGAGTCACTCTCCTACTATACTTAGGATCTGATCATCCTAAGTATAGCCATAAAATGAAATGATACGGAGCCGGGGAGAGTGATTCGAATCACTAGGGAGGGAGGAAAAATATATACAAGGAGAAATGAGAATATACAAGGATTAAGAAGATTTGTGACGAACCTTCTTGGGGGCGCGAGGAGGTGGATAATATACATATGTGTCGTTGTCGGAATCGTCCTCAGATGAATAATAGTGAAGTGTAGAGATTGTCCAACGCGGGTCGACACACGGCTGCTTGCTTAGATACGGCTTAAGAACAACCGAACTGAGCTCACTCATATAAATCACCTTATCTGGACCCGATGAGGATTCCTCTGATAATTCCTTCTCCGGAATGTTGAAGGAAATTTTCTTGGTCGGTTTTCTAGAACCTGAATCATTGAGAGGGAGATGAGAGCGACGCACCTTGAGAGGTCCGGGGGAACACCTTGAGGAATCAATTCATGACTTCCTCTCACTAGATAGCCGACTAGAAGAAGGAGCAACCGTGTTTTTATATGGAGTCAATTTAGTCTTGGTTGTTTCCTTTGACGGTCTGGGATGTGGTGCGGTGCTGACCATGGGTTCCTCATCAGACGAGTCACCATATAGATTGGAATATTCCTGAAGGGTCAGCACGCGTCTCGGGAAGGAGCTAGTGGTCTCAGTTGGATTTGCATTATTGGGCTCTTGTGTCGGATCATTGAAATGATCAAGGCAATCCTTAAAGGTCGTGTCCGACTCAATGATAGCTTCTGGTCGTGAGTCCTCCGTAGAAGCTGTCACGGTGGTGGTGCAAGCAATTGATGAAGTGGAGGTGTGGGGAGTCTCTGATCCAACGGTCGTCCGGACAGTCGGTTTCTCAAGTATAGCGGAGAGGTGGGACTCATCTAACTCTCGATGGTCATGACTGTCAGCGGATGTGCGGGTCACCTTAGAGAAAAGTTTATTAAAGAACGGATGAGGTCGAAGCGCTCCCAATGCTGTAAAATCGATTTCTCGAGTCGCGCAATCTATAGTCATCTTAGCCAAGGCTAAGAACGGCTTCCCAAGAATAATCGGAGACTGGGAAAACTCTCCTCGGTGCTCGATGTCAATGATCGTGAAGTCCACCTGGAGTAGAGCACCTTGGAAAGTAACGATGACTGAAATATTTCCTCTCGACCGTTTGATGGATCGATCAGCCAGCTGAACGATCTCTCTTGACTTTCTGATTGGCCTGAGTTTGAGCTTGTCAAACACAGAGGTCGGGAGGATATTTATCGGTGAGTCATCATCGACTCTTGCATGGGTAAAGATGGTGTCTTTGATTTCACATTCAACTCGGGGCAACCACTTCACTCTGCGGCTTTTGGTCTTTCTCCCCATCACCAGAGAGGTGGCCATAGACACTATATGTCTTTCAGTCCTTGTCCTCTTATTGCCCGACCTCTTGGACATCAATTTACTTCTCACAAATCGTTTGAGGTCGGGAAAGTGATCTATGGCCTTTATTAAGGGAAGTTTGAAAATCAATTCTTCATCAAGTGCTTCCCTTAGGGCAGGATCCAATTTTTTAGGTCTTTTTCATTTTCATTTTTTATGTGTTTTTTTGGTTTTTCAAATTTTTTGGTATTTTTAGTGGATGAATGATCAGATTCTGGGTTTGAGGGTAAGTGGTTAGTAGAAGAGGGAGATAGAATGGACTCCAGTTGTACAAACAGTGTGGGTTCCCTGATGCTTGCTCGGTTTTCAACATCGGATCTACTTACTTCCTTCTCCACTTTCATACCTAGGCTGGCAGATATTGAGTTCAATATTTCCATGACATCTCTCAACTCGTTACCAAATGATTCATTTTTCTTAATAAGTCTAGATATGCCATCCTCCAAAAAATTCTCATGACAAATCATGGGAGAGTTCTGATCAATTGGATGATACTGCTGAGATATTGGGGTCTCACACTCAACATACCTAGACTCTGGCATGTAATGTTGGGTCGAATATGGACCATCTAGATGGCAAATATTGGTCGGAGCCTCATACGATGAAACGGAGACTAATAAGTCTAGATCATGAGTCCAATCTTGTGAATGTATAGGCTCTCCGAATGAAGGTTGGTTAATAAAATCTTGATCACTAAAGTCAATCAAGTCTGGGAAATCATGATGTGCAGACCTCTTCATTTGGTATGTTCGATCGACCATGTTATGCCCTAAGGTCAAGTTGGGATGTGTATGTGTGAATTCTTGTCTGGTCCCTACTTGAGGTGAGAATGAAGTATGCGACAACATATAATTTTGTCAATCATCTATCTCAGCAGTGGCTTGCTCTTCATTCGATTCTTTCATTCCTGCAAGCTTTCGAGAGTAAGTACAATCAACCCAAGATGGAAGTGGATCCGGAGTGTTAGAATGTGGAGTAGATGAGAAATGCGAAGAAGTGGAGAAGTCAGTCGAAGTTCTGACTTCGTAATCGGGTTGAGGTGGAACCGATCACGGGTAAGGATCTCCCGTGGGTGGCGGAGGATACATGGAAGAATGAGAAGGTGAAGATGATCGGTATATGGTCGACGAGGAATGACCAGAGGTCTCAGAGTATGGGGACTAATATCCCGACATATTAAAGAAGAGAGGATGAATGTAAGAAGATTGAGGTAAAAAACGTGCAATTACACAGGATAACACACACTGACAGACACAAAGACAAAAGCAAGAGCAAACCCCGAGTTAACACTCAACACGATGAAGGACCCAAAACCGAGTCCAATTAATCTTGTTAATTTTAAGTGTGATTCTCAAGCAAGATAGCAAGGATTACGCGGCCTATAGGGAAGTCGGCTCAGAGCCGGATGCGTCTACCATGTTTAACATGTCGCCTAAGATACCGTCGGTCCTTCCTTTCTTCGCTCCTATCCCAAGTCGATGGATTCAAAGACCACACCCCTATCTACCTGCAAGCAGGCGGAGGCTGACAAGGCCGGAACTTCACCCCGGGGGGTTACTGGCAACTTATCGCAAAGTACCGCAATTTCGCCCCTATCTACCTGAGACAGGCGGAGGCTACTTGGTATTAGTCAGTGAACCTTAAATATTCGACTTGTGATATTTGCTAGGATTAGTCGGAATGTGATATGGAAGGCGGGGATTTAGGCTCTGCCTTAAGTTGTTCACACACACTCAAGTACCCTTACTCAGCCTGAAAACAAGGTCAGGGATTAATCTCCCGCAAATAATTTTCCAATTTTATTGATTTTTTTGGTCAATAATGTTTAGCAGTCCCGGTTTTAATTTAAGTTTTCACTGAATTAATTCAACTACACAGCACGCCTATCGGCCAGTCCCAATTTCCTTTTAATTTAAATGATAAAAACAGAGGGGGAAATCGAGAAAAGCCGATGCAAGTTAAAACAATGATGCGTATGCTGAGTTCAGGAGACTTACAGTGATCCTTTCGTTTTTTTTATGCAGGATGCAAAATAGAATTGAAAACTTTTTACGCTAAATGCAAATGCAAGCGATAAAAGCCGCTCCTAGACAAGCAGTTCTATTAGCGTGAAGAACAGGTTGATTTGGTTAAGTCCTGCGGTCTAAGTGCGTCTTTTAAGTGGTTGTGTGGTCCTAAAGATTATGAGCACAAGCGATTCCTAGATTGGCTCAGGGAGCCGCTAGTGCAAGCTAAATTACCATTCACCCACACAACACACCGGGACACAGTTTCACTATATTTATACTCACGAGAACCCAAACGGGAACCGCTGAAAATGCAATTTTTTACAAGTTAATAAAAAATGGAAAATCCTTCTGGTGTCTCAACAACCGACTTGATCCACGAATCGTCGACCTCCGATGCACTTCGAGATGTGTCGACTACAAGAAAGCCGCTCCAAGTCCACTGGGCCCTCGCACAAAAAGATAAAAATGTCAGAGAGATAAAAAAATTAAAAAATTAAATAGAAAATAATTGAAAAATAGAATAATTACAAGGTGGTTCGGGGATCAGACTACCCGAGTGATTGGAAAATCTAAATCTAATTTTCTAAAATAATCCTAAGCTGTTTGCCTCCCCGGCAACAGCGCCATTTGACGAATGCGGATTTTATCCTTTTAATGTTGTATAAGTGACTAGTGCGTTGCAGTCGGATAGATCCGCGTCGAACAAAAATTAACCGCACAAATCGATTAAATCGTCGAATGATATAACGCGCGATTTGATGTTTATTTAGCCTGGGCAAGCCCCAGGGTCGACTCAAGGAGGCAAAGGAACAACTCGGGATCATGTTAGAGGAATTAGGCCTGGAAGGCGGCGCCGGCACGCAAGGGCGCGGCGTACGGAGTCGGCAGGGGCGGCACGGGCGTTGGTGGGTTGCTAGATGCGCGTCTGGAGGCGCGGGTGCCGCCGCTGGAGGATAGCCGTGGGCGGTGCGGCGGCGCTGCAGCCGCTGGCGGTTGGTCGCTCGTCGGGAGGCACGATCGGAGATGTTGCTGGTGGTCGGTGGAACACCGTCCAGGACCTGCAGCTTTTTTTGCTTTTTGTTTTGTAATTTCTTTTATATTTTTTTAAGAGCAAATAAAAGGTGAAATAGGTGGTGATGTTTGTGTTGCGATTTTTTTGTGTGGAAAAAATGTAACAAATGAAATGAAATGTGGTGATGATGATATATGATGGTAGTGGAGATTGATGAATGTGGTGTTCGTGATATGTTTTGGTGATGAAAAATAGGAAAAAAAATTATTAGATAAAAAATGAATTGAAAAGATATGATGGGAAATACTTACCTGTGTGGTACGCCTGAGGTTGAAGGAGCAAAGGCCACCTTCTGTTATCGCCTCAAGAGGCCGGCGAAAGAAGCCTCGAAGCTTGACAGCTCGAGATTAAGCTGTCACGAAGCCGATATCGTACTTCGGATCACGCCTGAACTAGGAGTTTCGACCGTCGTTGCTCAAGAATGTCCTCATCTAGCTGTCACCGAGACGAGGTTTCGGGCTGGTGATCGCTCGGTTTCTCACAAATGGTGGATGAGTGTGAATGGAGGAGTGGAGGAGATTATAAAGAGGATGGATGGAGTTAGAGAAGAGATGGAGAGAGTGGAGAAAATGGTGGAGGAAGTGGAGAAGATGTGGTTTGGAGTGGGGGAAAAGAAAGGAGAAGAGGTAAAAGGGGATTAAAAGAAATAAATTAATAAAATAATATAGTAGGCTATTAAAAATAATTAAAATAATAATAAAATAGTAATAATAATAATAATAAATCCAAAAATAATAAAAATCCGAAAATAAATAAAAAAGGATGACATGTGGCGGCTCCAGGAGCGGTCACATGTCGCTCTTAGAAAATTCCAAAAATTAAATGTAAAGAAAATAAAAAAGAAATAACAAAAGGGATTAAATCAAAAAGTGGTCAACATGAAAGTTGCTCGTCTCGACGAGATCTACAACTTTCGTGAAAGGTCGAAAGTCAAATGAAATCATATGTACAAAATATATTTTTGGGTGGTACCTTATATATATATTAAACCGCCTTTTTATCTTTTGTAATGTTTTTGTCATTTTTTAATAAGAGAAAATTCAAAATAAAAAAAGAGAAAATATAAAAAGAATATTTACAACTTAATCTAATTTTTTTTAGATTTTAATAATTAAGAAAATAAAAGGATAAAATATAGGGGTAAAACGGTCAATATGTACAATATACAAAAGGGGCCCAAAACCCAAGTTTTGCATACGAGCTCCGATTTTAATGAAATTGGTCTTGTTTCGAAGGTCTTTTAATGTATATTACTTTAAAAGTGAATAGACCTAATTCGGAGGTTGTATGAGAGAGATATGCACATTTTAAGGCTCCTAGTTTCAAACTTGGATTGGGGTTTTATTGGTCAATTTTACAAGTTGGTATTTTTTAGATATTTTTCCTTTATTAGTGTTAGTCATATATACACTATAGAGTTGGTTTTATTATATTCGGAGTTAGTATAAAATATATACAAATAAGGTATTTTATCTAATATACAGGTGAATATTTACAAGTGAATTTGGCTTCTTATTTTATGCAAATATGAATGCTAAAATGCTGATGTTATCAATGCATGCATGAATGCTAATTATGCAATATAAGTGGAAATATGCAGCTAATTACTCGGGAACAAAGCTCTATTTTCAACTTTTAGAGTCATGTATCACAGATTCATCAGTCTCCGGGCTCGCGCTGGTCGCGAGCGGCTCTCAACTGCTCCATCTCACGCCTCATCTCTATCATGAATGCTCCCCGATCCCTCGACTGCTGCTAAACTGTCTTGAGTGAGGCGATCAGGGTGGAATTGATCGCACCCTGGTCCATAATGAATGTATGATCCTGCTGAGGACCTCTGTTGTGATCATCACTGCTGCCGGCCATGGTCTCTGCAAAAGCAAAAGACCCAAACTCAGGTGCCGATAAATCATTTGACTGTCTCTCATTTGGCATTGGTATCTCGGAACTGAAAGAAGGGGGTCGAGGGTGAACAGGGTGGAGTCGAACTCGGGTTCGGAGAGCAGGTATCGGCTCTCGCGAACCAACCTAGATGAGCCGGCAGAAGTGCTGGGAAGCGGTGCAGCCAGAGGCTGCCTAAGAGACCTTCTGCCCATTATCTTGATCTGGCGAGTTGGGCGGATGAGATCTGGTAACAACAATGATCACAAGCAAACCTCCGATTCACCTACGCAACACGAGCTGAAGACCTAAAGGCTCGGTCAATTATCTTGTCAATTTTATTAGGTGATCAGTCAGGATAGCAGAGCGATTATCGTGACCTGTTGGGTAATCCGATATTTTCTCAACCGACCGTCCCGTACAGAAAGAGCCGGTAATCAATCGAGAAAAATATCGGATATGGCTCTACCTAGTGTGCAGGTCACTCTCTCGCGCAAGCAAACCAGACAATGAGGGGGTTGCTCTCCCCAAGACAAATTTTTAGGTGAGTGTCTTTCAGGGCCAATAGAGTTAACCAGTCCCAGTTTTATGGTTTTTCTTTTTAGATATTTTTTCCAATAATCAAACAAATCGCCTAACGAATTTTTCGATTCTCTTGGTTATTAAGTCCAAAAATCAGGGGGGGAAGTCGAAAAAGCCGATGCGCGAGAAAATCAATGATGCATGTAGAGTAAGAGATGCGTACCTGACTCTATCAGTCTACATGCAAAATGATCCGCGCAGAATTTAAAGACTGAAATAAAACTACATAAATGGTGCAAGCGGAAAACCGAGCCCTAAACATCAGTTCTACTCGAAAGAACGTCTAGTCGACCACCAGCCTCCAATCCAAGAGTCCGGTCTCGATCCACCCCTCCTCCTCTTTACAAATCGAGTTCAGGAGCATAGCTTGGCAGGGTAGGCTGCGGCACGTAGGCTCGAAGGTGGTGGATCGACTATTTTATTAATCTTTTTATTCTTGGTCCAATTAACGAACTATAGGTACAGGCAGATGTATTAGGGTGTTTGGATCCTATTTATTACGTCACGATCAAGCAGAAAATCTTAAGGTAAGGGCTCGAAAAACCGCGAGAAACCGAATAAGCAGAAAAGAAATCCAAACCGCGAAAAAGCCGCGTAAAAACCGAGGGGTCCCCCGAGCACACCGGTGCTCGACGAAACAGACCCCGAGAATCTCAAAAGTCCTACTGAGTGTCCTGTTGTCCCTGTATTATTACAATAATCAAAATAAGGTGAAAATAAAATCTAAACTAAACTAATCTAATCCTCCCGCACTCGGCTGTCTCCTCGCGCTCTCCTGCAGCTCCGTGCAGAAGGGAGCCGCCTCCGATAGTCGCGGTTGCGCCGACTCCTCGAAAGTCGCCGCCTCGGTCCTCGGGCCCTCGCAGGAAGACAACAAAGTGTCAAACCAGATAAAATAAGGCAAATAAAGCAGGTAAAGTAAACATGGTATATGTGCGGAAATAGAAATAAAAATAAACAAACAAAAACAAACAAAACAAAAATAAAAGAAAAGAAATAAAAATAAAAGAAAATGAAAATAAAAGAAAAATAAAAAGCCGTGAAAAGCCGTGGACTACGAAAAAGCCACGGAAAGCCACGAAAATAAAAACAAAATAAAAAGAAAATGAATCTGACTACTAAGCCGTGCTCCCCGGCAACGACGCCATTTTGATGAGCCGCCCGAACAACTAAGGTAAAGTGTATCAATACGGTCGTTGCGACATCAGCCACTCGGGACTCAGAGCTCAATCAAGAAAAAGATTAAGACCACCAAAGAAAGATGAAAATCGATGATATACGAAATAGCGGTCTCGCTATGATATTAACATGGTATAGCACACAGGGTCAAACTCAGGAAGCACGTGATGGCCTTGCGACCTACGAAGTAGTCAAAAATAAAGAAAAATAAAGATAAATTATTTTTGGTGGATTTTTAATATTTTTATATTTTTTGAAATGTTTAATTATAAAGAAAATAATAAAACAAGGAAAACAAGCAACTTCAAGCAATTATTTAATTACTCTAAAATGTCAAAAAATCAAACAAAAATATTTTATAAAAATAAAAGAAGACTGAGAACAAAGGACACTGTCCAGCCAGGCTTCAAAGGCCAATTAAAATTACTAAATGGTCTTTTCAAGGCTTGGAGGTATTTTTCTTGAAAAATATAAACAAAAAGGAAAAATCAGGAAGAAGATTTATTATTTTTGGGATTTTCTATGATTTACTGTAATTTTTATGAGTTTTTCAAGGTTTTTTAATTTTTATAGTTTTTATAAATCTAAAAATGACCAAAATTGGCCAGAAAATCAAGCACACCAAAATACATAAAATCTAATTTTTTTTGTAATTTTTAAAGGGGTTTTTAATTTTTTTTGTGAATTTTAAATCTGGACAGGCAGAAAAACAATGGTTTTTGAATTTTTAAAAATAATAGAAAGTCTCAAAAAATTTTCCAAAAATAAGTGAAAATTCTGCACAGTGGCAGGAGCCATGTAACAATTTTTCACTCAATTTGGGTGAACTTTGATATTTTATTTGAAACAATCAAGAGCCCACAGTGCATAGGAACCTGATTGTCATAAAAATATATTCCAGGGGCCTAAAAGTAACAAAAACCAAAGCTCAGGGGGTCCTCGTGCAAAAACACCAGGTTCCCCACGCGCGAGGCACGTGGGCTGGGCACTGAGGACCTATATGCAAATAACTTAAGTCCCTGGACTTATTAGCAACAGGTGCTAAAAGTCCAGGGGCTAAGTTGTAAAGAGCCCACAAATATTCAACACATGTCGAAATAAAACATTCACAAGGGCATAAGTGCAATTATCCAAAAATATATTTCAATCAGTAACAGCCAGAAACTACAAGCCCATATCATGCAATTTCACCAAAATACACGTGACGAAGCACGTGTTCAACATAAACAGGGATTGAATTGCAAATAAGATAAACTCCCAGGTCCTAAGTGCATTTTTTACAAAAATAAAAGAACTATCTAAAATATTTACAGGACTGAACAGTAAAGACAAAAAAAAGGGGGCCTAAGTGATATTTACCCCTATTATTTATCCGAAGGCTGAGATGGCACCACGTGGTGTATCTGACGGCTGGGGCTGACGGCGCCTCAACGAAGGACCTCGGGGTGTGATCGGACGGTGGGGGGATCGCCACGTGGAAGATCAACGGCTACTAAGTGTTGTGGCTAACCCTTGCTGGATGGAGGGCGGAGAAGAGGCCATGTGTCGATCTGATGGTAGCTGCTAGGCCTCTTCTTCGCCCTGATCGAACGGTCCGTATAAGATCTGGCAGGTGAAGGCTGAACGGACGGCTCTGGAGGGTCCTCCAAGAATAGGTGGTCGGCGAAATTCGCCGGCTCGATACGCGCGTATTGGTCCTCCTCTGCTGCTCCTGAGATGCGGAATGGCTCCGCCAAGATGTCCCGCAGCTGCTGCTGGTCTCCGATGAGGCCGGTGAGCTCCGAGGAGCTCCAGCGGCGGCGATGGCCTGGAGCTGCTGCCTCTGGATGCTTAGGCCCTCAGATGGGCATGTCGAGACCTGCAAAGTATCGCAACACGCTCCTGGGTCGAGGGAAAAATGCCTCGACCCGGTTAGGGGCGAAATGGGTGCACGATGCGTCGGGGCGAAGGAACTCCGGCGAAGCGACGGCAAAGGAGTTCGACTCCCAGTTCCGTGGCGAACTGGGTTGGACGAAGGGGTGAAGAACGTGCAGGGAAGAACGACAGAGATGATGGTCGGGTCGATTGGCGAAATGGGTGGACGGAGCGGAGCGAATCGATGGTCGACGACGAAAGAAGGAATTGGGCGTAACTGGAAATTAGAAAAATAAAGAAGGAACTAGGCTTACTGGGTGATCGAGGTCGACTGGGGATGAGCTTCCGAAGCTCTGGGTCTTTGTCTCGAGGGCTGTCGATGCCCGAGGCTCGAGCGCTGCTCCTGGGCGGCGCACGGCGGCGCTAGGCTGCCAGATCAGTGGCCAGGGCACTCCCTCCTCACTGCGATACCACCAGACGCTAGCTGTCACTCAGGCGAAGGTGGTGGAGGTCCTGGGACGAAAATGCGGAGCCAAAGATAGGCGTAAATGTGCGGCGGAGCGGCAGCTTTATACTCCTAGGGGTCCAGCTAAAGGATGGTCGGGCATGGAATTCGGAGCACGGATCCCCATAACCCACCCCGGGCGTGGATCAGGGAAGATCAAGGAAGGATTAGGACCCGGGGTTTGCGGATTTGGAGCTCAGATCGAGTGGCGAAAATTTGGAGAAATCGGGTCAGGGCACAGGATCCACGGGTCTGTGGTCCAGGGGGGAGTTGACCGGGGGGTCAACATCACCCGTGGACCAATGGGGTGCGGCCACGTCATAAAGATTTGAAAATTCAATATAAAATAGTAAATGGCATATTTTGGAAAAAGTTAAAACATAAAAAATGTTTATTTATTTATAAACTATTTTTTTGTGATTTTTATTTAATTTTTTGAAATAAAAATTAAGTATTTACAATATAGTATTATATATATAGGTATATACACTATATATTTTTTATTTCTGATTTTTAATTATTTATTTTTGTACATTTTTATTCCAATTTTATATTTTATTTATTTATAGGATAAAATTTGGAATATTATGATATTTTTATTTTATTTTTATTATTTATGTACAAGGGTAAAATAATTACTTTTATTTATATACATATATGGTATATGTACAATGTTGGTGTTGATTTTTATTTTTATTTCCTTTTATTTCATTTTTATTTTTATGATTTTTATTCTATTTATTTACATTATGGAATAAGGAATATATACACATTTTATGGGATTTTTATTTATTTATTTATAGGGAGAAATAAATATTCATAAGGTTCTATGTACATGGTGAATATACAAGGGTGAAGGCATTTTTATTTTCTTTTTAATTTTCTCATTTTTATTTTGATTTTTTATTTACAAATATATACATATAAATACAACCCATTTTTATTTTTATTTTTATTTAGAGGAAAATAATTTTATTTATTTATAGGTATATGTACACAATGTGAGCTTCCTTATCTCTCTCTACTTTGGTTTTTATGCGGTCATGCCCATGCTGAGCCCTCCCTTGGGATTAGGTCGCTCAATATTTATTCTAAATATCACCCTCTTTTTCTTTTGTTTCTTTATTCTTTTATTTATGCACAAAAACATGCTAGTTATTCAATTTTACACAATGCATGCCAAATGATAATTATTGATATTTACATAAATATACATGTGTTTGGCAAAGGTTTTGTAGCTAAAATAAAAGAATAAAGAGTGATGAATGGGTATTCATCAGTATGTCAAACACGAACTTCGGGAGGATATTCAGTGTAGAATCGTCGTCAATCCGAATAGTATTAAAATCAACATTCTCAATTTCACAGGTCATCTTGGTCAACCATTTGACTTTTCAGACCTTATTTGTTTGGGTCAGCACCATTGGACTGGTCATAGTAATTAAATGATATTCAGTTTGAGATCTTTTCTTTCCCGTCTTCTTAGGTGATAATCGACTCTTCACAAATCTCTGAAGATCGGGAACATAGTATATGACCTTGATTAATGGAAGCTCTAAGATTAGACTTTTTAAAAATGCTTCCATGTTGATGGTATCTGATTTTTTTAATTTTCTGATTTATTATTATTTTTTTTAGAATTTTCACTAGAGTCAGTAAGATGGTCAGTGGACTGGTCAGTGGTACGTGGTGTTCGTGTGAGGACATCCGGCGCATGATGAATTTCAGTTTCACTCTGTGATTTTCTTGACTCCTCTTGATTTATTATCACGTTTTTTTTACTTTTTGGATGACATTATCAAATTATTCTGTCAAAACCTCGGTTTTCTTATTGATCTGAGCTATGTCATCCATTATCGTCTCATGACTTGGATTCGAGTGATTATACTCAATATTTTGTAACATTGGCATTTTTTCCTTGACCGAGATATAGTCGGTCTTTGTGATTAGGGTTTGGTCATGAGTCCCATTTCCTTGACTTTGGTTGTCATGTTTGTGGTCAAAGGAAAAGTGGTCATACTCGGGCTATGAGTCATACTGAGTAAAGGATGGTTCAAATAGTGAATTATCATACGTAACCGGGAATCGTGTTCCTCTATCAAAATCGGTAATCTCCAATATTCATCTTCGAGTCCGCTCGCTCCATTATGTCATTAAAGAACATGTTCGGTTTTGTGAGCGGTTCGTATCTTAATGTTTCAACCAAGAGTAGGTGGGTGGCTGAAAATGATGTCTGGAGAGAAATTACCTCAAAGAGAGGATTTCTCTAAAAAGAAGATGTATACGAAGATTGAGAATTTGTCATGGGAGCGCGACCCATGGAGTCTGGGTATGAATGCCAAAATTCTGACATTTTCGAATGGAATGGAAAGAAGATTTGTGAAACCACGCCTGTCACACAATTCAATACACAAATGCAAACCTTGAATTCACTAGCTCAACTCAGTGAAGGCCGCAAAGGTTCGGCCAAATTATCTTGTCTATTTTAGTTGGCGATGATTGCAAATTTTGGAAAGAATTAACGAGCTGTTAGGTACCTCTATTTTCCTAAGGACTGTCCCGACTCTTACGACTAGTGCACCCACTTTCAACCAGTATGGGAGTAAGTACGGACCGTATGAGTATGATGCAACGTTACTTGAGGACGGAGCCTTGCGCAGTGTCCTCTAAACCTCCCACTATGCTAAGGAAATCTGGTCCATTTACCGACTACCCGTAGATCGTCACTAAGAAGTGGCTAATCATTTTTGTAGAATCAGTAGTCAATCTGAAATTCAAGCTTGGCTCTATCCTAGTATTCGTCCCTCTCTCACTTGTAGTAAAATCAAACAATGACGAAGTTGATCTTCCAAAAATAATGATTTTCAATTTTATCAGATTTTAATTAATCAATAATATTAGTAGTCCCCTTGTTTTAATTTGGCTATCACTTTGAATTTGAGTGGGGATTAATGCACATCTACATGGGGATTCCAATTTCCCTTATTTCTATGTGAATGAAAACCAAGGGAGAATCAAAAAAGATGTGCAATGGGAAACACGATGATGAATGCTGAGTCGGAGATACTTATAGTGCTTCCTCGCAATCTTTGTGCAATATGCTAAACAGAATTGAAATTTCCCTAGAAAAATAAATCTAATGCATGCACGAGAAATCACACATAGAACAGGAAATTCTATTAGCGAGTGATAGAACAATTTATTTTGGCTAAGTGAACATCGATCTAGTGCGTATAGTTAAGTGCAGTGTGGTCCTAGTTCTACGAGCACAGAAAAATCCTAATAGCTCCAATAGCCACGGTGCAATCCCAGAACTACGAACCACTCAAGTTGGGCCCCACACTCACCGAAGAGTGAAACACGTCCGACACACCACAAAGAGTCATGTCTCTTTTACATACGCGAGAACCCAATCGAGAACTACTAGAAATCAGTAATTAATTATATACTAATGAAAACACTTTCTCTCTAAAAATATAAAAATAAGGTGTATATCTGGTCGCTCTGAGATGCGTTGGTCTCCAAGAAAATCGCTCTGAGTCACAGGATACCTCACACGAAAAATAGAAGATTGAATATTACAGAGAGGTTCACAGAAATTTATACAAAATAAAATAAAATAAATGATGGGAAAAATGGAGAAATAATTACAAGAAAAACCAGGGGTCAGACTACCTAGGGATGGAAAACCAACAAAACTTGATTTTCAAAAAACAACATAAGTCGTACATCTCCGGCAACGGCGTCATTTAAAGAACTGCGAAATCACCCTTGTTAATTTTGTCAGATTAACGATTAAAAGATGTTTGTATTTCGTTGCAGGCAGGTAATTCAAGGTTAATAAAAAACCGCTATTTCAATTATTTTGTCAATTAAATGCAAGCGATCAATTTATTTTTACTTGGGAAAGTCCAAGGTTGAACTCAGGAAGTCAACTTTGTCCTTAGATTTATTTAAAGTCGATCAAGAAATTAGGTTTTCAGAGAAGCATTTTTTTGGTCTTTTTTAAATGTGATTAAAAATGCAATGCAATTTCAGGCTAGCTTAAGGTTAAAATGTAAATTTCGATCAGATGAAGTCCAAAAATTCTCAAACTTAGCCATAATGTGAAATATGATGAAATGAGCCACTATTTTTTTTTGAATTTTCTGATTGGGGATGAAGTAAATAGGAATTAAATATGAATGCAGGGTGGTTTTGAGAAAAATAATTTTAATAAATACACATCCAAATTATTTCACATAAATAAAATTATCCTAGATTAGTCTATCAGAGAGGAATCTAGGAAAATTATTAGATCCTAAAAAATAATTGATTTGTGACCTATTAAAAATTTATTACATGAATCACCAATTAATTTACTCAGACATTGATATGCGTACAAATGAGATGAAATTTAGGCATAATGTAGAACTACTTAAACTCTATCTGTTACGAATTATTCACAACTTTTAGAGTAAGGATTGATTTAATATCAAATTCAGAATAACCAGGTAAAATATGCAATATTTCATCAAATCAATTACAATAAATAATCCAGTGTTCACAAAAATTACAAATAAATATCTAGTAAATAAAGAATTATTTGTTCTATAATATGCAATTTTTAGAATAATAAAATGATACAGAATGAGAGTTTAAAATAAATGAAGAACACATGGTTCAGAATGCAAATACAGAAATAAAATTGATAATAAAAATATGCTAACAAGACTAATATGCAATTACTTGTACCTGCGAGGGTTCTTATGCAATTTTCCTAGGCTTGCGCGCCGTGCATGACTCCAAGCGACGGGAGCTCTTTTGGAATTATGTGGACTTGTGGGGTGCTCTTTGTAAATTGCCCACCAAGGCACGTGCGAAGTACGTGCCTGATCTGAGGCAGGGTTTTGATGGGGAGTCTACAAACTTCCACATGTTGCTTCATAAATTTTTCCAAAAGGGAGTTTTATTATGCAAAAACCCCAACATGGATGTTGTTCTTCACGCAAGGGGGGAATTTGCCTTCTTCCCTTCAAGCGCAGGAGGAGGCCTCTAGGCGAGGGGGTCGGAGAGGAGAGTGTGCAACGTCGAATGGAGGAGGCGTTGGCGTGCTTGCTGGAGGGTGGTGCCGCAGGTGGCCTGCGGGTGCAACGGCTTCTGCTATGAGGCGAGGGCGGAGCTCCGCGCGAAGGCGGATAGGCGCAGGCGGAGCAGGGCTGTGGAGTGGGCAAGGGGCGCTCTGCAGGAGGGGCGATCTGCTACAGAGGCGCATGACACGACTGTGGCCTGGTGCATGCGGCCGGCTTTGCTCTTGCGACCGGAGTCGATGGAGCTACCCCTCCTTCGAAGGCGGAGATGAGCTGAATGTGGCTCTACGGCTGGTGCAGGGCGAAAATGGAGTCGTGGTAGCCGTATGCAGCTGACGGAGGTGTCGAGCGAAGTTTCTTGGGCGATCAGAGCGCGATGGTATGGTGATTGGTGAACAAGGGAGTGTGTGGAGATGAAGGTGATTTGAAAAACAGGGGAAGCAAGCAAAAACAAGGGAGTTGGAGATAGAAGGTGAAAGATCGAAGAGGGTAATGGGGAGTTGTTTCCCATGGATTGGAGGAGGACAGAGACTCGACTCCTTGGTCTTTGCTTCGATCGAAGGCCGGCGAAAGCCTCGAGAAGCTCCTCTTGATCACGTCGGTGGGTTGTAGCCAAAGAGGGGAGGGTTGTCACTACCTCCTCTTCAAGCTTTCTTTCTCTCCTGGAGATGGCGGATAGATTCGATGAGTTTGCCTGGGGGTTTAAATAAGGGATCGAGAGAGAAAGGGATAAGGGTAGAGAGCGGGCGAGTTGGCGGCCGGTAGGCTGTTGGGAGGCACGAGGAGAGGCAGAAGTTGCGAGGTTGATTGGAGAAGATAAGGCGATGATTGCATAGACCGTTGGGGGTAGAGGGAGAGGTACTCACGTGCATGGCACGTGAGTTGAGAGGAAAGAGATTTTTTATTATTTTATTATTCTATTATTTGTTTATTTTTATTAATAACTCTTTCTAAATAAAATAAAAGGAAATAAATACCAGGAATGGGGGACATGTGGCAGCTCCCGGAGCCGCCACGTGTCACTCCCAAAAAAATTATGAAATAAAAATAAAAGAAAAATCCATAAGAAATAGAAAACTACCTCAGATCAAAAAGTGCTCAACACGAAAATTGCTCTCTCGATGAGATATACAACTTTCATGAAGGGACTAAAGTAAAAGAGGTCATCTGTGTAAAATGAACTTTTAGGGTACTATATGTACATAGAATACCTTGATTATTTAGTTTTGTAATTTTTTGTGACTTTTAATCAAGAGAAAAATCGAGAAAAACTATGTTAAAAGCAAAGATAAATATTTACACAATAATCTATTTTTTTATTTTTAGTAAATAAGAATATAAGAGCATAAAATAAAGTAGAAAATGGAGGATAGTTATACATACTCACAAAGGACACTCAGACTTGGTCAGATTCTTTGAATTCTGTCTCATTCTGGATTTGAATTTTTATGGATTTTGATAAAACTTCCATCAAATAATATAAATGAAAAAGAAATAAAAGAAAAGGGGTTACTTATGTATATAAAATATCAAGTCAAAATCAGGCAAAACGCAAAATTCGCAAAAGAGGCCCAAAACCCAACTTTCACATATGAGCTCATTTTTTATGAAATTTGTCTTGTTTTGAAGGTCTTTAAATATGTATTACTTTAGAAGTGAGTAGACCTAAATCGAACATTGTATGAGGAAGATATGAACGTTTTAGTCTATGTATTCTAAAATTGGAGTTTTGTCTTACGGGCCAATTATTTGAGCTAGTAATTTGTTTGTATTTTTCTTTTGATCTTGTTAGTAATATGTACATAATGAAGGTGGTTTGAGGTGAACTGGAGTTAGCATGAATTAGTTAAAAATGCATGAAATTATGTGCAAATGTGAAGATGATTGTGAATGCAATTATGAGTGTCAAAATGCATATATTAATTCTAAGTGCATGAATGGAAAAAATGTGGAACAAATGATGAAATTCAGCTAATTAGTCGGGAACAAAGCTCTATTTTCATCTTTTAGTATGATGAATCACATATTCGTCAATGTTGCTCAGCTCAACCTTCGCCGAGGTCTAGAGCAAAGATATGAGGTGCTATTCCAGCAACATCCACCCCATGCGAACCGTCTAGATAGTACTTATTCTTCCTCCTCTTTGTCTCTTCTTCCTTCTTTTTCTTCTTCTATTTTCTTTGTTCTTCCTCCTCCCCTTGTTGTTCCTCTTCATCTGATATTTGCTCCTCTTTCCTTTTCTTCTTGTCCGCCGCCTCTTTCACACTGCACCATCTCCTTCTTCACCACCATTGCAACGAGCGCCACCAGTCCGCCTTCGTGATGTGCCTCCATCTCCGACATGCACTACGACGCCTCGAGCTTCATGCCATCGACCTATTATACCTCTGCATCTCTTGCTTCGTCGTGTGTCGACAAGCAAGGAGCATCCTCGTTGGATCCCCTAGCTCTACTGGCCGCGCTCATCCCACACACTCCCCTGGCCACCTACATATGCACACCGCCTGCCTCGCGTCGCCGCCACCCTCGTCTCATTCAGTTGGCAGTCCTACTAGCACCTCTACGCCAAAGTCAGCATCACCTCGTCTTCCATGCCTACTTCGCCGGAGCCCCTAGCTCTGCCCTCCTTGTCGACAACACCAACCTCAGTTCGCCCGAAGCAACTGAAGGGTGCCACGTGGAGGTTTGTGAACCCAAGCCTCAAATCCGACCCCGAGCTTGCTCGAGCCTTGTTCCCTCATGCGCCCCTCATGTGAGTGCACGGGAAAAGTACGCACAGGCCCCCACACTTCTAGCAAATTCCAATGAGAGCCCCATCGACAAATTTGTGCATGCAACGTACGTGCATTGGTGGAAATTTTACAAAAAATCCCCTTGTTAATTTCACTTAGGTCCATGTACACATTTATTTCAGTAATTTTAATAGGAAAAAATGGACTTACAGTTTAAAAAATCAGGTAAATAAGATATGCATATAAAATATTAGGGTTGAAAGAAGAAAAATCCTCTACTATGAGAGAGTGTTTGGAGGAGGTGTATGTGTAGAGGTGGAGCAAGAACCTATGGATGTTATTTGGTGCTTTGATGTATCTCCATTTTGTGACCTTTATTCTTTCATTTTGGCCTTTAAACCCTAGCTAAATGCATGTAAATAACATTATTTTGCATAAAATAACATCTAATGTCTATTGTGTAAATATTGTATAAAATACTACGATTAAAGCCAAAATAAAAAAAAATAAGGAAAAGAAAAAGAAATGAAATACCATAGGTATTGAATGACCTTAAACTCTGAGACCTAGGCATAATGATGACTGGATCGATAAGGAATAAAGCAGGGGGATATCAATGCCAATAAATACAAGAAACCCTAATTTGTAAATCCCTGATAAATATATTTTGGGACCTATTTTATTCTTTATTATTTATACATCAAATCAAGAAACTTTATACATGAAAGTTGTAAAATATATAGAAAAATACAAAAAAAATCACATAAAAATAATTCATTTTATGCTTTCTACACTCGAAATAAAAATCCAAAATCCAAATTTCCCAGACATGTATCTCCTCCATACAAACTTAAAATCCTTTAAATCACCTTTAATTGTATATAGATTTTAAATAGATATTCAATGAAGGTGGTTTCATTCAATTTGGAGTTAAGATTCAAAAGTTAGGTTTTGGACCCCTATTGTTAATTATACCTGAATAAAATAAGCATTTTATTTATTCTTTATATTTTCATTTTTTATACTTTTGTACTTTTGTAAATAACATATGAAATACATGCACATAATAAAAATAGAATCAAACAACTAAAAATAAATTAAATTAAATAAATATAATAAAATTCATAGATGGAATATACAAACATACACATATATAATAAATACACATATTTATTTAATGTACAACAACTTCAGAAAATATAATAAAAAATATTTAACTGAATAAAAAATTAATTACTATTTTATTTTGAATTAAAAAAGAATTTCCACCATGTTTTGTCGCCTATCGAGTTGACGTGGACCAATAGGAGCCCGGTCAGAGTTGACCTCAGTCAACTCTCTGGCCTCCCTAGGTCTGCTTTGTTAGATGCTAGATTGCCGTTCTTCCTTGATTTTTACTCGTTGATACACTGCCCGACGAGTCCTCGATTTCTCCACGAGAGGTGTCCCTTGATCCTTGATCTTTCACACATATGTATTGCCTCGATCGTAGGATCATTGTCTCAGACAGAATCCACTCACCATTCGATGCATGTACATATACCCATTGCTAGAGCAATTTTGAATTCGATCTCATTTACATGGTCTGAACCCCTCAGATCCTTACACGTTGAGTTAAGGGAGATGACATGTCTCTTCTTAGTCAATCTGCATCGTGTTGTAGGCACGCGAGGAGGTTGATCCAACTCTTTCGGCCACCCACCGATGTGAGCTTCCGAGCTCCCTGTTCTGGCAGGTTTGAGCTCACTTTTCTTCGCTTTCTAGGTAGTTCTTAGTATTAGTTTTTATTTCCTACATTTATTTTGCATTTTAAGTAATCTCAATAGCGTAAAAATTGACTCTCGTAGTTCGTCGGAGCTCTGATCCGACAAACCTTCCAGTGTTCATGTTGAGACAGGATTTTCGGGCTTTTAAATCGATATATGAAAATAAATGCGCAGTGGTCGTTGCAACCCAACCCCACAACAAACAAACAATTTTTTTCCTTCTCAAGCTACAAAAATAATTACAAGAAAATAATGAAGCGAGAGAAGTTTTTGCTACTTATTAACCTGTATAGCAACATGATCGAACTCAGGGAGACAACAATTCACGAGGGTTATTCAAATAATCGAAAATCAATTAAAAGAAAAAGGAAATCTCAAATGCAAACTATCCTGGTTTTTTTGTAATTTTTCTGTCTTTTTAGTTTTTATTTTTTTATTTCTATTTTCTACTTTCCAATTTTTAATTTTTTAGTGTTTTTTATTTTTGCATTTTTTATTTTCGAAATAAGGAACAATATGCATAAGGGAAGAAATACGTACACCACACTCTTTTTGAATTTTTCAATTATATTAAAAATATTCAGAAAAATCCAGAGAAAATATTTATGGGTCTAAAAGCATTTGAAATGTTTTTGGAAATTTTTGTAGAATTTTAAGATGTTTTTTGTATTTTTTTAAAAAAATCAAATAGTGGCTAAAATGATAAACTGTGCACAACCTGGAGTAATTTGCAACTTAAAAATATTCTAGGTGCCAAAAACTCCTAAAGACCATTCTTATGATAAAATATAAACAAATATATACAATTAGGAAGTGAAATCACGATTTCTGGATTTTTGTACAATTTTCTGTGATTTTTTCTAAGATTTTTGATATTTTTCAATTTTTGGATTTTGAAAAGAACTAATGCACGAAAATAGGATAGGAATTAAAAGACAATAAAATAAAACCAATCTATTTTTTGGAAATTTTAGAGCAATATTCAAGTTTTTATGAATTTTTGAATTTCAGGAAGAGAAAATGACTCTGTTTTTTATTTTTTACTAATAACAAATGAAATAAAATGCAATGAAAATTTTATGCTAGAAAGAGACACACATCAGGAGTATAACATGATTTTTTCAGAAATCATTGACCAACACAAGCATTTATTTCACTGAAAAGAATATGCAAAATAATGTCTGGAAAGATATGACTAAAATGCAAATATTTATTGTTCTGGAATATAAAAATTAACAAGAAATAAAATGGAGGGGGGAAAATGCATGTTACCCAAGTAACACGTGCACTGCACGTGACAGTCTGGAGCAGGGATCTTCTTTAAAATATGCAAAACTTCTAGGGGCTTTTATGCGATTTGCCCAAAATTTTTAATTTTTAAAAATGGTAGGGTTTTCCTGTTTTCTTCGTTCTCAAGCCTAAGAGGGGCAAATAGGAGGCGCCACCTCTTTCTTCCTTCTCACTCAAGCTGCGGACGACGACAACGGATTCATGTAGCAGAAACAATGGTGGTTGAGGTCTTCGATCAACTACTAGGGGGTTGCGGTGGTTCCAAGTGTGACGGCTGGGACGGTGGCGCAGTTGGCGCGGGGCCTCAAGCGGCGGAGCAGCACACAGGGGGGCATGGGTCCGGCAAAGGTTCTCCTGTTGTGGATGATGGTTGCTGTGTTGATGCACGTGGTTCGCGGCTGTTGGCTCTTCGATGGAGTTCATGCAGTGCTTGGCGAAGCACGCCCCACCCCGGGCTGGAAGTGTCCTCTCAAACGGAGGAGTGATGCTGATGTAGGAGATTGGCGACGATGATGGCGGTGGATGTCTGGAGGTCTGAGCAACGGGGGTGCTGCCTTGAGCACGACGATCCGGGACGGGAGGAGGGTTGACGTCACTTTAGGAGACAGAGCGTGCGGTGCTTGCACGATGGAGGTGCTACAGGCGGGTGGCACTGTGCGGTGCTCGCGCGGTGGAGGTTCTACAGGCGGGTGGTGATGCCGGTGAGAGGCGGCTGAGATCGACATGTGGTTGGTGACAGATGGAGGCGGCGGACAGGGGGCAGCGGGCGTCAGCTGCAGATGGGGATGGCGGCGCCTGCTACCCATTTTTTTATTATTTTATTATATATATTAAACAGAAACTACTATGAACTTTTTATTTAATTTTTTATTTGTAAAAACATAAACAGTAAAAAAAACTTTTTTTATTTTTATTTATCCTATAAAACAAATGTTATAAAGAACAACTATTAACATATATATTGTTTTTTTTTATTTTTTTTATTTGTAAACAAATTAGGATGCGAGCACGACGGCTCGATCCCAAAATCAAAACAGAATATGTGAACGAGGATCCAACGAAAAATGAGGGAAGGGTCCGTGTCTCGGACCACTGTACACGACCCGAGTTGGAAGATTGCGTGAGGTAGAAAAAGAACACGAATAGATCGAGATGTGTGGGTGAAAAATCGGATCAGGCGAATCGAATAGTGGTTTTTAAGATCTAGAAAAAAATGACGACGAAATAAAAATACGAAAAATTAAACTACAATTATCATGTTAAGAATAAGAAAAAGAAAGATGGATCTCACCTTAGGAGCGGAAAAGAAACCGTGATCACCTCGACGAAGGCCGACTCGCTGTCACCGGACGGCTCGGAGACTAGGCACCCTTCTGCGACAAGATAGCTCTCGGAGAATAGGCTTCATCCACCAAGATTGATCAAGCAAAAATGAGGGAGGAGGAGCCAATTAAATAGAGGACTAATTGAATTTGAATTTAAAAATTGAATGGAGATAAAGAGATGAGGAAAGAAAATGAAACGAGATAAAGATAAAATTAGTGTTAAAATTATTTACAAAAATTAATTTTTTTGTATTTTCGTCACTTTATTAAATTGAATAATAAATGTTATTTTTTTATTTCTTGTAGTGGTTATTTAAGAATATTAACTATATACATATATTACATGCATATGCTACATTATATACATAGTTAAATAAGGAAAATAGTTTTTTTAATTTTTTATATTTTTATTTTAAATAATTAGTAAAAATATTTACAAATATTACAAATACAACATGTACAGATAAATGGTAAAATTGCACAAACCACCACAGAAAATCGACTTTTCAACCGTAACTCCAAAAATTATGAAGTCAGAGCCATTTTAAGAGATAATTTAATTTAGAATACAATGGAATGAGTTTGGTTCAATTTGAGTTCATATGGAGCCGGAACTGGTCTTTCAATTATTACTTAATGGCTTTTTTCCAAGTATGGTTACTTTTATTATGTACATGATTTTATTTTACAAACATTTATTATTTAAAAAACATTTTTATTTACAAATTTTGTTTTGAAAATTATTTAATTTGAGGTCAATTTATGTACGAATAAAATAGTGTAAGTATACAAATATCTACAACACATATTTTTTTGGATTTTCCGATTGAGGACCCTATCTCCCCCTACTTTATTCATGGTCGATCGGGTCAAGTCTTGGCCTTCTCTCGGGGTTCGAGTCAACCTGCATCTATTACACACATACACTCTTCTTCTCTCTTTTTTTATTTTTCCTTTCTTTCTTTCTTTCTTCATTTTAAATTAAAATAACATATATGTACAATATTTACACACAGATGCAAATTAGTAAGAATATGGAGTTTAGTATTATATACAAGTGTTTTTATAATGGATTTTTACTAAAATAAATGAATAAAGATGATGAAATGCAGATTCATCAGTTGTTCTCTGATCCGCTGACCACCTCCAATTCATACCCCCTCGCTTCACCCACGCCCTAGGCTTCTCCATTCAACCTGATCCTATTTGGATCAAAAGTCCAGCTCTTCACCTTAGCCCTTGATGGAGAGCGCCATCACGACCCCTATACCGTCCATCTCCGCCTAATAAAACCCCAAAGACCTTCTATTTTACGTGCTTGAGCTTTTTGTGGAGATTAGAAGGGTCAAAAGCCTCCCAATAGGTGATTTTCGTCAACCGGGAGGATACCTGGAGCCTTGAACTTCACCGAGCAGCTAGGACCCCATCGATGGGTCCCGACCACTTATGTGGGGTCCAGCAGCTGTAGAGCACCTTTGGTGAGCTCCCGAGCATCTCAACATCAAGAAGGAGGGCTGGAGGACTGAGCTCTACTGGATCAAAGCTCAGAGGAATTGAGGTTCTTCACTATTCTTTTAAGCCACTTCCGGTTGTCCGATTATGCCCACACTCCCCAAATTGCACAACCTCCGTTGGATCTGACTAGCCATCATTATCATATCTCGTACGAGGTCTGATCTCCATCGTAGATCCACGAAGCGGTATCGTACGTCCGGAGGCTGACACATGGATAAGTGAAGAACCAGAGCCATCTGATCTCCCGGCAGGGGGTAATTTTGCCTCATACCCACACATGTTTTGTCTTTTATTTTTAGTCCAAAAACCTAATTCCACAGTAATATATTTTGTGTGAAAATTGTAATCAAAACTTGAGCCTTTGATATTTGCACTTATGTCTAGTCCACATCACCTCACGTTCCCGTGCACGTGAGGGGATTGCACATTTTGTACCTGAGCCCTTGTGTTATTTTTATTTTCATTTAATATTGTAATTTCTAATTTCAGTATTAAAACTTTTGGGAAAATTGCACAAAGGGCCTAACACTTTTTTAATATTGCAACTATACCTCTACTAGTGTATATTTAGTTATTTAATCCATGCATTTTGCACTTTTGCCCTAGACTTCTTCTAGGGGTTCGGAAAACACATAATAGTTTTGCTAAATTGCATTTAGGTCCCTATCAAAAATTGAATTTTATTTCTTGTATTTTGTTTATTAAAAATACCATTTCGCACCCAAATATTCCAAGAAAAATATTTTAAATGCCTTAGCATATTTTAAATCACCTATATTTTTCTTAGGCCATTTAAAATCATTTTCCTATGTTTGGAAAATAAAAAACCTTGCATTTTGTTCCTGCTTGAATTAAAAAATACATAAAAATTATAGCATCATTTTGACAAATTCAAAAAAATATAACTACAAACCAAAAGTCACTAAAAATAACAAAAGGAAAACATTGGAAATTTAAAAGCTCCAAAATCTTTATAAAAATCAGAAAATATTCTAAAAAATAAAAAATAGTTGTTTTATTTTTAAATTTTTATTATTATATTTACTATATATTAAAATTAATTTTGGAAAATTTTAGACTTTTAGCCATTTTTTCGATTCCAGAATAGTTCGGTTTATTACTATAAGTCACCGTTTAACTTTTTAATTCAATTAAAAATCCAAAAAAGTAAAAATTACAATAAAATATAAAACATAGAAACCCCCACAAAATTAAAAAAATTATTTCCTTATTTCCAAATATTTATAGCTATATATATATTAAAGCTCCATTCTCTATGCATATATATATACTTATATTATTATTATTATTTATAGTCTTTGTAATTATTCAAAATATCAAAAATATCTTCTAAAATCTTAAAAAATATAAAAATGGTTGTAACTTAGAGTATTTTCCTAATTTGGTCTTCATTTTATATTTTATCATCCATATTACCTATATTACATACTTATATTATATATACTTATATTGTAACTAATTAAAAGAAAAGAATTGAAAATCATAAAATATAAAAAGGAATATAAAATTTATAAATCTAAAAATATAAAAAATATAGATACAAAAACAAAATTCCACATACATATGTATAATTAAAAACTCACACAAAAATACAATACAAGAGACTAGGATGATATTTTTGGAATTAAATTTCCCATATTATCTTGTGTGTTCCCTGATTTCAACACTCCACATACTTACACCTATACACTATTTGTAGAATTATAATAAATTTCAACTTCATATTTTTGCTTCACATTTCTTGATTTAATTGTGGGTTAGTTGTTGAACTAGTTCGGGTTTCGTGAGCAGTCAACTCAGCGACAGTGTTGATCTCGCCTTGTGTAGACCACATTAGACCCTCGCAAAATCCTTGCTTTCATGCTTATACAAGGAGTTTCTTCCATCACTTTTATAAAGTCACATGTTATATGATCGCAGGATGGTGGATATTTGTGAAATCCCCTTGAATAAAGACGTCTTCTCCATGTATTTTTTCGGCTAGATAACGACGTTACTAAAAGCACAATAGAAATAACCTCAAGACCAAATCACAAGAACCACGCATGGTATTTGTTCTATTTGCAATCCATAAACAAACAACTGAAAGGAACATTGACCATGAAGGCATGACACCATATGGGTAACTTACCAGTAATGGCACATAATATCAATGGATCGGTGGATGCAACAGAAGATGACTCAAGTTGATCTTCTATTCAAGATTAGTTAATATCCATAATGTAATCATTGACACACCCTTTTCGTAGCTCTCATCAGGGACGAATTAAGGAGGACATGCGTATTTACAAAGGAGGAAACATGGAAGAAAGATGAACAGATGATGAAAATGGAGCACCATAGTGCAAAGTGGATGGGACCTACACCCGTCGCACCGATTAGATACTTTAAGCATGCCACTACATGAGATTGAGAAGTAGGACTAGGGCATGCCAAAATAATATTCCTTATATGGGACAACCTTGTCACAAGATAATCAAATTTCGGGACCTATCCATTCTTCTCTAATCAAGAATAGCTTATATAGCAAGAGAATGACCCATGGGATTTCTACACCCTTCGTTATGTTGGTTCAATAACTCAACCACTTACGTGAGTGAATCTAACCACACCATATCCTAAGGTTACCGTTTATTTATTTTCTTTAGTTTTTAAAATTATTATTAGTAGCACCCATCCTCTTCTTCCTTCCGCACAACCATCTCCTCCTCACTCGCCCACCACCGACAGCTACCAACACACCCTCCTTCCAGTTCCCCTTCCCTAACACTGTGTCCTGGCAGCTCCACATTCAAGCGAAGCCCCTCCCTACGCCTCCCCAGCAACTCCACCCCTAGATCCCCTCTCCAGCATTACAACGTACCCTCCTCCGAGCGTCACCAGTAGCTCCATCCGCCTCCCCTCCTTCCGAGCCACCTCCCCCTCAGTTAGATGTCCTGAAACCCAACATCGATTGCATCACCCACTTGTAGGTTCCAGAGTAGGCTTCTCCACTAAGCTTTCGAGCTCGAGTCACGCTCTTCTACTTGCAGGTTCCCCGGTCCTTCTTTGGCATCGTATCACCAACAATAGAGCCTTTTTTAGAGCTCCTTCATCATCCTTGATTCAGAACATCTACTCTCCACCGTCAAGCATCCGTGAGATGCTAGCCATTTGATTAGAGATAAACCACATCCCGCCAATCGAAGAGCATCTGAGGCACGAATGCCACTCAACAACTATTGGAGCATCGCCATGGGTATCTCTGATGAGATCCGCATCGGAGGAGCAAGGGCCCTTCAGTCTTTAGCTCGAGGTCCAGCGAAGGGATCGAAGAGTAATGGATGAAGAACAATATTAAAGGGGATTCATTGCTCTCTCTTTCTCTCTAGCCATGTGCGGGTGGAGCGGAAACGAGGACGTAAGTGCACGATTCACAAATAAAGATTGAGAGTAAGAGGAAAATTTCATTTTTAACAGAAATCGTCAAAGATAAGGAACAAAATAACTAAAAACATAACACATAGTTATGTCATGTAAGAGTTAAGCATTACTTGTGGGTTCTCATGTAATTATCGATGGTTATATACGCAATAATGAAAGTATACAATGTTATGGATGTAAAATATCACGAGCCATCGTAAATTGATGTATCTAGACTTAGATGACATATATCATGCTTCCATTGTTTTATATAGTAAACCCATAAAAAGAGAGATTCATTCACCAATATCGCCTAATAAATGTCGACGATTCATAATCAATTGGTAAATTTTTTCATGCAACAAAGTAAGCTCAGAGGGCTTGGGATTGGAGCATTATTTTTTAATATTTTTTAAAATATATATATATATATATATTATATCTGAATTTGTATATGTAGGCGTTATATAGAATAAACAAGGCAGAATAAAGGAAATAAACGAGGGTACAATCTTATTTCTACACTACAGCCATGTTACAAAAGGTGCATAAAAAACTGTTCTTCTGACCAGCTTAGGGAAGAAAAGAGCACACCAGGAACAGACACCACCCCGTCCCACCAGCCCACACCCACTCCCTCTGCACGCGCGAGCAACGCGCTCCTTTTTCGCCACCGGGCGCACGTCACGTGTCTCCTGACACGGCCTCCCCGGATGTTACCAAACCCAACCCCTTTCCCGTCGTCTCATTCCCATTGGTCAAATTTCCACCCTACCCCTACAACCCGCCAAAATTGCCCTCAAAGTCCTCGTCCCCCCTCCCCCTATCTCACACTCTTTTGGCGACTTGCTCTGAAGCTCCGCTAATAATTCCAGCCCGAGGGTTTCTCGCCCTTTCCCTTTCACCACACTCTCACTGCTCCCCCTTCTCCTCCTCCGTCGCGCTTTCGCTCCTCCTCCCCCTACCTCCCTTTTCTAGGGTTCCATCGGGACCCCGACTCGACTCCCCCTCCCTTGCCGCCCTCGATTCGGTATCCTCTGAAGGTATTGCTGCTCTCCTCTGTACTTGCTCCTGCATTTCCTGCAGCTACTGCGATCTCGGTGCTTTTACAAGGATTTCGTGGCATGGAGCTTATTTGATGCGCGGAGGTCGATTTATTTGGCATTGAAGTTGTTTTCTGGCGGGATTAAGTGGGGATATGGGAGGGGAAGAGATGACGGGCTGCATTTGCGACTGTCGAGTGGAATTGAGTGTATATGGGGGTTTATAGGGATGGGAGGCTTTGGCTGTGAGTTAAAGTTGGGATCTTTGTGTGATTCGAGTTGGGTTTGGGGTTAAAGATGAGAGTGCGGAGGAATGCGGGTTTTGGTTGCGGGAAAGGTACGACATTTGTCTTATACGATTTGGTGCTGTATTGCTTGCAGGTCTGCGGTATATGTTTCTTGTTATGTCGTGACAAGGAAGTTGAGGAATGGAAGGAGATGAGCGTCACCAGGTGGTTCTGGTCTCTACTATATGTGGGGCGCCTTTTCTCTGTCCTCGGTTCTCTTTCGTTTGCTCTCCTATGGGCTGTGAATTGGCGGCCCTGGAGATTTTACAGGTATTTGTAGCTTATTTTTGATGTTCGGGGATTTAGGTTATTATCTTACGATTTTTGAGGATTTGATTGGATAGTTCGAAAAGTATGGCCCCTTTTTTTCCTGCAAAGGTCCTTTTTACACTCGGTAGTTGATAATTGCTGACTTCTCTGGCGGAATTACAACGTTGTCTCGTCTTTCATAGTTTTGGTGTCAAAGTTCTGAACTACTGCTAATTCTCCATTAATTTTTATATGAACGACTACCATTTCTGTTTGTGTATATCATTGTGAATGAGACTGCTTGATCTAGCCTGTGATGTTTCTCTAAGATGCAATTATAGTATGATTTGCTATTAAATATTGTTACTGGGGCTTTCACATTCACCATGATTAATGCACAAACGTCATCAAACATCCTAATCCTGGAGTATTGTTACCGAAAAAAGCGTAATGAAGAACTTCACATCTTTTCGGGTATCAGATTGGTGAGTCATATCGGACAGCTTCAGGAGAATGTCATGGAAATGTGGTTAAGGCAATATTCGGACATCACAGAAACTTGGAGCCAAGTAATCTAACTGTTTTTCTGATTATAGAAGCAATATACATACTAAACAAACATTCAAAGCTAAGTATAAGGCGCTGCATGTGATTTTAGTTAATGTGGAAAAGACATCAAGTGATCCTAACTAGGTACTATGGATAACTTTGAAGAATGAGTTCTTATTATTTTACAAACCTTATCTGTGAGAGGTAAGATAGTTACGGTATGCAGAAGGTATACTTGCAGAAGGACTTGTATCAGGGCAAATATTTTTGGGAACACTCGTACAGTGATGATGCATTGCTTTGTTAATATTATCTATTATACATGTGCTTTGAGACTGTAATATATTAACTCTGTTCCTGGATCAAGGTGCTCACGTAAGACAAAACCAATTGTTATGTGTTATTTATGGGTGGTATTGTGCTGGTCATTGTGATGTTGGATGGAAGGATCCTGAGAGAAATCTGAAAATTTTGACCCTTAAATGATAGATGCTATATTGACTTCCCTTTTCCACTCTATAGTAACAGAGATGCTCTTGACATTGTTGTTGGAGATCACAACAAATATTCCTAAAGGACTTGTCAGTGATTAATGCGAATGGTGGCTGTGGAACCACATGGTAGTGTATCCCAGTGTAGTGATGACTCAGGTGGTTGTATTTGACAACTTGATGGGGGTGGCTGGCTGTGCCTTCACTTGTAGAGATCGCCAAATTTGCTGAGTTTTTGCTAGTTTCTTTTGCAGGTCCCTTAAATGTCACAATAGTTTTTTGATGGCCAGTAGTAGCTTTTGCGATTGGTATGAAATTAATAAGTGGCACGTATAGTTTCCCTAGCAACCGTGATATGTTAGATGGTGACAAGAGGAATGTGTGGAGTTTTCGGTAGCATGCATTGACAGTGGCATTGGAGGATCCATTTTAGTTGATGGCATGAGCTGAATCAGCTGATCTGCCTGCTGTTATGAGGACAAAGATGGAATTCGAATGAAGGAAATTATAGAAAGCGGGGAAATGTTTAGTGATGTATGTGTTTGTAAAGAACATGAGAAGGAATGTATGAGTTGCTGTCGTTGAACATGCAATGGATGGATGGGCCATTTTAGTTGGTGGCAAGGGATGAACTGTGCGTTGTTATTAGGTAAAAAATGAAATTTGAGTGAGGGAGATTAGAGAAGGTGGAGAAAATTATGTAGTGGGGATTGTCTCTCTTGTAAAGAAAAAGGCACGATAAGGTATGGATAGGTTGCTGGTGTTTTTCTACATAATGCGTGGTGTGTTAGGAACTTAGGAAAGCCTGGGTGCAGTGAGCTCTGCTTGTTAAGGGCCTGTGAGGCAAGCTTGTTTAAGCTAACAAGTTGAGTTCGAGCTAAAAAGTCGGGCTTGTATCATTAACAAGTTGAGTTTAAGACAAGCATTGCTCACCCACTAACGCAACTCGTTAGCTCGATAAGTGTGTGTGACTATTTGGTGCTATGTTACAACTTGCAACAATGGCTCGACAAGTGTGTGTATGCCTCTTTGGTGCAATGTTAAATAATGGCCTAAAGTAGACAGGTCGGTAAATGTGTCTATCACTCATCTAATATGCATGGGTTGAATCCTATGCATCACATTTGGGTCTGGAGCAGAGTCTCACATTTACACACAGAAAAACAAAGCACAACAATGGTGACTTGTGCAAGGATGACTCCTTTAGCGCCTATAAGGAGACCCCATCCCCTCATCTTTGCAAGTCCATAAAAAAGGGTTTGGTTCTTAAGAGTATCAAAAAAATGTTTGAGATGCATGATGTAGTAGTAAATATTGTGACATTTTTTCTTGGGTTTTCAAAGGCTTGAAAAGGAGCTCGAATTTAAGTTCGAGCCTTTCTTGGTTCGTTCGAGGTTTGAGCTTGGGTTTTAAAATTTTATTGCGTTTGAGTTTATGTGAACTCGATTCTTTTGGCTTGATAGACAACCCTATAACAGATGATTTGACTTTGTTTGTTCTCATACTTTGGCACCTGGTACATTTATGCTCCCTGCACATGGATCTCTTGCTCATTTCAGCATAAATATGTGTTGATAGGAGAGCTTGTGGCGGTTGAAATTGTTTTCACAATCTTTATCATACAGTACTAGTTCCTGAAGCTGCTTTTTACAATGCCATCTGCGATTAGGTTATTTCTGTGGTTGCTAATAGGGATCATTATACTTATAGTATGATATAACATGCAAATTTGTCTCTGGTGTGCATAGTGAGGGCATTTTTAAAAGAGTGCGCACTGAATCTCGAAAGAGAAAGTGTGGAGAAGTGCTAGGATAATGCCAAATTGTGCTTGTTACAACCGTTATACATAGAGTGAGAAATGAGAATGAGAGGCCGTGGCCTTCTGCAGAAACAGGGAATTGATTGGAGTTTTGGTTCAGAGAAATAAACCATTTTCATACCATTTTTTATGAAAAAACAAGAGGGTGACCACTCAATATCGGTAGTTATCCAGATATTATTGGTAACCTTAAGAAACCTACAAGGTATATGGGATCCTATCCCACTCTTTCCCATTTGCATGAACACACCAGAAAGAACATACACCCTTAGCACTGTGAAGCACATTCTTTACATAATACCTCATATTGGAAGAAATCAACATTTTTCTAAAACATTAAGGCCCACAATATTGCCACGGGAACGTCTCGATCTTAACACCTTCTATACATCAAGCTTCTGCTGCTATATACAATACTTATCTTCTCAATTGTAGAAGCATGAAAGGCGTTGTATAAGATAATCAATCGAAAAATAAACCTTGTATCAAAAGCACATCTTATTATCTTAATCAAAAAAGAATTCAATGCTCTTCAGAACATTACAACTGGCATGCTTAAATAAACGAGTGCTGCAGCTTTCGTTCTTGCACCAAACATATATATATTAAGTTTAGCTTTATCAGAGGTGATGCGATGTTAATGCGAGGATCTGTCTTTTAACGAAGAATTTGAAACTTGGAAGTTGGATATTGAGGATAAACTCAATGATATCGACAAAATGACAGCGTTCATTTGTTCGAAACCCCAGGTAGAACATTACATTCATCTATTCAAGTGCTTGACTATGTAGGTATATTTGATTTTGATGTGTTATGTAGGCACGATTGGGGTTCATTTATCATCAATTAAGTAATCATGTGTGTGTTAAAGTGGGTTGGATGGGTTGCTTGTCTCCTGGAATACATCATTCTCTCAGATCCACTGCAGCTTTTCTCCGATGGTTGGCGGGGACGGATATGTATTAACGAGATAAGACATAATTGTCATTATCTGTGATATTCAATGTTGTCTCCTGGAATACATGATTTTCTCTAATCCACTGTAACATTTTTCTGATAGGTGGAGTAGGGTTATGACTTGAGAAGATGACATAGTCACTATCTATGAGATTCAATATTATTATTTTTGGTTTTGTTACATATAGCAGGCTTTGCAGGAAATTTATATTGAAGTTTTTTTCAATAGATGATTGAATTGGTTTACTCCTTATATTGTCACCCAGTTATATGTTTGGATACAGTTATGAATAGGGGTAGAGAGAGTAGGACATGACACGTTCAAAATTGTTGGTACGAGGGTACAATGTGTATAGGCCATACGTGCGAGCAAGCTCACATAGAAAATGAGATTATGAACTCAGAATTACTGTAGAAATTGCAATGTTCTTTATAGTTTTATCTTTATATTTATATAGGAACACTGTCAATGATGGAATTTAGAATTTAGTGGCTTCAAAAAAAAATGATGGAATTTAGAATGTAATAATATATACATCATGCAAGTATGGAGGGCTTGCAGAATTGTTAAAGCACATCAAATGAGTAGGAGATGTAGTAGAACCACGGCTTTTGCAAGGTGCGTATGAAAGGAGAAGTGCATGCTAAAATGTGTTTGATAGGGTTTTAACGAGTGTCTAAATGTATTGAGGGTTCTCTGTGGATTGCGATCACCATTACGACTGACACTGAATGGCACCCTCTCTCTTGAAACATTTTGGGTAAATTACAGAAAAGGGACTGATCTTTACACTGAATCTCAAATTAGGGACTGATTTTTAGTTTGTAACAAATAAGGGACCAATGTTTAACTTATGGTTCTAGGCCCCAACGCCATGAACGGGGGTCTCATTCCATCTTTTAACTTGACGAAATTACCCCGACTAGGGGGTTTACCTCTTCAATTTCCCCCAATTCAACCTCAAACAAGCAACCAAACCACGATGGATGCTCCGCCTCCAACTACCCTCGACGACGGCTGAAACGAGATCTTCGTTCTCAACCCCACGCCTCCCATCGCTCCAAACCCTATATAAGCTCCATCCTCCTACCTTCTCCATCGGCGTCCTCACCTCTACTTCCAATAACCCGAGGTGTCGTGCCATCCACCACTCTGATCAAGCAGCACGGCAGCACTCAACAATGGCCGGCAAGTTCGTAGCATAGTCCTGGTCCTTCTCGCAGTCAGTGGATCCTTCGTCGCTGCCGCCAGAGCCCCCGCCCCGACTCCGTTTGCCTCCGACTCGCCTAAGTCCTCCCCTACTGCTGCTGCTGCACCGAATACGAGCGCCCCAGTCCCAGCTGCTGCCCACAAGGTATCGGCACCGGAGGCCTCGGATGCACCTGCACTCGCCCCGGGCAGCGACGAGTCTTCACCTACGGCCTCTCCCAGTGCGGAGGAACCAAGCAGTGACGCACCAGCTGGCGGGCCCAGCGACGCGAGTTCACATACCTCCGATGGTGAGGATGCGCCCGCCGGAGCACCTGAAGATGCAGATAGCCCCGCCAAGTTCCTCTGCAGCCGTCGTCGAGGGTACTTGGAGGCGGAGCAGCCGTCGTGGTTTGGTTGCTTGTTTGAGGTTGAATTGGGGGAAATTGAAGAGGTAAACTCCCTAGTCGGGGTAATTTCGTCAAGTTAAAAGATGGAATGAGACCCCCGTTCACGGCGTTGGGGCCTAGAACCATAAGTTAAACGTTGATCCCTTATTTGTTACAAACTAAAAATCAGTCCCTAATTTGGGATTCAGTGTAAAGATCAGTCCCTTTTCTGTAATTTACCCAAATTTTATTTGCAAAGAAAGATGATAGAAGAATTTTTCAACGAAGGTGCTGATAAATATACAACAACAAAGCTTTTTCCCTCAATCAAGTATGGTGCTAATAAATGTAGGGTCTTATAATAGAACCATGTTGTAAAATATTGTTGCTTGCTGGCATTCATGGACATGTCTCCATTGATTATCATGTCTCTCAGTGAGACTGTTGCGTCCCATCACAGTTCTTCAATCCCCTCAGTGATTTTAAAAATGCTGATGGTAAAAATTGTCCCTTGGGTATGAAAAAGGCTTCCTAGGTGCTGGGATGACCTTCATGACATGGATGCATTGCTTGTACAATTATACAGAAACTCTATATAAGCAAATAATAATTCTATTGTATTTTAGATATAAACAATATATTTTTTCCATCATGTATAGACACTATCTCCTTTCCACCATGCCAGTTTGCTTCAGCTCCATCCATCTCATCCCTTTTTTAAATTTTTGATGTAAGGTCATTGTTCTTTTACTGCTAGCAAACAGAGTCATTTTATAACACTAGAAGAAGATCTTCCCCAGTCTCATAATTCACATTCCAATTTGTTTTGTTATCTTTTTTGTGCGCCTTTTTCAAGATCCCAAAAAACATTCATTGGTATAAAGAATACCATATCAAGTAGAGTATTAATATATCATAGAAATGAGTTCTTTTACTGTCATTGTTTAAATGCGGGTACTAATAGAGTTTTTGTATCCATAATTCATTTCGGAGAACTATTTTGATGTTAATCCAAATCAGTAACAGTAAATTCTAAATCTCGTGGAAATGTAAAATCAAGTGCTATTCTAGATTATCTCATTAGAATCAGAAAGAATCACCTTTTTATCCACATTCTTCACTAAGATTTACTTATCTTGTGAATGTTGTTAGAGCTACGGCGATCACACTGCCTGGACTTAGATGGTTTAATTGGATATAGCTGCTGTATCATTCTTTCGAGTAATTATAACCACATTAGGGTCAAATGCCTCTTAGTTTGAACGTGGATGAGTGATTATTGTTCTTCTTATCCTTGAAATACTGTATATTGGAGATTATGCTTTTATGTTTTCCCTTATCTCTCACAAGTCACATCTCCTGCAGCTTCATATAATATGTGATTTTCTGATTGGCTGTATCACTTATTGTGCCTGTTAAGAAATCTTCTGTTTATTTGTTGGTTATTTTAGTATCAATGCATGCATGCATTGGGTCTTGAGTGAGGTTGGTTTGAAGTGCAATTTTGTGATGCACGGTTATATGGATTTTTTTATTGAAATTTAGTTGGAGAGATTGTAAAGGTGTGTCCCGCTTTTACTTTTGAAGGTAGAGTTATGCAAATCATCATAGTCCTCCAAAATGAAGCCATTGTTGTACTTTGTTTTTCAAAAAAAGGAAAAAAAGAGGATCGGTTCGGGTATAGTCGGTTAATGGTCATCCATCAAGAATGTGCGTGTATGCGCATAAATTCTTTAGAAAGAAAGAACTGCAAAATGTAACAACATAGACCAGCATCCCTGGTAGTAGGATGCATCCACATCTACACTGTCAATTGATGGCATTTGAGCTTTGAAAATAACAGTGGGCACAACAATCAGCATAGCTATCAGCGTACGTTTTCTCCAAGATCCTGAAAGTATTCTTCTCTAAAAAGACGTCTACAAAGTTGCTTGTGAATAAACTGTCACTCAAAAAATAGATGATGGTTATCTTTGGACAGTGCGCTATGCAAATTGCACGTTGCAACCTTAGTTTTTTACATCACATTTCTGTGTGACCTTTTGAGCATAAGTTATTGTCAAACTACTCCCTTTCTGCGGTCATGCAAACACCCAGAAAAGTTACTTAGGCTCCTGAGGAGGCTCACACAACCATGTATAGCCATAGGACACCTGACAGATAAGGGGCCTCCCTCCCAGCACAAAAACATGTACTTCTTTGTTAAGGCCTTAGATGTAATATTTTCTTTTGAAGCGCATGAACTCAAAATAATATTGCTTAGTGTGGAGTAATGACACCACTTAGAAGTTACAGTATTGAAAAGTGGGATTATCATTATGTCATATTAAAAGTACTGAACAACCAATCAATAGGGTTGTTCATGTGGATATCGGTTACAACAAATATTATATTGCTGTTAATTTCAGTCTAACCTTTTTTATAATCTGGATTTCATACATATCTAGCTTTTGAAAACTCTGCGTCATGCTTATTTTAAGGTTGTTGATTGCTTGCAACTAATGGCTTTTTATCTTTTATTATGTTTTTTTTAGATATTTTCCTATAATTCTATATCTTCCTTGTCTAGTTATTTTTTTTCTGTATGCTTGTTTCTGTAGCTGGATCTATGCAAGGAAATGGCCAGAGTTGGTACAAGGGCCTCTCTTAAGTGTGATATGCTCTATCTTTTCGCTCGTGTCATGGCTGATTGTTCTTTCCCCGATATCTGTCGTGATCATTTGGGGAAGTTGTCTTATAGCCATTCTAGGCCGCGATCTTATTGGATTGGCCATAATAATGGCTGGGACAGCTCTTTTATTGGCATTCTACTCCATTATGCTCTGGTGGAGGACACAATGGCAAAGTTCAAGTATGTTGCTCATTTTATTTTTATGACTGATGTAAAATAAAACACATTTGTTTCTTCCAGAACTTCAAGTAGTGTTTGATTTTGTGAGAATACCGACTACACCTGTGATGCTTTAAGGCTTTTGCTGATTCTGTTTTGGGCATTTTCTTGGTACCAACTTATGACTTAAATGATACATGTATGCTTTATAATTGTTTGTTTAAAATTGTGTTTGAATGTTTACTTATATATAGGTGTTTTATATTGCATCTCTTAGTAACCTGTTCAATATGTCTGATCATAGTTGATTTTCGCTGTTAGACTTAATGAATTTGAAACATGACCACATCTAAAAATAAAAATCCGATTTGTTTTTTAATTATAAAATTCACAGACAAAATTGGATATATGCGAAAATTTCACTTCAAAAAAATCAGATGTATGGGTTTATCTCGACATTGTTAGTTTTGGTTCATTGAAATGCCACTATAGTGGTCAAGGCAATAAGCAGCCTCCTTCGCTACTGAAATTCTATTTATAAAAACGAGTTCCTTGGGAGATCAACTTACAACTTAAATGATACATGTTATGCTTTATTATTATTTGTTTAAAAATATGTTTTGACTTTTTGAGTATATAGGAATTTATATTGCATCACTTAGTAACCCGTTCAATATGTTGTATGATCGAAAATTTCAACATTTAATATAATAATCATAGTTGATTTTCATAATGAATTTGAAACATTACCACATCTGAAAAAATCTGTTCTATTTTTTTAATTGTAAAATTCACAGCTAAAATTGGATATACGGGAAAATTTCACCTCCAAAAATTGGATGTGTGGGTCTAACTTGACATTGTTAGTTTTGGTTCATTGAAATGCCGCTATAGTGGCCCAGGCAATGAGCAACTTCCTTCGCTCCTGAAATTCTATCTATGAAAAAACGAGCCTTGGGAGATCGAATGATGCTAACATTGCCTATCTTTTTGTCCATCCTTTTCAGGGGCTATCGCACTTCTTCTTCTGTTGGCTGTGGCCCTTCTGTGTGGATACGAGCTCTGTGCTGTGTATGTTACTGCAGGTTCTAGTGCTTCGGAGCAATATTCACCATCCGGATTCTTCTTTGGTGTCTCAGCAATTGCACTGGCTATAAATATGTTATTCATTTGCAGAATGGTTTTTAATGGTAATGACTACAATTGCTTTGTGGTAGTTTTTAATTTTTTAGTTATTTCTTAAAGTTGCGTAGTGACACTTCCTAATGTATATTCTTTAAAAGATCATTTAATGAGACATTTAAGCTACAGGAAATGGTCTTGATGTGGATGAATATGTCCGAAGGTCTTACAAGTTTGCTCATTCTGATTGCATCGAAGTTGGCCCTGTTTCATGCTTACCTGAGCCTCCAGATCCTAGTGAATTATACACGAGGAAATCTAGCAGGCATGTAGTCTCTTACATGGTGTTAAGAGTTCTGCAATGCACTACATAATTTGCCTTTGTCCTTCATTCTGTCATGTTTTAAACTTTATGAGTTAAGACATTTGTGGGAATGCTTTGTAGGGCTTGGCATCTTGCTCTTTTGTACCTCGGATCTCTAGTTGTTCTTCTCGTGTACTCTATCTTATATGCTTTAACAGCAAAAGAAGCACGTTGGATGGCAGCGGTTACATCAGTCGCTGTGATTGTTCTAGGTACAATTACCATCAGTTCATGTAGTTATAAATTGCTTCTGTAGTATGTAGAGATGCATACCTAATTTAAAACTGAAAAATATTCAGATTGGAATGTTGGCACGTGCACTTTTGGATTTGAACTTCTAAGAAATCAGCTGGGTGCACTTTTCGTTGCTGGAACATCCCGTGTCTTCCTTATTTGCTTCGGTGTTCATTACTGGTACTGGAGTTAAATGTTTTACATTCATGCCAGGTCTTTTTTTTCATGGCTCTCAATGTTTTTGTCGCCTTCCACCTTTCTCTTGATTATTCAGGTATTTGGGACACTGCATAAGTTATGCCGTTGTAGCATCTGTTCTGTTAGGGGCTGCTGTCTATCGGCGTCTCTCAGTGGCAAATCCTCTAGCTGAAAGGAGGGACGCTCTTAAAAGTACAGTCATCAGACTTAGGGAGGGTTTTCGACGCAAAGGGCAAACCGGCTCGTCCAGTTCATCTGATGGTTGTGGTTCGAGTGTGAAACGTAGCAGCAGCAGTGTTGAGGCAGGTCAACATGGTCCCGTTGAAGTTATGTGCAGAAGTAATTCACACTGTGTTAGTGATGGGCCTGGCTTGAACAGTACGCTTGGTCGTGCGAATAGTTGTTATGAAGGTATTGCCAGTGATAAGTGCATGGAGAATGAAAGACCAAGTCTAGCACTGCGTAGCAGCTCTTGTCGTTCTGTTGCCCAGGAAGTAGAGATGAATTCAATTTTTCTTGAGAAGTATTTTGACTACCAGAAATGTTTTTAGCATGCTCAAGCAATGGTTTGGACTGCCATGGTAGTGAACCAAGCACCAGTGCTGCAACTTTAGCTTGCCAGCAGTCACTTGATTCAAATTTAGCACTAATATTACAGGAACGGTTAAATGATCCCAGAGTCTCTCTAATGTTAAGACGGGAAAGCAAGACAAGGCAATCATGAACTGGCTAATTTGCTACAGGACAAAGGTTTGGATCCTAATTTTGCTGTCATGATGAAAGAAAAGGGTTTGGATCTACTATACTAGCATTACTTCAGAGAAGTAGCTTAGATGCAGACAGAGATCATGCAGAGGCTGTTGATGTAGCTGCGGCTGATTCTGATAGGTTGGATAGCAATATCCCTAATCAGATCTCGTTGTCTGAGGAGCTAAGGCAACAAGGTATGGAGAAATGGTTAGACCTATTTAGACTTATTCTGCATTATATAGCTGTGCACACCAGAACGTGCGTGGGTTCTTTTTAGTTTTGATCTTCATCATTGAGACCAGTATTATTGCTGTGTTCCACTCAAAGCCCATAAGAGTTATAAATGCCACTCATAAGCAGGTGAAGCAGAATTTTTTGATATTGTTTGTATTCACTGATAATACTTTTTGTTTTTACAAGAGGTTTCTATCTCCCTTTTGGTCTGATATGTACTTTTGGGCCATGCAGTTTGAATTTGGGTTTTCCGCGCTGCTTCTATCCCCCGTTGTATGTTCAATTTTGGCTTTCCTATGGTCTCTACGAGCTGAAGAAATGGCTATGACTTCTAAGCCTCGCAAGGTTATTTTCTTAAACTTGAATTTGCAATTGGAGAATCGTGATCTTGACTGATTATCAGTAGTGTTTGAATTCAGCACAAAACTGTATTCACTTTGAATATAATTAGGCTGATTATCATCCACATTAGACAACAGAGTGATGCATAAGTTTAGTTTATTGATATGTGTTAGAAGCTGGGGATTTGTTGCTTCTTAGTTTATTTATTCCAAGAACGTGACATTTTTACTCTCTAAGTATTTCTCTATTATGTATGTTGTATGAACATCCATTTTATAGCGTATGGTTTCATTTTTTTTGAAATGCTGTTCTCCATTTCTTAAATTCCATTTTCACTTAAATTAGGATATTGTATTATTTTGACTTTGAGTTTTAACCTTGATTACTTTATACGTCTTAATAAACACATCCAAAGGGGTATCCTGGTGCATAAATTAGGATAATTCCATTTGTTGACGATATTGTTCTCATGAGCCAACGTTGGAATCAATGGGAACCTTGAACAATTAAACATATCTTCTGGAATGCGGGGATATTCATTGGTGTTGGAGTAATGGTGCAGTTCAAAAATTATAAAATTTACAAAGCTTTGAATATATTTTGGTCGCTTGATTATCCTTTTCCTTTTAGGATTATTTTCAAATTCTTTTCATCGCGTTGTTAGCTTGAGTGGATATATTGTTTCCATCTTTTTCTTTTCAATTTAGCTCATTATCTGTCATCTGATAGGTTATTGTGATAGTGTTAGAGCTTATTATATTTAAAATTTTAAATCGTTCAGGACACTAATTTGTATGCCTATCTAACGACCTTTGGTTAATGAAGGAGACGGTTTTGATTGGGAATATAGTTGGATGTTTGACTCTATTACCCCTCCTAGGGCCCCCTTTCTGCTCCCATCTTTGCACCTCTCTTCCAAATCCATGTGGCTTTATGTGTTTTTCATCTCAAGTCACACTTCTTCACGCTTTCCCACCGAAATCTGCACTACATGCATGTTTTCCCATTCCGTTCCTTGCCTTCTATCTTTTTTCCTCTTAATCTGTTTCTCCGAATGCATCAATAGGTTTCGTGTCCGACAATTTTCTATGTACTGTTGAGAGCAATCTGGCAAGAGCCATGAGTACCGCCTCCTTATGCTCCACACCTGTTCTTCTACTACATCTTGAAGTAGGCTGCATCAACTCTATATTTCAGATGCTTCATGCACCACATCTCTCCAACAACTATCTGAACCTCCCGTTGAGAAAACCAACTTTGCCCCTCCTAGCCAACGACGACATTGTTGATAACATCGTCTTACTATATCTGTCTTTAAAGCCTCCTCCCAATGCATCCCCATGTCGAAGAAGCTATCGAAATTTTGCCTAAGAAGGTAACTCGTCAGGGTACGAGTTCTTTCAAATGAAGGAAAATTGATGCGGTCCAACAATTATAAAATTACAAAATTGTAGATTTATTTTGGTCAGATAATTCTCCTTTTGTCGTTAGGATTATTTTCAAACTGTCCATTGGGTTGTTAGCTTGGAGGGATATTTTTTCTTTTTCCTTTTCAATGCGAGTTCTTTATTTTCAAGGGTTAGGATAGTTTGTTAAAGTTAGTTTGTTCTATTTCGAAAATTTTAAATTATTTTGGAGAATAAATTTATGCATATTTAAAGGCTCCTTTGATTAATGAAATAGACATTATATTGGAGAATAATAGGGAGTGAACTCCATTATCTCGCATAGCTTCCTTTCTCTTCTCACACATCTTCGCACTTTTCTTCCAAAACTCCGTTGGCGACGTGTTCCCATCTCAATTCATGCATCTCCGTGCTTACCTACCATAATCTCATAGTGCAACTGTGTTTTCCCCACCCTTCATCTTTTCTCTCTTACCTTGTTCATTCGATTGCATCAAGTAATACTTGGAACACATGAAAGGAGATGCAAATATGATTTTGGTGAAAACTGTAACAAGAAATGATTTTTAGGATCTCTATGCTTATGCGCAAAAAAAGTAGTGGTATTGATGGAATTCTACAGAATAAATGTGCGTTGGTCGATATGAAAAGGAGCTTTACGTATGCAAATGATACCTCCGAAGAGTGGACCAACACCGCAGAGTAATGGTCAATCATGCTATGCCATGCCATGTTGTAGAGGACGTGTTTTGAATTGCCAATGGCTGATTTACAAAAAATGATCCAATCCATAAGGAGATCATCCTATGCTATCGATAAAAAATACATGAGAGATACATGCTCAAGGTGGATGCCAATTAATATTAGGTTAAAGAACATGAGAAGTAAGATGATGTAGGATGGTTTGAGTCATACCATAGATCTTGCTTCAAGTATATCTTGAGCTTGATTTGTTTAAAGGCAGTGAACCCATGAAGCTATTTCAAAGAAACCACTTGTTTTTTATGCTCTCCTTCTTTTCCTTCCATTCACTTTGTTTTTTGGTTAACTTTAGAAGATGAATATTACATGCATACTACATTAAGTTCAATACTAATATTTAGTAAATGTATTTGCTTTATTGTGATTAATAACTTAATCGCACATGTCTATACTACAGTTACATTTTTGAAGGTTTAGTGGTTGGGGATGCGATATTGTTGGCTCCTTCATACCATAGATCTTGTTTCAAGTATATCTTGAGCTTGATTTGTTTAGAGACAATGAATCCATGAAGCTATTTCAAGGAAACCACTTTTTTATGCTCTCCTTCTTTTCCCTTCCCTTCACTTTGTTTTTTGGGTTTAAATTTAGACGATGAATATTACATACATACTAGTTAAGTTCCATATTAATATTTAGTAAATGTATTTGCTTTATAGTGATTAATAACTTAATCGCACATGTCTATACTATAGTTACATTTTTTTGAAGGTTTAGTGGTCAGGGATGCGGTATTGTTGGCTCCTTCAATTTTTGTGTAGCATTCCATTCTCAGATTTTTTATTTCTTCTTGATTTGGAAGTGGTGGCTTTTCTCGAGCAGGAGAGAACTTGGGCTTTCCTTTGGAAGATGGACTTTAACAAGGTTATGTCACGTTAGTTGGTTCTTTTGGTGACTTCCTTGAGAGGGAAGGGCTTTCTGAAAGGTTGATCTTGTGAATGAATCAACGAGTTACGAAATTCTCTTGCTCTATGTTGGTCAATAACATACCAAAGGGATGTTGCTCTACATGCAAGTCGAGTTTGATGTGCTGTGGTGTTTGCAAATCGAGTTTGATGTTCACATTTACAACCAATGATTCATCCACTCTTTCGATGGTTTCGGTATATTAACAATCACCGTGTTCTTCGTCTTGGGTGATTGTTGTGAGAATGCGACTATTGCAGAATCCTTTTGTATATATTTGGGAGGTAGCTGGGTTTGTCACCAATTACCAGAAATCAATTTTAGCAAACTTTAACATGGACGAGGAGCTGGTGACGGATCGTGCCAACATCCTTTCCTCAGTGTAAGGATCTTCGACCACATCCTACATGTAATGATGTTGATGGGTACTTCGATAATGGTTGTTGATTGCGGCCCGATGTTGACTAGGCCACCAAGACTCTGACTTGTGGACGTTGTTTGGTGCTGGCTTGTGGATGTTGTTTGGTGTTGTTGAAGTTTGTATTATATTCATGGTTATTATACTTCTTATTTGTCTTCCGATGTTGATGAAGGTAAAAATGAGGCCATATGTCTTGAGAGAAAGGTTTCTTCGAAAGGGCTTTGTGGTGGGGTCGTGGAGGTGTGGAGGGATCTTGACGGTGAGCTGTGATTTGGTGTGCATGTTGATCATGAAAGGTGATTTTGGTGGTGAAGATCTTCAGGATATGAATATCGCATACGTCTTCTTGAAGTGGATGTGAAGTTGCTTGGGAATAGGGTTGTCTTCTTGAAGTTTGCCCTTTTTTCTTGCTACTGCAGGACTTTGGGCACGTATAAGAGAGGTTTTACTGTCTCGGAGGCTGCATTGATTTTGTTAGGGATTGCAAATATTTTTTGAGAGGAGAAAGGCTGGGATCCTGAAATGGGACCCATCGCAAAAAGGGATTGCAAATATGATTATGGGTATGAATGGTTTGCTTAGAATGAGGTTGCAAAACAATAGAGTTTTGATTTTTTGCCGGATGATTAGTATGATAGATTAGGCTAACTTATGTACAATAGACGTACCTTGCTTGTGGTTTTCAGGTGATGGTGGAAGAGTAATGGTGTGATGGCGACGATACTGATATATTTTCGGCTCAATGCTTAGAGGAGTTTCTGTGTCTTCTCAACCTCTTTTGAAACTTGAGACCAATAGGACAGGGTTGGGAGTGATGTGCATTGAGAGATTTTTTTTGGGTCTGTCATGCCTATAGGTTTTTTTGAAAACAAAGATGGTGGTATCCCAATGCGGGACCTGCCACAAAAATATATTAATTTTAGAAATAATCATGTTACAAGGTTCCGGGCCGAACATAGGCCCTTAAAATGTCTCAATACATTCTCATGATGCATACATTGACTCGGGAAAATACAATCGTTTCTAGCACTCCTAATGGCCCGCTAAAGTGCAAAGACAAGAGAGCTATCCTCATGCGATTTCTCACAAAACATTCTAATAGATTTCCGAAAAGATGGAACATTGTTAGTCCCAAGGCAAGCGATTCCAGCTTCAACCCATACCTGTCTCGAGAGATTGCAACAAAACATAAGATGATCCAAGTTCTCATTGCCATCGCCACAACTTCCACAAATCACATTACATGTATTCAAAATCACGTCTCATTGCACTTTTGTAAGTAAACGACCATGTCTGATAAGCCAAACACACACCTCAATCCACAATGAAATCTTACTTCACCAAATAATGTTGCAAATCTCGTATGAAATCATGTGATGCACCCTAGTTGTGAGAGAAAAAACAGTACGTCTTCTTGTCACTAAAGTGTCTATCATTCCACACAAAATGATGTTCTCATTACAACCAAACAGAAGATGATCCAAGTTCTCATAGCCATCGCCACAACTTCCACAAATCACATCACCTGTATTCAAAATCATGTCTCATCACACCTTTGTAAGTAAATGACCATGTCTGACCAGCCAAACTAACACCTTAATCCGCAATTAAATTTTACTTTGCCAAATAATGTTGCAAATCCCGTATGACATCATCGTGTGATGCACCCTCGCTATGAGAAAAAATAGTACGCCTTTTTGACACTAAAGCGACCATCATTCCACACAAAATGCCCACTGTCGTGATTTAGATCCGTAAAATCCGCTAGATCGTCAAACAAGGCTATGAAGTCAACCAATCATTGCTATGAAAAATTAATAGTGAAATTCGAAGTCCAAGTGCCATCCGTCCAAACCTGACGAATCGAAATACCTCGATCCTTCGCTAAAGCAAACAAGCGTGGATATCTCTTGCAAGGTACACCTAAACCTGTCCAATTGTCCAACCATAAACGAAATAAGTCACCACTTCCCACCACAAGTTGTAGGTGCGAGCTCACCTTCGGAAGAATCTTCACAATTCCTTGCCACAAAGATGGAGGGGACGGTATACCCGAGGCAACCAGAGAACTGCAGATGCCATATATCGCATGCACTAGGCAACAAACTAAGGCATCCCCATTTCCCCAAAGTCGAAGAATCCACTTGCATAAAAGGGCCTTATTCATGCAATCGCGCTTCAGGATACCAAACCCACCGTTACTTTTGGGCCTCGTCAAAATCTCCCAATTAAATGGTGAATATCGCGCTTGTCTTGTCTACCATCCATCCGAAAAAATCTATGCGTCATATCAAGGCCTTAAATGTCGGATTTCGGTTTCGTTGACCGACTGAAACGAAATTTCGGTCATTTCGAACGTTTTTTGAACTAGGGCCCCCAAATTTTGGTCGATATAGGCCATTTCGGCCGAATTTCGGTCACCCACCGAAATCGAAATTCAATCGAATTTCAGCGAAATTTAAGGCCATGGCGTCATTGCCTCAAGTCTCGACCTCACTCCCACAGGGAGAAGCCTAGAAGAGCAGAAAAATACTGGAATCGCCAAAAAACGTGCTTGAACATGATTAGCTTCTCGCCTCGGGATAGTATCTTTACCTTCCAACTTGCCAATCTACTCTCAAATCTGTCCAGTATTGGTTTCCAGTCAGTTACTCGTAGACGCCTTGGAATCAAAGGTGGACTAAGATAAATCAATGGTAGTGAACCGTATGTGCAACGAAGAATGGAGCTAGTCACAATGATCTCTGCCTCTGTGAGTCTGAATGGCATGAAAACTGACTTCTCCCTATTTAGTATTAGTCTCGAAATGTCTCCAAAAATATCCAGAATGTACGATGCTTGCTGTAGCCATCTCGCCTTGCCCTTGAGAAAGATCATAGTGTCATATGCGTACTGAAGAATATGTATAGAGGTGTCATCCCTGCTGTACCCAGAACACAAGACGACCGTAAATGCCAATCACATCATAACAATCTAGACTCAAGGCATCGACTGCAATCATGAAAAGGGGAAATGCCAATAGGTAGCCTTGACGTATGCCCCATTGTGGCTGAAAGTAACCCCCCTCAGGGTGCCACTAACAAGTACTGCATAGGAGGATGTAGTAATGCATCTTTTCATCCAAGTGATCCATTTATCCGTGAAACTACGCTGCCATAACGATGCCCAAAGAAAACACCATTCCATGCAGTCATACAACTTGGGGAAGTCAACCTTCCACATCAGTCCTTTCTCACTCATGCATTTCCAATCCAGAACCATACCAGAAGCTAATACCCAATCATCTGCCATCTGCCTTCCAGGTACTTAAGCGATTTGCTCAAGGGAGCCAATTTTATTTAAAATCCCTTTCAACCGATTAACTAGAACCTTGGAAATAATTAGATAAATAACATTGAACATCGCTATGGGTCTAAAGTAATCCACGTTAGTAGGCACTTTCCTGTTAGGAAACAAAAAGGAGAGCTTTGTTCAGCCAATCAAAACCCAAATTCCCTTCCATGAACTCCCGCATTACAGCCATCACATCCTCCTTTACAACATCCCGGAATTCCTTGTGAAAGAACACCGGAAAACCATTAAGGTCAAGTACCCCATCTTTATTCAGCTGCCAAATTACCTTTTTCACTCCATCCTCGAGGAGAGGGCAACAAGAGAGTTAACATTAGAAGCCGAAATCTCCTTAACTCCCCTTCTCCTCCAGACCCAACCAATTCATCTAGTCCTCTTGCTCAACATCTGAAAGTGTGTACGCAACGCCCTTCCCACCTTCAGATCCCCTTGAACCTGCATCCCATCCACAATGATAGAGTGGATGTATTTAAAATCCCTTGTTGAGGATGGAGAATCATGCCTATAGGTTGCTTTGGTCAACCCGTAGGTGAGTTATTCTTCTATTTACCATACACCTCTTTGGTGGATCAATATCCTCCTCTCAAAATAGCGTTTCCGTTTTGATCGCCGACGTTGAGGATGGAGAGGTTTGTACCGTGAGAGTATATGGGCTCAGGGTGCAGACTTCAAGGCCTTAAATGTCGGTTTTCGATTTCGTTTCGGTGACTGACCGAAACGAAATTTCGGCCGAATTTCGGTCAAAATTCGACCGAAATTTCAGTCATTTCGATCGGGTTTTGAGCTAGGACCCCTAAATTTCGGCCGTTATAGGCCATTTCGGCCACCTACCGAAACCGAAATTTGACCGAATTTCGGTGAAATTTGATCCCATGGCAGACTTGATGCATCCCCTGTGCATGTCGGGATAGTGGGATAATATGATTCATTTTTTTGGGTTGTCCATTTGCAAAGCAAGTTTGGACAGGTGCAAACATCTCGTGGTTGGACCCTTCTGTGCACGAGGCCATTTAATTGTCATTAGGAAGAGTCAGAGGGTAGGGTGGTGGCCTTTTATCAACTAGCAAGAGGTAGAAAGGGCAAGACTTTTATTAATTATTTGGGCAAGTTTGTTTCGAAGAAATGGCATGGTCTTAGTCTCATCCTCCATATATAGAGAATTTTTACATACATGTTACAGGGGAACACGGGATGGGTGTTTGGCATGCTTGACAATGGCTATGTGCTTAACCATATCCTTTTATTGAATATATATGGATGACTGTAAATCCATCGTGGTTATGACTTCTAAGCAAAACCATGGCTATACTAAGTTGGCTTCAAAAAAAGGCTATTACTGAGTTACTAGTTTTGTCAATATTTGTTATGGGTCTTGTCAACTGTGACTACCAACCTCTTGTCATCAACTGGTTTTTTGAACAAGTGTGTTTGGACTTTGGTCCATTCATCGCGTTTTGATCGAGTATATTTTCGTTATTCGCAATGATTATTTCATTTTTGTCAACAATTACTTTTTTTTGTCATGTTTCCGATATTTAAGTTCAACTCTCTTGATATTAATTGTGTAAATTATGTGGCACACCTTTGTTGAATGTCCTTTGATTGAAGACCAACAATGGAACCATTATCTAGAAGTTTTTTCAGTTTATGGTTAGCCTTTAGGATGCATATACCATTCAGATTACCTTAGAAGTGTCACCTTATGAATGGGGGCATCTACAAATTTATTTGATGTAGAAAGGAGAAATGCTGTCGACTCAAAAACACACTGTTCTGATATTCTCGGATAGATGTCGCAGTGAGGTAGGAAGAACTGTTAGCTAGAATTCTCATGCGTGTATCTTTGTGTTAGTGCAGCGTGCCCACCCAAAAGACCAGGGTTCAAGTCCCCTCTTGTGGGGTTGCGTTAGGTAGTCGACAGCCAGCATAAAAAATACTCGAATCTTTCAACATGGATTTGAGCAAGAATCCATGTAGCCGGCCCTACTTATAGTGGGAGAAGGCTTCGCCAATTTTTAGCCGACCCTACTTAATTGTGAGAAAAGGCTTTGTTGTTGTTATATCTCTGTGTTGTGGGATAAAGTCAGGCACTGGAGTTGTTAAAAAGGATCATATTTTGTTTACTGGTTTCTCTTTGAGGTGGTTATATATATTTTCACTACTGCAAATCTTGTAATCCATATATTTGTGAATTCAGTTTTTGAGATGGTTATTGATGATTTCTTTGAAAATTAGCAAACCTCACTTTCTTTGACATTGCCATTTTACTTGTATTAACTGGGCTTGATATAATTTCAGTATGGCTTCATTGCATGGCTGTTAAGCACGTGTGTTGGTCTGCTTCTCTCATTCTTGAGGTTTGTCTTCACGATGTGGATTTTTCACTGGTGTTCATTTCCTTTTGTTTCACCTAAATTCAGGCTGTTTAATGGCAAACTCTTCTTTCTCCAGCAAATCTTCCATTTTGCTTGGCCTGGCATTGACTGTCCCACTTATTGTTGCTTGTCTTTCTGTTGCTATCCCAATATGGATTAAAAATGGCTACAGATTTTGGGTCTCCCAAGGTGACTACCCTAATAATGGAGATAACCATGATACTAGTAGAGTAAAAGAGGTCAGATTTAACTGTAGTTTTGCATTTTTTTGTCATGTTTATTACTTAAGGCAATTTATATCTTTAGTTATTTATGAGGACATCAATGTAGTTAAGTTGCCTTCTCTTGCCAAAACGACCGACTTCCGCTGCTGCTTCCATATAGTGCTTAAGGTGATGGTATTAGGGTGGAATGATGCTTTCTTTAAATAATGTATGTTTTGGTTTTTCTCGATGCAATTTCTTGCATTAGTTTTTTCGTCCTTACCGATTGTCACCCCCCTAAACGAGTCAATATTCTTTGTTGAATGAGTAATTTCTTGTGTTTATCTAAGTTTATTTTGCAAGTTATGAATCTGTATTTTTTATAAAACAAGCCACATAATGCTTATCTATTTGTGAGAATTAAGAAAAGCCCTTTAATATGGTGCCAACAAACTCTATTGCCTTCCTGAATTTTTGAAATATTCTGCTGTCGCTCTTCAGCTTATACATTGCAACAAATTAGTCCCCCCATGATGTTTGCGATCAATGCATTGTTTCCCTTTTCATTTTCCATCTAAATCCTTTTCTCGTCCAACACATGCACTTCTGTCCTTTTTCTCCCCCCCACACCCCCTTCGCTATGATGCCAACACCTTATTTTTCTCCTCTTTCCCTTGGTTCCCCTTAAACACCATTCACCCCACCTTTCCCACAGGAAGTCCCAGACTGTTGGTGCAATAACAATGGCCAGGAGGTAGTGGAGGTTAGCATGGCTGGTGGTAGGAGGCGGTTGGTGGTGATGGGATTCTCAAAAGCAAGGATGTGGTTGGTGGGGATGTCGATTTTTTTTGATTCTGTAGAGGGTGATCTCCCGTCGCGAGGGTCACCGCTGTAAAGATTTCATTAAAGAGAGTTTAGAGTACAATACCGTGATGCCCAGAAATTATAAAGTGCATTACAATGCGACAGAATATTTTCAAAATAAAACCTCTGGTTGTTGAATATGGCGTCATTTCTTCCGACTCAAATGGCCCAAAGCACAACAAAAGGTCTCAAGCAGTCATCATTAGAATTGGAGCCGACCGTTCTAATTGATCTCCAGAACTCCGAAGTTCCTGTACACCCCAACCAAGATATCCCAGCCTCTCTCCATACTCGTGCAGACGCCGTGCACGTGAAAAACAAATGGTCTGAATCCTCCTCCGCTTCTTCACATCTTTCACACTGCATATATGACAGACCTAGCAATCTTCCCCTCTGGACTTTATCGCATAAACGGTCTCTTCTTAAGCACCAAAGGAAAATCTTTACTCTGTTCGGGATCTTTGCTGTCCATGTAACTCTCACGTCCTAGCACAGATCTCTGTCAAGCTCCTCCTCCCTCGTCCTCAGTTCCTCGTATGCTTTCTTCACTGAGAATTTATTGTCCACCCAGTGAAAGTGGTCCCTGCCCAAAGAGAACTCCCTCGGTGGTGGTAGATCCGACTACATCATAATGTAATCCTCCATACGCTGAGTAGAGAGATCCGCCAGAAATGTCGGCGCCCACATTCCCACACCTACCACATGCGAGATCGTTGCCTCTTTCAACTTCGCCAAAGGAAACAGATGTGGAAATCTAGCTTCCAAAGAGCCCTCGCCCGTCCAGTCATCACGCCAAAATTTGAAAAGGAGCCCATCCCCAACCTTCAGTCTGAGGATGTCGATTAGAGGTGGCCGGCGGGGACTGACTGGCTGCTAGCTAGCGCTTGGAGGTGGTTGGAGCTTGGCGACAATGGTCTTGGTAGCGGAGGAGCTGGCAAGGGGCTGGTGTTTGAATGCGACTGGTTGATGGCATAGTGTGAGACTACAAGCGATGACGGAGGAGATTGGCAATAGTGTGAGCGACACAAAGATTGAACCATCACATGTCTCTTAACAAGATTGGCGCTTTCACTTCGAGCGTAGCTGGCTCTTGGAGGAGGGCTTCAGAGAATTGGTTGCTGATCAGTGGCGAAGCATGTCCCTGGCGGGTTCTGCTGTGTCTGCGTTTGCGATTAAGCTAGGGCTACTCAGGTCCGCGCTGGTCGCTTTCGGAAGGGAGGTCAGGAGACATCACAGGGCTAGGAGAGGGGAGGCTCAGGAGGGGGTGGTAAGGCTTGATCGTCTGGATGACGAGAGGGGGTTGGGGGAGGAGGAGATGGCGGAGAGGTTGGGGTTGCTTGAAGAGATGATGTTAGAAGACCGGAAGGAAGAGGTGGAGTGGAGGCAACGATCCAGGCAGAAATGGCTGAGGGAGGGGGATGCCAACACGAGATTCTTCCACTCCATGGCTTCTGGGCGCAGGAGAAGGAACTTCTTACATGAGGTTGAAATTGTGGGAGAAAGGCTGTCTGGAGATGGGAGGATTGGGGGTGCGTTACGGGATCACTTTACTAGGTTCTCTCGGAGGAGGCAGGGGGCGGTTGGGGTTGGAGGGGTGTGGGGGCAGAATTTTTGCGGGGAGCAAAAGGAGGTTCTAGTGGCGGATTTCACGGAAGAGGAAGTGAGGAGAGCTGTCTGGGGGCTGAATGCGGAGGGGGCTCCTTGGCCGGATGGGTTTCCGGTGTTATTCTACCGTGAGTTCTAGGAGGTGCTAAAGGAGGATGTTCTGCGCGTTATCACGGAGTTTAGCGTGGGCAACAGAGGCTTTGACATGATTAACAGGGCGCTGATCTTCCTCTTGTCGAAGGAGAATCCGATGGCGGAGAGGGGGTTGGGGGAGGAGGAGATGACGGAGAGGTCGAGGTTGCTTGAAGAGCTGATGTTAGAAGACCGGAAGGAAGAGGTGGAGTAGAGGCAACGATCCAAGCAGAAATGGCTGAGGGAGGGGGACACCAACACGAGATTCTTCCACTCCATGGCTTCTGGGCGTAGGAGAAGGAACTTCTTACATGAGGTTGAAATTGGGTGAGAAAGGGTGTCTGGAGATGGGAGGATTGGGGGTGCGTCACGGGATCACTTTACCAGGTTCTCTCGGAGGAGGCAGGGGGGCAGTTGGAGTTGGAGGGGCGTGGGGGTAGAAGATTTGAGTGGGGAGCAAAAGGAGGTTCCAGTGGCGGATTTCACGGAAGAGGAAGTGAGAGTTATCTGGGGGTTGAATGCGGAGGGGACTCCTGGACCGGATGGGTTTCCGGCGTCATTCTACCGTGAGTTCTGGGAGGTGCTAAAGGAGGATGTTCTGCGCGTTATCACGGAGTTTAGCGTGGGCAACAGAGGCTTTGACATGATTAACAGGGCGCTAATCTTCCTCTTGCCCAAGAAGGAGAATCTGATGAGTGTGGGCGATTTTAGACCGATTGCAATACCAAATGCCATCTACTTAATTGTGGCGAAGGTGCTGGCGAACAGAATGAGGCTTGTTATTAATTCTGTGATGCTTCAAGGGCAATCGGCTTTCATCCCTGGGTGGCAGATGACAGATGGTTTGGTGGCTGCGTCTGAAATTTGTCTTGAGTGGAAGAGATCGAAGAAAAAGGCAGCGCTATGGAAGATTGATTTCGCCAAAGCCTACGATTGCGTCGATTGGAGTTTTTTGTGGATCTCATTTCGTCGAAGGGCTTCCCTGACACTTGGGTACAATGAATGAAGAGATGTGTCACGACATTTACTCCATCCTGGTGAATGACAAGCCGGAGGGTGGTCTCATCCAGCCGCAACGGGGGGTGCGCCAGGGCTGTCCGTTGGCCCCAATGCTGTTCATTCTTGTAGCGGATGCTCTGGCGGTTTTGTGCAGGCAGGCGGTGGAAACTGGGTGGTGTGAGGGTTTCAGATTGGGCTCTTTGTCTTTCCGAGTGATGCAATATACGGATGATACGATCCTCTTTCTTGGTGGCTCGGAGGAGCAGAATCGAAATGCGGCACACCTCGTCGATATCTTTGGCCAGCTATTTGTGCTCGAGATTAACTGGCACAAATCGGTCATTGTGAATTTTGGTACGGATTTGGGGGAGCGCAACAGACTGGCGGATGTAGTGGGCTGTCCTCTGGGGGAGCTTCCTATCTCGTATCTTGGCCTATCGCTTGCGGTTGGTAAGCTTAAGAGGTCTGATTGGGACAATGTTGTGCTCAGAATGGAGGAAAGGCTAGCTGGGTGGAAAGCTATGACGCTGTCTAGGGGAGGAAAACTGACGCTTCTCAAACATGTACTCACATCCATTCCTGTCTTCTACTACTCCACGAGGCTGATGCCGATTGGGGTGAGGAAGAAGGTAGAGGCCTTGATGAGGAGGTTCTTTTGGTCGGATGGCAGACAAGAGAAATCGGGGCTGCATCTGGTTAGATGGGAAGATGTCATCAAAGGAAAGTGTGATGGTGGCCTAGGCGTCCGTGATATGGAGCTCATGAACAAGGCCTTGATTGCAAAGTAGATATGTCAGATTTGAGGTTCGTCGACGTCTTTGGCTGCTAGGCTGGTGAGAGCCATTTATGGGGTCAACGGTGAGCTGGTTGCCAGAAGGAAAAGTTTTGAATTGCCGCTGTGGACCGACATTCGTGTTGTTATTCTGACTGTTGCGCACTTGTTGAGGCCGCATGTCGGCAACGGGCAGTTGTTCAGATTATGGAGAGATGACTGGACGAGAGAAGGTGCCCTGGGAGGAAGATTTTCTAGGCTGGAGGCTTTGGCAGCTGATAAAGATGCAACTCTTGCGCAGGTGGCAGGGCATGGGGGGTGGGGGACGCTTTTCATAGCCGGCCTCTCGGACCAACGTTTTGAGGAGTTCATGAGGATGCTGACGGAGATTCCTCCACCGGGGGGAGCTGTCACAGGCGGCTGACTGTTTTGAGTGGGATGGAGGGACCTTCTCGGTCAAAAAGGCTTACGTGTCTCTGAGAGGGTTGTCGGCGAATGGAGGACGGGACGAGGAGCTTCCAGGATATGAAGATCATTTGGGTGGCACAGATTCCTTTAAGGGTGAAGATTTTTCTATGATGCCTCAGAAGAAACAGGATTTGTGATAAAGTTAGGAGGGGAAGAATGTTGGGCATCGAAGACGCGAGGTGCGACAGATGTGAGGACTCTACGGAAGGTGCAAATCACCTCTTCTTTGGGTGCGCTACATCGACACAACTTTAGAGGGACACGAAGCTCGCTTGGGTGGAGACCGCTGCTGCTGATGATTTCTGGAGATCGATCCGCTCTATAGGCAGAGGTTCGTCGGATGATTGCTCTAAACCGTTCGCGGTGTTGTGGGCCATTTGGTTGGGACGGAATGATGTGATATTCAAGAATCAGAGATTTTATTGGGAGAATGTTGTCTCCCACTACAGAGCCTTATATAATTTTTGGACATCTCTGTAATGTAACCTTTATTTTCAGGTATTAATACAATCTGTGGTGACTCCCGACTCGGGAGCTCACCCTTGTTTGCTTAAAAAAACAAGATTGGGGTGAGGCTAGAGGTTTTGGAGGCTTATTTGGTTGGAGATATGAGATCACCAATCTAAGACCATTGATTTGATCACCCAAAAGGGAAAAAATGACTTGTTTCTACGTGATCCAATGTCCCTCTTATATAGGAGAGGAAGAGTTCAGGATTTTGGAGAATATACAAATACTCCTAAGAGGAGAGTCGGGGATTTACGAGGAAATTACATAAATACCGATAGGAGGATAGCCTAGGGTTTAGGATATCACATAAAAAATCGGTAACATAAAAGAGAGTAGAATACGTATATTCTTTCACAAGATTAAATTACATAAAGCATCTAAAAATACGAGGTCTGTATATAAAAAGGTTTTGATTGAAAAATCACGATATTTTGTCAATGGGAGTATAATTTTCACTAAAATGACAAACTTAACCTTGCGAATATAGCATGCCATTTGCATGGTTTTGTTGAATAAGTATTTTTATCTACATGCTGCTATAAATTTATACTATTGTCATTACAGAATTCGGATATCTCCGAAGTTTTGGTGATAATAATGCTAATAGTGATGACATATATTTGTGACCAAACTTTGATGGTCGGCCCAAATTGGGATGCCACCCGGTTTCCATTAAAAAAAAATTGTGATCAAACATTATTTATCAAATGCCTGGTGATATAAAACAAATTGGAGATTAGGGCTGAAGTAAGTTTTGCTGGCTTTCTTTGTCGTCCAGTTTCAATCCATCATAAATTTTTTTGGTTAAGTAAATTTGAGATCAAGAAATCTCCAAAATAGTATTTTCAATTTGAATCCATCGTAATTTTATTTTGTTTAAATAAACTTGAAATCAAAAGATATCTAAAATAGTATATATGATTTACTTATGAATTTAGGAGTCAAGTTACGGTTTGTTATTATTTTATGGGATATTTACACTCATAACCCTGACTAATTTCGTAAGTACCTTAGGAACTCTCGATAATCATGAATTACACCCAAGACCCTGAATAACCGCTTCGTTTTACACCCATAACCTTAGTTCATTAACTCAACCAGATGGCTGAGTTAATCTAACCCAATCCGTGATCTAACAACTGAGATTAATCAAAAAAAGGAAAGGAAGGAGAGGAGGAGATGAGTTCGATCCTGGAGCTTTCAGCAGACGATGGGATCTTTCACGGAAGGCGGCGAGCAGCGAGAGGGGTAGGTGGGCGGAGGTGCGCGTAGGGGAGAGATACCTGGGGTTTGGCCTGGAGCGGCGGGCAGGGAGCCTGGAGCGGCTGGCAGGGAGCCACTGGAGCTTGCGAGCAGCGGAAGAGGCAGGGAGGGTTGGAGCTATGGAGGCGCACGCAGGGGGTAAGAGGTGGGGGGGGGGGGCTAGAGCTTGCAGGGGGAGGGCTGAAGCTTATAGGCGAGGGGGGGGGGGTGGCGGAGGGAGCGCATGATGGGGGAGGAGGGTGCTGGAGCTTGTGGGCGAGCCAGGGGGAGGGGAGGGATTCTGAAGCTTGCGGGCAGGAGGGGGAGCGTTGGAGTTGCGGAGACGCGCACGTGGGCGGGGGTGGGGCTGCAGGGCGGAGGCACGGGGGGGGGGGGGAGGGTTGGAGCTGCGGAGGCACGCAAGGGGACATAGGGTGGGGCTGTAGGGCAGAGACGCGCGAGTGGGGGGGTGCTGGAGCTTGCGGGCGGGAGGGGGGGGAGGGCTGGAGGTGCGCGCGGGGGCTGGAGGTGGGGCTGCAGGGGGGTTGCTGGAGCGTGCGGGCAAGCAATGGGAGGGGGGACAGAGCTTGTGGGCAGAGATGCACGCAGGGGGAGCTCCGACCGGAGGCCTTGCAATGGCATCATGTTATAAAGATGATGTGTTTCGAAGGGTAAAATTGTCAACATACGACTTTTTCCGTCAGAGTTAGCGGAGAATTAAGACGGAACTTGACACAGGGTTATGTCATGCAAAGGTTAAGTATTATTCGGGATTCTGGATGTAATTCGTGATTATCGAGGATTTCTGGGGTAATAACGAAATTACTTAGGGTTATGGGTGTAAATATCCCTTATTTTATTTATTTTAATTTTTAATGTTATTTCAGCCTCTTGAGTTTTTTTTGATTGAAAAGACACCTCTTGAGTCTTTTGGATTGATTAAAATACATATTCATTGTTACAAAAATTGGAGTTTTCAAGCATCTCCCCTTCTTATTTTCTCTTCCCGGTGCATCTCCACGCTCTCCCCTCAAAATCCCACATTACAAGTGTGTTCTTCCCTTCTCTCTCATCCTTATTTTTTCCCTCACGTGATTTCTATTTGCATCATCAGGATATTGTAGACCATATCAAGGTTAGTTTTGCTATTTATTGAGAAATATGATGATGTATCTCATCGAAATATGCTAGCATGAATATGCCAAGATTTTTTATCATCAGGATACATATTGACGTAGACTCCAAATTTGGTACCTTGATGACATTTTTATCATTTTATTATTATATATAATACTGTTAATAAAGTGTTATGGCATTGAAATGTCATGATTTTTTTAATAAGAGCATGTATTTAGGTAGACTCCAAAGTTGCAAGGATATGTATTATAAGGTCGTATTGATAGGCTTGGTGAACCACAAGTGTGTGTGTGTGTGGGGGGGGGGGTGTTGAAGGTGGTTCGTAATAGGAACTGGATAAAACCTATTGTGCTTGTGTTGGAGATACGAGGATGTGGTTATGGGGAAGAAATGGATGTTGGGAGGTGCTGAACTAGAGAATGGAGGAGGTGATGGGAATGTGTATTGCTTTTGAAGAAAAAGGTGCAGCTGTTGCATGGTATATGTTTGGTATGCATTTGCTTGCCCAAGACCTCAGTCTCTTGAAGTCCCTAGAGTTAGAGTTATCTTTCTTTGAGATAATTGGCTTGACTTATTCATGCTAAGCATGGTTGCATTCAACGCATGGTAAGGAACTTTGTTGGTGAGTGATGACACATGGCCAATGTTGTATTATCTTATTTTATCCCGTCGTTGCGGCCTTTTATACTAGTAATCTTGGACGCTGCAGTTGTCTCAGCTGTCGTCATCCGTTGTGTATCTTAAAGATCATATGTACCTCGCTTAACAAGTGCGCTCGGACTCTGGACAGTTTTCTTGCTCCCAATATGACACTCAACTTATGTAATGGTGAATAGATGGAAGAGTCACTGATAAGTGGATTTCTTGAAACTTGGAACTTGAGAAAGTAGACAAAACCACTGGAGGTGGGTTTGGATTGATATTCACCATATTTGAGGGACTTATCTTTAATTTAACATTCATTTTAATCTTAGTCTTTGTAAAGTCAACTCTTTAAGTAAGTTATAGTCTTCACAGTTGTCCTGCTGCCAGCAATGTTGCACACATACGACATGCTGCGCAAGGGCTAATTCAACAATACAACATTAACAAAGCCTTTTCTCACTATAAGTAGGATCGACTACATGTATTCTTTTCCACCATTCAGATCTAGCTTGGGTCATTCTCGTGCTTAGATCCAAAAAACTAAGATCCCTTCGTATAGTCTCATTCCAACACTTCTGGGGCCTTCTTCGCCCTCTCTTAGCCAACTCAACTTCCCAAATCTCGCATCTCCTAACCGGTACATCAATTGACCTCCTTTGCAAATGGCCAAACCACCTTAAACGGTTTTCTCGCATCTTATCCTCGATCAAAGCTACACCAACTTTCATTCTGATTGCATCATTTCGAATATGCTTTACGTGCGTGTCCACACATACACCTTAACGTTTTCATTTCTGGTACCGCCATTCTCTGCACATGTCTATGGTTAACATGCCAACGTTCAGATCCATAGAGCATAACAGGTCTAACGACTGCTTTGTAGAACTTTCCTTTGATTTTCAAAGGAATTTTCTTATCACATAGAATATCAGAGGCTCTTCTCCACTTTAGCTAGCCTGCATTTATTCTATTAGTAACATCTCCATCAATTTCCCCATCATGTTGCAAAATAGATCCCAGGTATCTAAAAGAATCTCTTATGATTGTTATCGTCACCAATCTTCACCTCGATTCCTTCACCATTGCTTCCATCAAACGCGCACTCCATATATTCAGTCTTAACCCTACTAATACGAAATCCTTTAGGGCCTGTTTAGTTGCAGGGTTGGGTTGGGCTGGATTGGGCTGGATGAATAGTAATCTGTGAGGAGGAAGTACCCTTGTGAATAGTAACCAGGGTTGGGCCAACCCTGCCCAACCCTGCAACCAAACATGCCCTTAGTTTCCAATGCATGTCTCCAGACCTCAAGCTTCTCATTTACTCCATTTCTAGACTCATCAATCAACACAATATCATCAGCAAATAACATACACCAAGGTATCTCATCCTGAATGTGACTTGTCAACTCGTCCATAATCAAAGTAAAAGAAAATGGACTCAAAGTTGAACCTTGATGTGAACCAATGTTGTCAAAATAGCCAGTCTTCCTAGATTGGATCCTTACTCAAGATACAACCCTATCATACATATCCTTTATGAGGTTTATGTATTGGACATGTACATGTCTTTTCTCCAAAACTCTCCACAATATTGCACGTGGGATATAATCATAAGCCTTCTCTGAATCAATAAAACCATATGGAGGTTTTCCTTTTAGCTATATAAATCTCCATTGTTCTCAACAAATAGATGGCTTCAATGGTTGAGCGACATGGTATGAATCCGAATTGATTTTTTTACTTTGGAAACTTGCCCCAACCTTCTTTCAATCACGTGCTCCCAAATTTTCATAGTGTGACTCATCAACTTGATACCTCCATAATTTGAACAATTTTGGATGTCCCCTTTGTTCTTATAAAGAGGCACCATGATACTTCTCCTATCTTCAGGCATTTTCTTGCTTCGTCAAATAACAATGAATAAATTTCTAAGCTAAGTCAAAACACGCTCACCTAAAACTCTCCATACTTCTGTAAGAATGTCATCCGCCTCCGGTCCTATACCTTTCCCAGGTCTCATACCCTTCAAAGCTTCCTCTACTTCCTTTCTTTGTATTCGTCTATAGCTTGCACGATTCAAGTAACTTTCACTACTAGCTAGATCACCTAAAAGTGACATCTTTATTTCCTTCCCAATGAAAAGCTTATGGAATACTGCTTCCATCTAGTCTCTATAACAAGCATGTGACCTTCTTCATCCTTAATGTATCTCACTTGAGAAAGATATTTAGTCTTTCTTTCTCTTGCTTTGGCCAACCTGAATATATCATTCTGGCCCTCCTTAAAGTCGAGATTTTTTGTATAAAACTTCATAAGCTTTTGACTTAGCTTCCCTTACAGCCTTCTTTGCTTCCTTCTTCACTATTTCGTAATTTGTGATAGTTTCCGCTGTTATATTATTAGACTTAGCTTTAAAGCATGCTCTTTTAATTTTGAGCTTCTCTTACGCTCCCCCACTCTACCACCAAGCTTCCTTTTGGCTTGGAGCTCCTCCCTTTGACTCACATAGCATCTCTTTGGCTACCCTTCGGATACAAGATGCTACAAGACCTAATTCAACAATAATTTAACAAAATGAAATGTTTCAGATAACCAATTTGTGAAATTTCTGTTGGTTTAGTTTTAGCGAGGGATTTGGAGATGCTTTAAGTAAACATCATATATAGTCGGGGGAAGCTACTTTGGTAATTGGGTTGGGTTGGGTTGGGGTAACCCCCTATGAATAGTAGGGGTCTGTTTGGTTACTGGGTTGGACTGGGTTGGACTGAGTTGGGGTATCCTCATGTGAATAGTAGCTATTTAGAGGGTTGTGATAGTTGGAATGATAATTGTGATGTGATGTGACATTGATTATGTGTTATATTAACTTTTTTAATGATTATAATAAGGTTTTTATGTTAGTAAGTGTATTTGAACAAAGTTAAAAACCATTATACCAAAGAAATTATAGATTCAATACAAGTAATCCCAAGTTCCTGACACATGAATACATGGTTGGAGACAGGGGTATGGGTATGCCAGGATACCCTAGCAACCAAACATGCCCTAGGTGTTTGGATGGTTAGAAGGATTGGGGAGGGTTCGAATGATAAACGTGATGTGATGTCACATTGATTATGTGTTATATTGATTTTTTTAATGATCATAACATGTTTTTTATGCTATCTTTTTTATTTAAACATTGTTAAAAAAATGATAACAAAGATTGTAGGGTCCACACAAGTAATCCCAACCCAGGAATGCAGGGTTGGAACTGGGGGTATGCGAGGGTACCTCGGGGTACCCTGGTAACCAATCATGCCCTAAGTATTTGTGGTTAGCATCTCTAGCCTGCTTCCAATTGCTCTGTAAAATACCTCTTTTGGGCTGTGGTCATCCTTTTTCTGCCAACAAATTTTATGGTCGAGATATTTTTATGTTTCCAGTATTGTTTATTTATTTTCTATTTATGCGGTCTACGGTCTGTAATTTACCCATTAGGACTCTCCTCTATTTAAGAGGGCCCTAGGGTCTCATAGATGGATATTTTTTTATTTTTCCACCAACATTGTATCAGAGCGGCGGTTCTAGATCAGAGTTCTCATACCCAAAATCCTAACCCTACCACCTGTCCACGTCGCCGCCGTCACCTCTCTACGGCAACCGTCGTCGCAGAGGCTGCCTCCGCCACCACGACAACCATCGCCGCATCAACAACCACTGTTGCTGCAGCAGCCGCCAACGGATGGTATCATCGTCTCCAACCCTATATGGAGTCGTCACCGCCATCTTGGCTTTCCGTTGTGACTCCTAGCCGAGCTAGTGTTTTGCGCTGTTACGTCACAAGGAGTTCTAAAGCACTGTACTCGTGATCAAGTAGTCGTAAACCGTCTGATTTTGAAGTTTTCAGGGTGATTTCAGATTGATAAATCATTCTTTCTTGCCCTTAGACTCAGCTCATATTGATGGGGATGGTTGCAACTTGATTCTACACCTTAAATCAATTCCCTTCGTCTTCATATAGACAAGTTTTCCTTAGTCTATTTGTTCCAGTCTTTGAATTTGGCATCATGTTGGAAAACAAGATTGATACTTCCTCCGCAGGTGCATTATGAGATCCGTCGTCAATTGTTAAGATAGATGGAATAGATTACGAACTATGGACCATGCAGTTCATGAGCCTGATGCAATCTGCTGGTAAGAAGCATATTCTTACCGAAGAGGAGCCAACTGACAAGTTTGGGATAAATGTCTCATGGGGGCCGATGATGCATATGCACGCGTATGGTTGACTGGTACATTGACGATGGAGACTGCCAATGATGTTATGCATCAACCCACTGGCAAAGCAATATGGGGTGTTCTTGCTACTATCTATTCACAAGTAAGAAACGAGACAAAGATCTTGCAGTTGCAACATGATATATTCACTATTAAGTAGAACGAATGGCCCATGCATTCTATATATATCTCTCCGAGGCATGTTTTAGAAGCTTTACAACTTTATGCCTCTTACAGCTACACCTGAGCACCAGGAGTACAGTAATACCACGATGGTTGGTGTTTTCTTAGCATCTCTTGATCCAGAATATGAAGCTGCTCGGTCGCAGATCTTAATAGATGCTACTATTCCTTCCATGGAAGAGGCATATCGTCGTCTTAGTAGGATCATTGTTCCGTTGTCCACTTCATCACAAACCTCCTCTGCGATGGCTGCATTTTGTGGTAGAGTGATGCAATTTAGACCCTATTCTAGGGGTCAAATGAAAATCTGTTAGGATTTAAAATAATGACAGGGACATTTTTGCAAGTGTTTTATTTTATTATGTATTTTCTTTTTTTTAGTCCAACATCTAGGGTTTGGAAGGTGCTCCTACGTGGGTATAAAAGAATGCCTTGGGGAAAGTGTGCGGCAGCTTTTGGATACAAAGAAAACCCTACGGCCCCCCCTCTACCTCTCTTTATCTCTTCTTCCCTCCCTCTCTCCTCGACATCCCTTCTCTCCCTCCACGGTTCTTCCCCTCAATCCTAACCCTTTCCCCCTCCTTATCTCTCCCTCTACTGCTGTCAGCCACGCCTTCACCGCCCCACGAATTATCACCGCCATCAACTCCGTCACCACCAACTCTATTGCCACCCCCTTCCGTTTCCAACCCACCATTGTCAGCCGCAACTTATCACCCTCAACCCGCACCTCACCTGCACTGCTGCCGCAATTGCCCAACCCTTCAGATAGCACGGTTATCGCCCTGCAGGGAGTCCTGGTTAGAAGTTCTGGGTTTTATTTTAAATTTTTATGTCTATTTGAGTCCAGAGTCCTGGAAAATCCGAGACTGCTACAGATTTCTCAGGAATAAAGTAAGCTTGTTATTTTTACATCTGTTTCTGGATTCGTTGGTACCCTGGAAATCAGAAATTTAATGATTACATGCTATTCTGTCTATTTTTTTCTTATTGATTCTGTCGACGATTGACTTCAGTGCCACATTGCTTCTTGTCATCTGAGCATTCAATATTTTGATCCACGTAAGCTTTTATGTTTTCTTGTAAGCTCAGAGCATTTAAGCCCTTATTCAGATCTGATTAATAAGTTTGTTTGGCCATTACATTGTCATTTATTCATTCCTGCTATCATATATCAGCTGTGCATTTTTGAAGCAAACCCAACTATTTAATTGATTGTTTATAAGTTTTGAGGTCTGCATCAAGTGGTATCAGAGCGAAAGATCCGAGTCATCTTCGTTGTCTTGCATTTCAAAAAAAAAATCATATTGCATTTGTTGAGTCCCTAGACCCGTGAGAACCGGACTTCTATGGCTCGCTACCCTGATCCCATGGCGCGATTGGAAGCACTGATAGCAAACTTGGGTGAGGAAATCCGACGCACTAACACCCGTCTAGAAAACATAGAGAGGACGGTAGCCAATAACACTCAGCAGTTGGAGGTCTTGAATTTTGGCAGAATGGATAGGGAGTACAGAAGGGAACATGGTAGAAGGGACACTAGCCGCTCTTTAACTTCAAGTGCGCGACATCATAACCCTCGTAATCCCCGACATCGTGGACATGACCCAATTGTCTTTGATCCTAATTCTTAAAGCGATGTTAGCGATGAACCATCCCTACATCTGGAGTCGCCGCCACCCTCAGGTGACGAGGAGGGTGAGAATCGAATACCTCGTAGACCTTGACCTGAAGAACATGATAGAAGGAGAGAGCCTGAGCTGCGTGGTCGACCACACAATCAAAACCAAGATCCTAATTGGGACCGGGGGATAAGGATTGACGTTGCCGACTCTTATGGATGACGCGATCCAGACATCTTTCTTGATTGGATGGATCAGTTGGAACATTTATTTATTTGGAAGGAACTACCGAGTGAGCGGATAGTCCAGTTTACCACATTAAAGCTGAAAGGATTTGCCTTACTTTGGTGGAAAGTTGGAAACGTCTCCAGGAAGAACGTCATCGCCAGGGAAAAGAACGCATTCGTTCTTGGACAAGGATGCAACAGAAGCTTCGGGACAAGTTTCTTCCAGAGGAGTACCGACAGAATTTGTACAATCACCTTCAAAACCTTCGTCAAGGAACACACACTGTTAGGGAATATACCGAAGAGTTCCAAGTTCTGATAGCTCGGAATAACTTAAAGGAAAGCGATTCTCAACTGGTGGCTCGATACATACATGGATTACGAACCAACATTCAGGATGAATTGTACATGTGTGACTGCCGAACAGTAGACGCTGCCCATGATAGAGCGGAGAGGGCTGAAGCGAAGTTATCCAGGAACCTCACGCGATGCGCGACGATCACAACCGCCTCTGCTGCTACTCCCTCTGCACCAAACATCTCTACTGGACAAACTAGGGGGGCGCACAGTCAACCATCAAATCAGTGGGCCCTATACCTCGCACTATTACTGGGAATACAGGTGCTAATCCACGACCAACTCATGCCGGGTCAGGAATTCTCGGGGCTCGACCTGTAGTGGGGTCCGATACTTGTTTCAGGTGCCTTCAGAAAGGGCATCGTGCAGCAGAGTGTCCCAACCCACGTGTGGCTAGTGCACACTTAGTGCATGAGGAACCTGATAATGAGAACACCCTTACCGAGGAGAATGAACCAGAAATGGTGACCGACTACACCAACGTCTATGAGGATTACAAAGAAGTTGAGGTTGAAGCAGAGACCCATGGACCCTTCCTTTTGATTGAACATGATGACTTCATTCGAGAAGATGATGCACCTACCGAAAAGTTGGAGCCTCTTATGCTGGCCCCAAAAGTTGAGAGCGACGATGCTTGGTTAAGGAGAAGCATTTTCTGCACTACATGCGCATCCAACGGTCACCGGTGTTCTTTAATCATTGATGGAGGAAGCGTAGAAAACTTTGTAGCCCAAGCGATGGTAGATAAATTGGGATTGCAAACACAACCATTGGATCGACCATATCAAGTGGCGTGGTTTAAAGGTGGGACTCAAATGCCAATCCAACGTCAATGCCTTGTCAAATTTTCCATAGGACCCACATATAGAGTCGAGATCTGGTGTCATGTTGCACCTATGGATGTGTGTCACATCTTACTGGGACGACCTTGGCAGTTTGATCGAGACACAGACCATAAGGGAAGGAAGAACACCTACACATTTTTGATGGACAAGATGCGAATTACCCTCAAACCTCAACGAGATGCCCCTAGCCCTAGGAAAACGACCATCACTTCTTACAAAGGTACTTCGATTGATCGTCAAAAGTCTGTAATTGCCCAAACACCACCACACTCAGGTGATTCACTTGTTGTTCTCCAAGCATCTCCCTTCCAACGCCAACTCCAAGAATCGCATGTTGTCTTTGCCCTTATTGGAAAGGAAATTGAGAGTGACGTTGTGAATTCAGATAAAGTAGACCCAGAAGTCGCTCCGATCTTGGAAGAGTTTGCATATATTATGCCAGACGACCTCCCCGATGGACTTCCACCGCTAAGGGACATACAACACCATATAGACCTAGTCCCTGGAACTAGCCTGCCTAACTTGCCCCACTATCGAATGATCCCAAAGGAACATGAAGAGATGCAACGACAAGTAGTGGAGTTGTTGAGTAAAGGATATGTACGCGAAAGTATGAGTCCTGTTGCTGTTCCTGCCCTCTTAACTCCAAAAAAGGACGGAACTTGGAGAATGTGCGTGGACAGTCGAGCCATCAACAAACTCACTATAAAGTACCGCTTTCCGATACCTCGACTAGATGACATGCTGGATATGTTGACTGGGGCATGCATATTCTCTAAGATGGACCTGCGGATAGCAAAAACTTGCCAAGTGACCCGCCCCCTCCCCTTCATTTTGTTTTTGAGCCTAAAAAAAAAAGATGGACCTGCGGAGTGGTTACCACCAGATTCGAATTAGACCTGGAGATGAGTGGAAAACGGCCTTTAAAACCCGTGAGGGTCTGTATGAGTGGTTAGTGATGCCCTTTGGCCTGACCAACGCTCCTAGCACCTTTATGCGTATAATGAACCATGTCTTGAGACCTCTTATTGGGAAAATTGTGGTTGTTTATTTTGATGACATCCTAATCTACAGTGGTAACCGGAGCGAACACTTGAGCCATCTACGTTAGGTGCTTAACATCTTAAGAGAACATAAGCTCTTTGTTAACTTCAAAAAGTGTGCCTTCCTCACCGACTCAGTTAACTTCTTGGGTTACATTGTCTCCGCCGATGGTATCAAGGTTGACCCGATTAAAATTGAAGCCATTAAAAGTTGGCCAACCTCCAAGATCCTTACAGAGATACACAGTTTTTTAGGCTTGGCTTCCTTCTATCGACGCTTTGTGAAGAATTTCAGTAGCCAAGCTGGTGCAATCTCAGACTGCTTACGTGGAGGTAACTTTGCGTGGACATTGGAAGCTGACAAGGGTTTCCAAAAACTCAAAGAGCATCTAACTCAGGCCCCTACATTGGTTTTACCTGATTTCAACAAGATTTTCGAAGTTGATTGTGATGCCTCACACGTTGGTATTGGTGCCGTCCTTAGCCAGGAAGGACGACCAATTGCTTATTTTAGCGAAAAATTGAATGATGCACGCTCACACTACTCCACGTACGACGTGGAATATTATGCCATTGTTCAAGCTCTTAAGCATTGGCGTCACTATCTCATCCAACGTGAGTTCATCCTCAATTCTGACCATGAGGCCTTACGCTACCTGCAGTCCCAGAAAAATCTCAACAAAAGGCACGCAAAGTGGGCAAGTTTCTTGCAAGAATACACATTCCATTTGAAACACAAGGCCGACATTAAGAATCGAGTGGCCGATGCTTTGAGTCGTCGAGCCCACCTACTTGCGGCAGTCACTGTAGAGACCATAGGGTTTGAGCATATCAAAGAGTTATATCAAGAGGACCATGACTTCAGCAAACCATACCATGACTGCCTGAATCATCTTACTGATCAGTATCTCCTCCAAGATGGTTATCTCTTCCGGGGGTCACAACTTTGCATTCCAGCTACGTCATTACGGGAAAGCTTAATCTTAGAATTGTACGGAGGGGGTCTTGGTGGGCATTTTGGGATTGATAAAACTTTAAACCTCCTTCAAGAAAGATTTTATTGGCCACGAATGAAAAAGGATGTGATGCATGCAATTCAATGTTGCCAGATTTGTCAACGTTTTAAGGGTAAAAAACAGAACACCGGCTTGTACACCCCCCTACCCGTTCCTGTGCGTCCTTGGGAAGACATCACTATGGATTTTGTTATCGGGCTCCCTCAGACTGCTAGGAAAGTGGATTCCGTGTTTGTCGTAGTTGATCGGTTCTCTAAGATGGCACATTTTGTCCCATGTAGGAAAACATCTGATGCATCTCATATAGCTAATCTTTTCTTTAAAGAAGTTGTCCGTCTGCATGGCATACCGCATTTATTTACGTCTGATAGGGACACTAGGTTCTTAGGTCATTTTTGGAGGACATTATGGTCTAAGTTGGGCACTCGTCTACAATACAACACTGCATATCATCCCCAAACTGATGGCCAAACAGAAGTAGTAAACAGATCTTTGGGAAACTTGTTTCGTTGTCTTGCAGGAGAAAGACCCACTCAGTGGGACTTGATCCTTCCTCATGCTGAGTTTGCGTATAATAGTTCATATTGTCGGTCTACCGGAAAATCTCCTTTTGAATGTGTCTTCGGTTACCCCATTCCTCACGTCCTTGATAGAGTTCCTCTGAATCGACCCGGGCGGGCAAGTGCTACTGCGGATGAGTTGGCTGATCATATCCACCTACTCCACCAAGAAATCTATGCCAAACTTCAAGAAACTTCTACTAAATACCAAACCCAAGCCAATACCCACAGGAGGGAAGTTGAGTTCAAAGGAGATTTGGTAATGGCCCATTTTCAGAGAGAGCGTTTCCCTGAGAGAACCCACCACAAATTAAGCCCAAAGAAATTTGGTCCTTTCAAAATCATTAGAAAAATTGGTCCGAATGCCTATGTCTTGGATTTGCTACCGGAATTTAGCACCTCGCCAATATTTAACATATCTGATTTATACCCATATTTTGAGAAAGACACAGCTAGTCCAGAAATTCTACCAAGGAGTCCGTCATCGACAACCGCTGCAACTGCACCATCTTCGGATGCTGTTGAAGATATCTTGGATGTTCGTGACTTGGCAACACGCCACGGCATTACTCGACACTTCCTAGTACAATGGAGGGGACGTCGTTTGGAGGATAGTTCGTGGATCAAAGAACAAGAGTTGGAAAAGCTTCGCCCTGATCTTTTACAGAACTACTACCATGCAATCTTGCCGGAGCAAGATTCTCTCCAAACAGGGGGAATTGATGCAATTTAGACCCTATTCTAGGGGTCAAATGAAAATCTGTTAGGATTTAAAATAATGACAGGGACATTGTTGCAAGTGTTTTATTTTATTATGTATTTTCTTTTTTTTAGTCCAACATCTAGGGTTTGGAAGGTGCTCCTACGTGGGTATAAAAGAATGCCTTGGGGAAAGTGTGCGGCAGCTTTTGGATGCAAAGAAAACTCTACGGGCCCCCCTTTACCTCTCTTTATTTCTTCTTCCCTCCCTCTCTCCCCGACATCCCTTCTCTCCCTCCACGGTTCTTCCCCTCAATCCTAACCCTTTCCCCCTCCTTATATCTCCTTCTACTGCTGTCAGCCACGCCTTCACCGCCCCACGAATTACCACCGCCATCAACTCCGTCACCACCAACTCCATTGCCACCCCCTTCCATTTCCAACCCACCATTGTCAGCCGCAACTGATCACCCTCAACCCGCACCTCACCTGCACTGCGCCGCAACTGCCCAACCCTTCAGATAGCACGGTTATCGCCCTGCAGGGAGTCCTGGTTAGAAGTTCTGGGTTTTATTTTAAATTTTGATGTCTATTTGAGTCCAGAGTCCTGAAAATCCGAGACTGCTACAGATTTCTCAGGAATAAATTAAGCTTGTTATTTTTACATCTGTTTTTGGATTCGTTGGTTCCCTGAAAATCAGAAATTTAATGATTACATGCTATTCTGTCTATTTTTTTTCTTATTGATTCTGTCGACGATTGACTTCAGTGCCACATTGCTTCTTGTCATCTGAGCATTCAATATTTTGATCCACGTAATCTTTTATGTTTTCCTGTAAGGTCAGAGCATTTAAGCCCTTATTCAGATCTGATTAATAAGTTTGTTTGGCCATTACATTGTCATTTATTCATTCTTGCTATCATATATCAGCTGTGCATTTTTGAAGCAAACCCAACTATTTAATTGATTGTTTATAAGTTTTGAGGTCTGCATCATAGAGGAGGCACTTCACAGCGTAAGGGTCGATGGTCACGCGATCGAAGAGGTGGTCGTGGTCCTCGTTCGCCCTGCGCCTACTGCCTCTGTCCTGGCCACTTTGAGGATATATGCTGCTCCAAGCATAGTTTTCCAGCCTCTGCTCGTGCTGTTAAGCAGAGTGAGACACTTGCTGTGCCTACTTCTTTTGACAATCTTGTCTCTCTCCTGAGAGAAATCATGCCTCCTACTGTGCTTTCCGGACCCTTAAACACTTCAGATGTGGCTGCTTCTGACCCGACTAGTATCTCATGTAGTGATTACACTCTCACCAGTTGTAGTAGTGGTGATCTTACGGAATGGATTATCGATTCTGGCGCCTCTCATCATTTATGTAGAAATAGAGGTAAATTTGCATCATACAAACATATAGCTTCTGGTAAATCTGTGATCATTGCGTGGTGAGGGTGCTGTTACCTCTTTGTACAGCTCTTTTACCTTGTTTTTGTACTTTCGTTTTCTTTTCATTCTCTTTAATATATTGGGGTGAACACCGAAGAGTGTATCCCCCTTTCTTTGTACTTCAAAAAAAAATCTGTGATCATTGCAGATGGGACTTATTCTCCCATCACTAGACATGGGGAGATCAGTTTGACGCCATCCATGCATTTTCAGAATGTGTTTCATGCACATGACTTTACCATGAATTTATTGTCTATAAGTCAGATCACTAAAGATTTACATTGCCGAGCTATTTTTGATCCATCTTCCCCTCTGTTTCATGACATACTCATGGGCATGTTGATTGGATATGGCCGTGAGCAAGGAGATCTATATCGATTGATTCATACTCCTCATGCTGGTGCTTCATTTGGTTCTACAGGATTAGTATCTCCCTTTATGTGGCATTTTAGCTTTGGCCATCTGCCCCTTTAGAAGATGTGTAATGTGCTTCCTCAGATTTCTCCTCGTTCTACTTTCCGGTGTGAAGCTTGTCCATTAAGAAAGCAGCATCAATCTTCATTTCCGAGTCATTTTGGTCGTAATAGTAGTTCTTCTTTTAAGTTGATTCATCTGGATATATGGGGTCCAAGTCGTGTTCCCGACCATCAGGGACACATATCCTATCTTGTTATGGTCGATGAGAATAAGTCTGAAGCTAGGAATGTAATCTAATCATTCATAAATGAAATAAAGAATATTTTTTCTACTACTGTCAAATTTGTTCACAAATTTGTGATAAGAAAATTCCTTTGAAAATCAAAGGAAAGTTTAACAAAGCAGCTGTAAGTCCTGCTATGCTATATGTATCTGAATGTTGGCCTGTAAACCATAGACATGTGCAGAGAATAGCAATAGCAAAAATGAAAATGCTAAGGTGGATGTGTGGACACACATAAAGATTGGATTAGGAATGATGCCATCAGAATGAAAGTGAGTGTAGCTCCGATCGAAGATAAGATGCGAGAAAATCACTTAAGGTGGTTTGGCCATGTGCAAAGGAGGTCACCTAATGCACCGGTGAAGAGATGTGAGTTTTGGAATGTTGAATCGGCTAAAAGAGGACGTGGAAAGCCTAAGAAGTGTTGGAATGAGACTATATGAAGGGATCTTAGTTTTTTGGATCTAAGCCCGAGAATGACCCAAAAGGCTTTGTTGTTGTTGTACTATCAAAGTTGTTCGAACTGACAATGCGTCGGGGTTCTGTACCTTACAGCTTTCACATTTTCTTCGATCGCGTGATATTCTACATCAGACATCATGTGCCTACACATTCCAGCAGAATGTTGTTGCTGAACGCAAACACTATCATTTACTTGATGCCCCACGGACTCTTTTGATTCGGAGTCGTGCTCCTCACTCCTTTGGGATGATGCTATTCTCATCGCTGTTTTCTTGTGAATCGTATGCGTTCTACTATCTTAGGTGAGAATATTCCTTTCTCGATTGCGTTTTCCAAGATGGATATGTTCTCTCTCACTCCTCGTGCGTTCGGCTTTGTTGCATTTGTACGTCAGTTGTTACCTGCACTTGACAAACTTGCCCTCAGAGCTGTCAAGTGTGTTTTTGTAGGGTATTCCGAGACACAAAGGGATACCAGTGTTACGATCTTGTTCATCGAAAGTATTACGTCAGTGCTGATGTCACCTTCTTTAAGTATGTGATGTTCTTCTCCCCTGCAAGTGATAAGTTCACTCCATCGGATTCTGAAGAGGAGAGGTTTACATGTCACCACCGACGGTTCTTCCACCACCACCACCGCCACCGCCGCCACTTCCTTCCAATCCCATATTTCGGTTCTTCCCACGCATCTACGCACGTAGGCTATCTACTGTTCATGGGCATCTCCAATCATCCAATCCTCCTCAGGTTTGTTATGATCGTAATATTTCTACTGACAGCAATGGTGAGTTGTCTCTACAACATGCTGTAATACAGGACGAGCATGTTCCTTGCTAGGAGGCCAATGAGCATGTAGAGGTGGTTGTGAATGGTTTTGAAGTTCCTATTGTGCTCGAGAAGCAGAGGCGTACATTTGCTTCGTATCCTCCATGGTTGTAAAAGTCGCCCGACTGGCCCGACTAGTAGGCCCGACTAGTCTAGTCAGTGGGGTGGCCAACCAAGTACCGACTAATTCTGACTAGGTACATTAGTCGACCAATTTTTTACTTGGAGATACCATATTCTTATATGTTATGCCTTTTTATAAAGCAAACTTATTATAATATGCTCAGTGTTTTATTTAAATTCAATTAATTTTTTATTTTATTATGATAGTATAAAAATGTACAAAATCTATGTAAAAATATGTATAAAAATGAGTAAAATAATCATAAAATTCATAAGCCGATTAAAGTCCAACTAACTCCGATTAGTCGTCCGACTACCGATTAATCCTTAGTCAGTGACCCAACCGACCGAGTACTGACTACCGACTTTTGCAACCTTGGTATCCTCTTGCTTCAACTGTTTCTTTGGATCACTTGTCTGCAGATTTCAGGAAGTTTGTTATTGGCTTATATGCTGTGGAAATTTCACGGTCCTATTAGGAGGCTATGCGGGACAGTTAGTTGCATCATGCAATAGAGGAGGAAATGGCTGTGTTACAGTCCTACGGAACATAGAGTTTAGTCCCAGCTCGCCTTGTGCATCTGTTGTCAGTTGTAAATGGGTATTCACTGTTAAATGAGCAGATGGTACAATAAATCGTTACAAGGCGAGGTTGGTTGCACGAGAGTTCACTTAGACATATGGGGTGGACTATCAAGGCACCTTCTCCCCGATAGCTCGTACACTTCGAACTCTTCTTACTGTTGCTGTGGTGCGAGATTGTCAATTCTGTCAGCTTGATGTCAAGAAGCATCTCTATGGTGATCTCCAAGAGGAAGTCTATATACAACAGCCGTCAGGATTTATTGCTGAAGGGGAGTGTCAACATGTTTGTAGACTTCATAGGCTCTCAGACTTGATTGAGCAGAAAGGTTTTACAAGGTCAGATGCAGATCAATCATTGTTTGTTCAGAGAAGCCAAGAGGTACTGAGGTGGATCTCAGCTTGGGACACCACCCTTTTTCTAAAAAAAGATTTATGTTGATGATATTCTCGTTACATGAGATGATGTGCAGGGGATTAACAAGGCTAAGGAGTTCCTTGGACAACAATTTGTTACCAAGGACCTTGGTCCTGTACGATACTTCCTGCGATTATAGTTCTCCATAAACCAGCATGGTCTTGTAATGACCCAAATGAAGTATGTTACAGATCTTTTAGCAGAAACATGCATGAGCATGTGTAGACCTGCAACTACCCCTATAGACCCCAATGCGATACTATATGATGATGATACTGAGGAAGTGGTTTAAAGGAGATTCATAGAGCTGGTTGGGAAGCTACTGTATGATACAATCACTAGACCAGATATCTCATTTTTTGTTAGTCGGGTTAGCTGGTTCATGGAGCAACCTGGTCATGTACATATGGATGTTGTTCACATGATTCTGAGGTACTTGAGTCATCTTCAGGTGCATGGCTATTTTTCAAGAAAGGGACATTCCTCAATGTCTCAGCCTGCACAGATGCAGACTATGTAAGATGTCCCAGGCACAGAAAATCTGCCTCAGAGTTAGCAGTATTTGTTTAGGTCTTTAGTATCTTGGAAGAGCAAGAAACAAACAATGGTAGTTAGATCCAGTGCAGAATCAGAGTACTGAGCTATGGCACAGTGGATCACCGAGTTGATGTGGGTTAGATCGATCCTGATCGACCTTGGCATTGATGTACGACTTCCCATGCACTTACAATGTGACAATCAGACTGCGCTTTTTATTGCGAATAACTCTTCCTTTCATGAAAGAACGAAGCATATTGAGGTGGATTGTCATTACACATGTGACATGATGCAGAAAGGTTTCATCTCCACCTCCCACGCCAGTTTAGGGAAACAGACCGCTGATATCTTCACCAAGGCCTTGACTAAAGGCTTGTTTCAGAAGTGTGGATCCAAGTTGAGCATGATCAACATCTATGCTCCATCTTGACGGGCATACAATATGTAATTTACCCATTGGGACTCTCTATATAAGGAAGCCCTAGGGTCTCAATGAATATAGACTTATTTTTCCACCAACAATTACACTTCCATTTACTAAGTGGTGTTTCTCTTTATTTTCCAATCATTAATCAGATGTGAGCACATGAACTGAATGCCACTTGATATGTTACATTTTGGATAATTATGGATTGTTATTTTTTTGTACCCATTTAAATGATCTGGTGGTAATGCGGTGTGCTTACCATCCAAAAGACCATGATTCAAATCCCTCCTTATGGGGGTTGCGTTAGGTAGTCGACAATCATTGTAAAGTCGAATCTTTCAACATGGATTTGAGCAAGAATTCATGTAGCCGACCCTATTTATAGTGGGAGAAGGCTTCACCATATTTTTATGGTTTTTTTGATTAGGGCCTTATATGATGCTTTTAACTAAACCTCAAAAAAATGAAAAGAATGCTTCTAATAACTTTGGAAATAATTTTGGTCAATTTGTGAAGACCGATCATTTGTCTTATTTGTAGATTTTGATAGAAAATCCACACCCTCATGAAAGTGCATGCTTTTATTTGTTAATGCTTGATTACAGGGCACCATTCTTGCTGTAAGCATATCCATTTTCATAGGATCAGTTGTGGCACTTGGTTTAATAACCTCTGCAAAACCATTAGATGATCTTGATTACAAAGGATGGAATGGAAACGAGGCGAGCTCTTCATCTCCCTATGCATCATCTTTATACGTTGGCTGGGTGATGTCCTCTGCAATTTTCTTGGTGGTTACTGGGACGTTACCCATAGTCTCCTGGTTTGCCACATATCGTTTTTCACTCTCTTCTGCAATATGTGCTGGTGCATATGCAAGTAGGTGCTTCTCATTTATGACCGGCTTAATTTAATGTGTGCTTCGTTAAAGCATCAAGAAAACAGCTCCCTAATGGTTATTTACTCTTTTTTAGTTGTCCTAGTTGCATTCTGTGGAGCATCTTACCTTGGAGTTGTGAATTCTCACGAAGATCACATCCCTACAAAGGTTGATTTCCTTGCTTCTCTTTTGCCACTAGTGTGCATTCCAGCAGTTATGTCACTCTGCGTTGGCCTGTACAAATGGTGAGACGGATATTACACAAAATTGTTTTGACTTAGAAAACTTGTCCTTTCTGATGGAGGTTATATTCACAGGAAAGATGATGACTGGAAGTTTTCTCCTGGAGTTTATTTGTTTGTTGGGATTGGAATTTTTCTTCTTGGTGCTGCAATTTCATCCGTTATTATAGTTATTAGGCCTTGGACGGTATGCGCTGGTTATTGTTTTTCAATTACATGTTCGAAACTGATGATGGGCTATTAATCTTCTTCGGGGGCATGAGTAACTTATTATGTGCATATTTCATTGTCTTGCAGATTGGTGCAGCGTTCCTTCTTGTTGTTCTACTTGTAATTTTATCTATTGCTGTTATCCACTTCTGGGCATCAAATAATTTCTATTTAACAAGGAGGCAGATGCTGTCAGTTTCTTTTATTGCGTTTCTTTTGGCTTTGGCTGCTTTTTTGCTTGGTTTATTGGAAGGTAAAAAAATCTCGCACTTCTTCAGTACGATTTTTGACCCCCAGGAGTATCCTGAATCTGAATGCTATCTATTTCCTTCAGACAAACCTTTCATTGGTGCCTCTGTTGGCTACTTTGCATTCCTATTCCTTCTTGCCGGACGTGCACTAACCGTGAGCTATTGTTCCATTTTTGGAAGCACAAATCCTGATAATGCCTTTTCTTACCACTTATTTCATTTTATCTGCTTGTGCTGTTTTTTTTTTTTTATAAAAATCTTCTTTTTTCCTCTTACAGGTTCTCCTTTCTCCGCCAATTGTTATATATTCCCCAAGAGTATTACCTGTTTATGTGTATGATGCTCATGCTGATTCTGCAAAAAATGTCAGGTAGGTTTGAAGCCCATTATTCATTTATCCACATGACCATGTGTTTGTCAAAACATCATGTCTTTTATGATTTTCTTTTTTATTTGACATTTAATATTGTTACTGACTTGGTATATGCTGGTAATTTTGTATCATTTAACAGCCATGCCTTCCTTATTTTGTACGGGATTGCATTGGCCACTGAGGGATGGGGTGTTGTTGCTAGCCTTAAAATATTTCCTCCATTTGCTGGGGCTTCTGTATCAGCAATTACTCTTGTTGTTTCATTTGGATTTGCCGTGTCACGCCCTTGCTTGACGCTCAAGGTACCTTTTGGTTATCGTTGTAGTCTTTAAAGTCTGGCAATTGCTACATGCTGCAGATTTTTATCCATATAAACATCATGTTCTACTGGTTCTGCAGATGATGGAAGATGCTGTCCATTTCCTTGGGAAGGATACTGTTGTTCAGGCAATTGTTCGGGCGGCAACAAAGGTAATGATAGAATAAGATGAAAGGTCTTTCTATACTTAAGATACTGATGCTAAATGTAGTGCAGTGGTTCTGATATGGGGCTATTTTATAGGATTTTCGTATGCCTTGCTCACATGAAATGATGCTTAGAACGAACTCTGAATGATAATCCCATATACATTTAATAAGTTAAATATAACTAGTACGTCAACTCTTTTGATGAAATGTCTTGATTGCTGGTCTGAAATGATGCAGAGAATGTATAATTGCTGGGTTTTAATTTTTTTATGGTCCATATATCGTCAGTCAAGTATGTCTAATTTCTTCAAGCCTGTTAATGAAGGATATGGTTAGATCCTCAAGCGCATCACGGAAGCGTGAGCGTCATATCGAATACGACGAGGAGCGACTAGTCTCACTAGTTGCTCGATGCAGCGGAATTTAAAAAATTTTATTACGTCGAAACCACATGATCCAAGAACACTTCTCGGATCATTTCGTCTAAACCACAAACAAGTAATAAGATTACCTCATGAAGCGTGGTTGCGATCGAGTCTCTAAACGAAGAGACCTCCTGTCTCAAGTCCGATCCGACGGAGGAGACGCTTGCGAGCGCGGGGATGAACCGCGTGCTTCTCGCAATCCATGTTGATGATCCAAGCGACGGATCTCCTGATCTCGACACACGAGATCCGACGTCTTCTTCACGAGCGAGGCGCACCGAAGGAGACGGAGATCCACGAGCAGACGAACGGGCAGCATAACGACGATGCCGCGGTGATGGAGAACCTCTCTAGGTCATCCATAGTGGACGGCCACATGAGAGGGAGAGAGAGGGTTGTCGAGTAAAGAGAGAGAGAGATATGCTTCTCAAGCATTATGTGTTGTGTAAAATAGAGAGCATGGTGTGCCTCTCTATTTATAGGGTTTTGGGATCCATGGATCTCAATCCATGTGACATATAAAATCAATGGATGAGATTGATTTATGTCAATCCAATGGCTAAGATTGTTGTTGGTAAAACCAACAAATTTAGATCAAAATATATTTGACAAAATCAAATACAAATTAATCCAAATCAAACCAATAAATAAGGAGAGAAGATACATGGAGATTTCATCTCCTTGTACCTTCCAAAGTGGACGGCCACACATTCCTTATAGGAATGATGTGCCGCCCCCTCTTTACATGGAGAGAGCAGTCTCATGGAAATCCATGAGATTGCATATCTCCTTGAAAATCTCCTCTATTTATTTCCAACAACTTTTGTTGGCTTTTTATTCTTCAAAAATAATTCACAATTATATTTAAGAATATTGCAATCTTGCCATAGAAAAATTGTGAATCAAAATCACAACCCAAAACAACATATAATTTATATTGTCAATTAATTACACAATGTGTATCCAATACACATAATAATTAATCAACACATATAAATTATAATTATCTCTCTCTAATACATTATAAATCACATTTATAATATATTATGAATAATTGGATATTTCTATCCACATTATTCTTATCCATAACAATTAAATCATATTTAATTATATTGGATAACTTATTCTCATGTACTCAAATATGAATCACATTCACATTATCTACATCTTTGATAATCAAATCACATTTAATTATTTAATATATCTCTCCTTATAATATGAATCAAAATAATTAAATCACATTTAATTATCCATTTTCTCAATGCTCGGATACATATATCAACAATAGAATTATCCATGAACTCTTTCAAGGATAATGCACTTTCTCCGCGAATACTTGGAGATAAGCTCAGAGCGATTGTATTGTTCCACGTATAGTGACATGGATATTGAGATCACATCTCAAATCCAGATCTCGGGCCTCCCATAGATGCTTGATTAAATCAAGACCGTAAATCTAATCTTCTCATTGAATCTGAATCACATTCAGATCAATGTCCAACATTTGGACTAAGATCAGATCACTTCTCTACTGAGAGGAGTCACTAAAATCCAAACCCGTTTCATCACTCCCTAGGAATGGAAGCGTCATGGTTATACAATCGTTTATGATCACATCACCCTCAGGTATTCCTAATACCTGTACATCCTGCATACTGTAAGACTTAGAATAAACCCGAAGTATTAGATCAACTTTATACTGTCTACTTCAGGGTTTTATCAGTAAGTTTCTCATTCGATCATTGGGAGTCGGTATCGATCATATACTTTCCAAAAGCATATATCATACTTAGGTCTTGATCATATACTTTCCAAAAGTATATATCAAACCTACAAATTCAGTCAAGCTTCCAAAGCGAGACGACCATGCGCATGGAATTTGATTCTTCCCAATATCTCATGAGTGAGCTCATGTCTTCCGGTTCAGTAACTGAACCTGTATGATCCCTTTGAGAGATCGTATTACTCATATGCCCTTATATGCACACCAGCGCGCCGGTGTATAGACCTTGATTAGGTCATCAACCTATTGGTCTGCCAAATGTACATACTTAAACATATAGTAACACATCTGTCTCCGGTCAGAGGATGTGTGCCTGTATCGTGACAGCATACGATATAGGACTTTGGTTATCTCGATCTCGTTAAGTCAACTCTTTGACCTAACTAATCTGACACCTCCGAATCTCTATTCCTATGCAGAGGACCTGCATCAAGAAGTCGGTCAGATATCAGCCTAACTGAGATAGGATTGCCATATCCTACTCAGGCTGGAGATCATCTCTTAACAATCATTTGACGGTGCTTGATGAGTCCTCAATCTAACTCATTAGATATTCATCCAAGCACCAGCCTCTATGATTCAATAATTGAATAAACAGCTGTATGATCATTAAGATGGCCATGGTACATAACCCTAATTGTACTAAGGGACCTATTATGCAAATTATTTACTCTTTATTTCAGATTAAGGAGTGAATTGCAATAACATTTATTGCATAATGGCTCGCCGTGGGCTCGCATGTCCAACAATCTCCCACTAGTCCAAAGAGCCATTAATGGGCTAATCATTTAAACCCACACTCATGTGACAATCATAGGCTATTTAGAAAATAGCTAGGTAAGCTGATCAGTCACTCTGTTCCCAAGAGACTACGCCAAGTCTTTTTAAGGCACTTGCATATCTCCTAGTAACAGTGCTCGCATCCAATGCGAATGTTGCATCCTATGCAACCAATACTCAATTTTTGTCGGTTATAGTGTCATTGACACTACATCTTATTAATTATCATAACCGGTATTCCCATAATCCTTTTTGAATACCTTCATTCCTGGAGATCTCTATCTCCTAAGGTATCTACAGTCAAGACCCTTATAGATCACTATCTACAAGATCTTAGACTTTTGAAGATAAGATTTTGAGATCACTATCTCTAAGTTTTATCATCTTTGAAGATATTATTATTACTGCAATCAAGTGTTTTATCTCCACAGCAGGATTAGTAACATTTTACTACTCCCACTGCATGGCAGACATCTGGCTGTTGTATACATCTAGCATATACCCAGCTTCTCATAACTGATGCACAAGTGCAAGCAGTTCTAGCATTCACTTCCTCAACTCTTTGAGGTGCTATCCCTTTAGATAGGTCACTACCACATCTCAAGGGAAGGAAGCCTTTCTTGAAATTTTCCAGAGAATGGAATAAGTCCAAGGTGTACTACTAATGCGATAGTCCCAATACCCTCTTCTCTTTGCTTCTGAACGACTTCAGAATTAAGATCTAATCGGTATCCTTGAAATCGTATCTCAAGGTATGGAACAACCAAATTATAAAACACTTATTATTATTCTTATATCATTCTAAATGATTAGAATAATATCTACATTTAGCACGATGAACACAATGACACTCCCACTAAGCTTCACATGGTTCATCAAGATTTTATCTGAAATCACAACATTTATAATTTCATCAAATCTTATGTTCCAACTACAAGAAACTTATTGGAGTCCAAAGATGGAGTTCTTCAGCTAGCACACCTTGCTTTCCTCAACCATGAAGCCCTGGGGCTACTTCATATGAATATCCTCAGAGAGGTATTCATAGAGGAATGCAATCTTGACTCACACCATGAAGATGTCATAGACAAGTTATGTAGCTATAGTTAGCAATATTCTGATGGGTTAAAGCAAGGTCACTGGAGAGCAAGTCTTATCGCAAGCGATGCCTTCTCTTCGGTGTGTAGCTCATGGCTATGAACCGTGCTTTGAAAGTCTATACCTTCTCATCAGGTTCCCTCTTTCTCTTGAAGATCCATTTACATCTTAATGGGTCTGACCCATATAGGTGGATCCTCGAGGGTCCATATACAACACTTGTATATGAAGTCTACATTAGACTTTTATTGCTAACATCCATCTTTCCATGTCATGATCCTCAGGAGCTTCATCACATGAAGTCCGATCATTTTCAGATTTAACTGACACATGGAATCCATCCTCAAACTTATTTGAAGAGGTATTAATGTTTCATCTTTAATTATCTATTTTAGTTTCCGATTTCAAGAGCTTCATTATCTTTTCAAGATTAAATGAGTTCCTTTACTTCATTTTCATCTTGATTCTCAAGAGAGTCATCATATAAGAATCATATTCTCAAAGATGTGATCTTTTAAGAATCTCAAGGTCATAAAGTAGGTATCTAATACCATCCTTTATTTTCCTAATGAAGTAGCACTCTCTGGTGCTAGATTCCAGCTTACCAGCTTGGGACCTTTATTAAGGATATATATAATGTAGTCTCTACTACATATATACCTTGGAAACTAAGTGATAATTATGCTAGGATTAATCATTGATTAAATCATGTCACACATGATCAATTGTATCTTCCTACAACTCCATTGAGTTAAGGTTTATTAGGAGGATTGAGATAGAAATGATATTCATATCTCCATAAGGTATTTCTTGAATTCATCTAATAGGTACATGCTACCTTGGTTAGATCAAATTCATTTTATCTTCCTTCAAACTTTGGTTCTAAACCAAAATTGTGAAATCTTTGAACATTTCAAAGTTTTCTAAGTGAAGAAAAGAAATCTCATATCAAATAATCACTAATAGATATCACATATCCATAATGTTTATTCTGATATAGATGATTCATATACATTTATATGTATGAGATCTTGAATACCTTAATCTTACACCTTTCCCAAGGAAGGGTGTATTGGACATTTTACTTTGAATACAATATTCACAAGTATGTGAGATTTGAATCTTCAGACAATCTAAAGTTTCATGTCTTACCAGTCCATTGATTTCATCAACAAACATATGTCCAAAATTTGATGCCAGATCATTGTCAAATGATCTTTATCCTCCTATTGATCTTTTAAAGGTTTAATTTTCACTATTAGAAATCTTAATGAACCATTCAATAATTTTCTAATTTAATAGAGTCCACTAGATTTTAGATTACTATCTGAAATATTTCCATCATAACTCTTTATGATAGATTTATTACAGAATTCATGTTTATATCCAACAATTAGAAATAAACAATGAGTGTATTCTAATATCTAGGTCATAGAGACGTTCTCTAAGACTAAGGGCTCCCACTGAAAATATGAAGTCTATTGATCTCATGAAAAATGTTGCAACACTTGCATCACTTTCAACATGGATGATCAATAAACCTTAAGATCAAATTTCTAATATTCTAATACATATGCAACCAATTGCAAGTGTTATTAGAAGATTGAGATACAATTATTAGACTTTACCTTATCAAATAAGTAAGTCAATTTCAATGATTATATGTAGATTATACTGATGCTCCATCCGAGTCCTTTTCTGAGGATTCTAGACAGACTTGATAGTCATACTATCAACACATCAACTTATTGCATCATTGGCATTCATCAAACTCTTTGGATGTCATATGGAAGTCACAGAAGTACAGTCAACTATTTGATTATACTTCTTGCTTGGGTCCAACCCATGCTTCCACTGCGCTCCCTTTATCTATAAACAACCATTGCTTAAGATTAATGATCTCTTATGTTAAAATCAAAAATTTTAATATAAGAGTATTTCAACACTTATACATGCTTCATTAAATTCATACAATATGAATATTATGAAGCTTCATGAATGACTAGAGTAAAGATAGTAGAATGATGACACTCATCACCTACATCCATCTAAACTCTTACAATATAGGTTCAGGATGGTACTCAAACAATTTGAATACATTATCTCTAATAGAGCTACCATTCTACATGATATAGAGAACCATGTCATTCATGATTAAATGTCAAGAGCACATATGTATGCCAGAATATCTTTATTGATTTTATAAGGATTAATTTTGATAATTACGATCATCATCGACATGTCACTTCAAAAGTACATTCGATAAGATCAAGACTTATAGAGACATACAAACCCTAGGGTTTTAGTTCTATTGTCTTATTTAATTATCACTTCTCATTATTATGAGGAAACTTACACATTGCAAGCACATACATTATGTGTCCAATCGCAAGTACAATATCTGGATCAAGGGTCCAATCCATGATATTCTACTGGTTATTAATGAGTATAACATTGAGTGGGTTTAATGAAGGATTATCTGAAATAAGTAATTTGCATAAGGGTATATATTTATATATATACATGTTTTACTTTGAATTAGGAATTTTATATCAAAGTTGTCTTGCCATGTCAACAATGAAAGTTCACCCTTAATCACTTTCAATGTAAGAGATATACTTACCATTATATCTCAAGCAAGATCTGGGATCTCCTTCCTTATCTTTGTTCCATCCCAATAATATGAGAACCTACAACTCGGATAAAAAGAAGCGGGAACACATTCCGCCTTGCAAGTCCAACTTGCATCTCCCAATTCGGTCTTTAACACCCGGGCCCACCACCCTTAAGGTGATGTTGACCCGTCATTAATTGAACCAACCGTCAACAGGAATACAACTCGCTATGCGCAATCCAATATCGCCCCAATAATATGAGGACACGATATTGGGGTCACTACGCATACGTCCTTACTCTTTCGAGAAGCGACGAGCCCGATCCAAATGGATCATATGCAGGAGCTGTCACTTCGGACAGGCGTCTCCCACATATAATATCTGGCGATTAAACCCTTCGCCTTGACGGGAGACCATGGATGTCACTTATGTGATCCTCCATATCGTATTCAAATTATAATTAATCATTATGAATCACATTCATTACGATTAATTCTTCCAAGGGAAATAATAACTCTATTCATAATAGAGTGTTCTTAATTGGATATAATTAACTTAATCATATTAAATTAATTTTCAATCCAATTCAATCAACAAACTTGATTTTACTTGAATATATGTTATTATTCTCAAAGTACGTGTTAATTCGTATTTTAATAATTAGAAAAATACATCTTAATCCCTCGGACATTATCCCGGCCCTACCCGCTGTCATGGCCAGTACCGGCGGGAGTGGGACGGACCGCATACGTTGCAACCCGTTACCCCAGCGATCCCCGACTAGACACCATATCCGCCTTGGGAAAGGATAATGCCAAATTGATTAATTTGTACTTGAGATGATCATCGGTTCTTCAACCGAAATTATACCATATAGTAATCAAAACAATTTTGATTATAAGGAAATTTGCTAGACAAATTCCCAATCCTATTCAAGCAAAAGTTTGATGATTGTGATTTCAATTATGATTTAGATCAAATCTAATCAATTAATTGATTGGGGCCAAGTCAATTAAGGAAATAATCATTCTCTAATATTTCACAAATATTTTCCATAATTATTTCTCGAAATTAACAATTAATTTCATTAATTGACAATAACATGGTTCTTGATTAGGAAAGTAATTTCAGCAGTGACCCCTACTTACTAAAATTAGCATATCTCAATCAATTTAAATCCAAATTAAGCAAAGTAAGTTTCCATAGTTTCCTAACTTGATTTACAACAGAACCTATGTGATTTGCACGCATTTCGAGGCGTCTCTAAACAGTAATTAACTCCTTAATTACGTTAAGATTCGCAGTTCCCGTAACAGTGAATACATGTTCATTAAAACTACCATATCTAGAGCATACGAAATCCGATTTACGCAAACTCAGATCCTTTGGTTTCCTTATTTAATGGGGAACGCAATCCAAGTATTAAATTCGTGTTTAAACAATTTAAACAGTGTTTAAATCAAATGCGATAAAAACTTTCGCGACCATAACGAACCCAAGTCGTCCTCGATTAGCGAATCATATTCGAAACCGTTGACCTAAGGCTCTGATACCACTTGAAGGATATGGTTAGATCCTCAAGCGCATCACAGAAGCGTGAGCGTCATATCGAATACGACGAGGAGCGACTAGTCGCAGTAGTTGCTCGATGCAACGGAATTTAAAAAATTTTATTACGACGAAACCACATGATCCAAGAACACTTCTCGGATCATTTCGTCTAAACCACAAACAAGTAATAGGATTATCTCTTGAAGCGTGGTTGCGATCGAGTCTCTAAACGAAGAGACCTTCTGTCTCAAGTCCGATCCGACGGAGGAGACGCTTGCGAGCGCGGGGATGAACCGCGTGCTTCTCGCAATCCATGTTGATGATCCAAGCGGGGGATCTCCTGATCTCGACACACGAGATCCGACGTCTTCTTCACGAGCGAGGCGCACCGAAGGAGACGGAGATCCACGAGCAGACGAACGGGCAGCATAACGACGATGCCGCTGTGATGGAGAACCTCTCTAAGTTATCCATAGTGGACGGCCACATGAGAGGGAGAGAGAGGGCTGTCGAGTAAAGAGAGAGAGATATGCTTCTCAAGCATTATGTGTTGTGTAAAATAGAGAGCATGGTGTGCCTCTCTATTTATAGGGTTTTGGGATCCATGGATCTCAATCCATGTGACATATAAAATCAATGGATGAGATTGATTTATGTCAATCCAATGGCTAAGATTGTTGTTGGTAAAACCAACAAATTTAGATCAAAATATATTTGACAAAATCAAATACAAATTAATCCAAATCAAACCAATAAATAAGGAGAGAAGATACATGGAGATTTCATCTCCATGTACCTTCCAAAGTGGACGGCCACACATTCCTTATAGGAATGATGTGCCGCCCCCTCTTTACATGGAGAGAGCAATCTCATGGAAATCCATGAGATTGCATATCTCCTTGAAAATCTCCTCTATTTATTTCCAACAACTTTTGTTGGCTTTTTATTCTTCAAAAATAATTCACAATTATATTTGAGAATATTGCAATCTTGCCATAGAAAAATTGTGAATCAAATTCACAACCCAAAACAACATATAATTTATATTGTCAATTAATTACACAATGTGTATCCAATACACATAATAATTAATCAACACATATAAATTATAATTAACTCTCTCTAATACATTATAAATCACATTTATAATATATTATGAATAATTGGATATTTCTATCCACATTATTCTTATCCATAACAATTAAATCATATTTAATTATATTGGATAACTTATTCTCATGTACTCAAATATGAATCACATTCACATTATCTACATATTTGATAATCAAATCACATTTAATTATTTAAGATATCTCTCCTTATAATATGAATCAAATTCATATTATTCATGATAATTAAATCACATTTAATTATCCATTTTCTCAATGCTCGGATACATATATCAACAATAGAATTATCCATGAACTCTTTCAAGGATAATGCGCTTTCTCCGCGAATACTTGGAGATAAGGACAGGGCGATTGTATTGTTCCACGTATAGTGACATGGATATTGAGATCACATCTCAAATCCAGATCTCGGGCCTCCCATAGATGCTTGATTAAATCAAGACCGTAAATCTAATCTTCTCATTGAATCTGAATCACATTCAGATCAATGTCCAACATTTGGACTAAGATCAAATTACTTCTCTACTGAGAGGAGTCACTAAAATCCAAACCCGTTTCATCACTCCCTAGGAATGGAAGCGTCATGGTTATACAATCGTTTATGATCACATCACCCTCAGGTATTCCTAATACCTGTACATCCTGCATATTGGAAGACTCAGAATAAACCCGAAGTATTAGATCAACTTTATACTGTCTACTTCAGGGTTTTATCAGTAAGTTTCTCATTCGATCATTGGGAGTCGGTATCGATCATATACTTTCCAAAAGCATATATCATACCTAGGTCTTGATCATATACTTTCCAAAAGTATATATCAAACCTACAAATTCAGTTAAGCTTCCAAAGCGAGACGACCATGCACATGGAATTTGATTCTTCCCAATATCTCATGAGTGAGCTCATGTCTTCCGGTTCAGTAACTGAACCTGTATGATCCCTTTGAGAGATCGTATTACTCATATGCCCTTATATGCACACCAGCGCGCCGGTGTATAGACCTTGATTAGGTCATCAACCTATTGGTCTGCCAAATGTACATACTTAAACATATAGTAACACATCTGTCTCCGGTCAGAGGATGTGTGCCTGTATCGTGACAGCATACGATATAGGACTTTGGTTATCTCGATCTCGTTAAGTCAACTCTTTGACCTAACTAATCTGACACCTCCGAATCTCTATTTCTATGCAGAGGACCTGCATCAAGAAGTCGGTCAGATATCAGCCTAACTGAGATAGGATTGCCATATCCTACTCAGGCTGGAGATCATCTCTTAACAATCATTTGACGGTGCTTGATGAGTCCTCAATCTAACTCATTAGATATTCATCCAAGCACCAGCCTCTATGATTCAATAATTGAATCAACAGCTGTATGATCATTAAGATGGCCATGGTACATAACCCTAATTGTACTAAGGGACCTATTATGCAAATTATTTACTCTTTATTTCAGATTAAGGAGTGAATTGCAATAACATTTATTGCATAATGGCTCGCCGTGGGCTCGCATGTCCAACAGTTAAATCAAGTCAAAATTCAATTTCTTATTTCTTTAGTGAGGGGCATCATTATGCTTTTGCCTTTCTGTCTCTTGTGGCATGTTTTTGAAGCCCGATACAGTTTCTAGGAGTTCAATTTTTCTGTTACATTAAATGAGTCTAGATATACCATGTTGATGACTTATAACGTTATGTTCTATGCATAGTTAATCTTCTTATTGGAGTTACTCATCTTTTTTTATTGTATTCTTGGCATGGCCTCAAATTTCAGCGAAATTCGGTCGAATTTCTATCGAATATCGATATCCAGTCGAAAACGAAATTCGACCGAAATGACCGAAATATGGGGGTCCTAGTACAAAAAATGACCGAAATTTCGGTCGAAATTCCATCGAAATTCTGTTTTAGTCGATACCGAAATGTGACCGAAACCGACATTTAAGGCCTTGATTCTTGGAAGTGGATTTATCTAAATGAAAATGACACTGAGTTCTTTTCTATGCATCATTAATCTTCTCATTGATGTTACTCGTCTTTTTTATTGTATTCTTGGTAACTAATTTATGTAAAGGGTAATTGACCAATCATGTACTCATCAATGGACCATATCCCAATCTGGGTCTTCATCTTTCATTTGTAATAATTAGGGTCCCCGCACCGTTTGCAAACACAGTAGAAAAGTTTGCTGTTAGGATATGCATGTTTTGACATAACTACCCTTGAAATTAACACCTCGCGCTCTGTTACCATGCGAATCCCCCCGACGAACAGCTCCCCCATCCCTCTCGACCTCCCCTACTACGACCGTGTGGGCCTCAGAGCTCCCCTCCTCGTGGCAGTCGTGCAAAACTCCAGAGATCCCCTTCTGCATCACGCTGATATCGGCTCCTTTCCCAACCCCTACACATCCTCCTCTCGACCCTTCTCGATGTCCTCTCCTTCTCCCTCCGTTGCTTTCTCTACGTCACCTTCCCTCGTGTCGTTCGCAACCTCTACCGCCACTGCGACTCCTAGGATATGGTTACTACCACGACTGACGACATTGACAATGCTTTCGAATTCGCCCGCCTCAGCTTCTACCTCATTCTTGTCAGTCGCAGCCTTGAGAAGCTCTCTGATACCTCTGCTGCCATCAGGCAAAGGCACCTGAACATCAAGGTCGAGATGGTGGTGTTGGATTTGGCAGGGGATCATGCAAAGTGGGTAGAGGAGTTGAAGGAGAAGATATATGATCTAGACGTGGGGATTCTGGTGAACAACGTTGGGCTGTTGTATCCTTACACGAGGCGCCTACACGAGATGGACGAGGCGCTGTTGTCGAACCTCCTGAAGGTGAACGTGGAGGGGTTAAGGAGGGTCACACAGGCGGGGATTTCGGGGATGGTGGTGAGGAAGAGGGGCGACATCGTCAACATTGGATCGAGGATGTCCATCATCCTCTATCTCCAGAGGTTTGCGTGGTTGCTGCAAGGAGGGGAACTTCGAGGTCCGCACGAGCGCAAGATGGGAGTGAGGGGGAGGCTTGTCGGAGGGGATTCACATGGCCCCATGGGGGGGTCAAACTTGGTGGGAAAGGGGGTATCGGGAATGAGTGAAATTTCAAATGTAGTTATGTCAAGACACTTGCATCTCATAACAATAAACTGTTTTGCCATGTACACAAACAACATTGGAACGTGATGACCTGCCCAACTAACTAGGGTTAAGTTGATTAGTTATAGTGTCGTCACCCAAATCAACCAAGTCGAAATCGGGAAAATATTTATTCAATCACAATAGGAATCGAACAATTATAACAAGAGGTCTACGCTACTTTTATTAACCTGGTATAGCGACCAGGGTCGAACATAAGGAGGCAACTGTTTAACAACCTTTACCAAGTCCGAACGATTGTCGACCACTAGATCGGCTGGTCTGCCCTCTTTACCCTAGCCTACAAGCACAAATCCTCGTTGAGCTTTGCTTGCACTGCTCTGTTCTTTCGGCTCAACAACTGCAAGCCTCCTTTCTTTTTGAGTCGGATGATAGATATCAGAATATGGTGTCTTCACTTCTTTTTTCTGCTTTGCGGTTGTTACTACTAGGTTGTTTGTTGTTTGAGTCGGCTTTGATTCCTGTTCTGTCCCCTAGGGGATTTCCGAAAGGCTTAGCCGATATCAGAATAAATAGCCGCTCTCACTTCACTCCGGTAGGCCATTGCGGCTTTCGACGAGGCTCCTCTTAGCATTGAAAGTAGCCTGTACAGGATTTACTGAATTCCACATAGCATAGAAGATAGCAATTTAGTACCCAAAACAAACACGCTACCAAGCAACGCTACATCCCTTTTTGAAATTATTGTACATGACTTTCCCGAGTCAAAGTACACGACGAACTCCACTCGGGAAGGAAAACAACTGACGCAGGCCCCAAAATCAGGGAAGGGCAAGCGGACGTCTGTCACCTACTCACAGTTTCGTAGATCACAGTAGAAAAGGGTCAGAAGATTCACGGCTGTTACAGGATGTAAGGCTGGCGGCTACTTGAGCGTATAATAACGCTAGCTTGGCGGAGGCAAGGGTAAATTCTCCAGAAGAAAAATGATTCAATTTCTTTCTCTCTCGAACATGATTTGAAGATTCTTTCTATCGCGATTTACACAGTCTCATATCCAATCATTTTATATTGACTTACCAGAAGAATCCTTTCACTGCCCCTCTCTGTCTGGCTTCGTCGTCTACTTCCCGAGCGAGGAACCTAACCCTAAGTAGAGGAAGGCTATCTTCCCAATCGTGAGTTTCTCTCTTGCCTCGAACGCGATTAGCGCAACGGCTTCCCTGGCCTGATACTAGACCCGCGAGTGGGAGCTACAATCTTCTCACAGAAAACCTGCTACGAACCTTGCCTACCTCCTTTTTCTCCCCGGTAATAGCGCTTGACGACGGCCTAAACGAGGAGCAAACACTCGAACGTGAGAGCAAGGGATCACCGCTCCGACAGAGGGAGGGGAGAGGTTGGAGAAGTGGGTGGGGGTCCGTCCCGTCGATCCGAGCGAAGCGGGGGGGGGGGGGGGGCTACAATGGGTGATCAGTTTATCGAACCCCTCCTTTGACCATACATACCCAGCTGCTCACAGAATCACTTACGCACGCCTACAACAGACTTTCGTTTCATCCAGCGTGCTTCGCACGACGAGAGTCATTCCGGTCAATGAAAAATCAAAGACAAGAAAGTAGCAATCAAGGCACACTACTCTTGGCTTTTTATGTGGTTTTTATCTTTTTAAATTTTTTTTATACATTTTTAATCTTTATATTTTTTAAGTTTTCAGATTTTTATTTTTTTAATGCTATTTAATTTTGCAAAATTTTATCTCCTTTTCTAAGTTTGTCACACAAAGGACAAATAAAAACAATGAAACATGGAACACACTCTCTTTTTGTATTTTTCAAATATGGTAAAAACACTCAAAAATCCCAAACAAATTTTTTTTATGTTTTATGATTTTATACATTTTTTATTGATTTTTGTTTAATTTTTGAAATTTTTGTGGATTTTATAAAAATAAAAAAACTAAGAAATGAGCAAACTATGCACAACTAGGGTTATTTTTCAAATTAAAAATATCAAATATGCTCAAAACTCCTGGAAATCAATTTTAATAAAAACTATAAGAAAATATCTACAAATAAAAACTAAAATCATAACTTTTATGTTTTTCGAAGATTTTATATACCTTTTATGGTGTTTTAGGGCTTTTGCAAAATTTTAGAGTTTTATAAAAGCAAAAAAGATGAAAATTGGACATAAATTCAAATAAATCATAATAAAGCTACTCTAAACTTTTTAGATTTTTGGAAGATTTTTTCAAATTTTTATGAATTTTCTAAAGCAAACAGTGACTTTTTATACTGTTTTTGAATTTTTAATAATAGTAAATAAAATAAATACAACACGAAAATTACCCCTAAAAGTTAACACTAGTCGGAGCTAAATGTGATTTTTATGGGATTTTTGGATTTAATCTAACATTTATTACAATAAAAAAGACACAAGATATAAATGCTGGCTGCAGAGGGACCCAAACTCAATTTATTCAAATTCTCAGGCCAAATATTAAGAAGCAATAAAATTGCAAGGGCCCTAGTGCAAATATCACAGCAAAAACATGCGCTACCAATGCTTCAGAATCAAAGGGGTATAAATGCAATTACTTAAAACTTCTTCTACTTCATTAACCATTAAAAGCATAGGTTTATAGATGCAAATATCCCAAAGAAAACACGTGAACACGCGCGTGAGTGCGGTTCGGTTAGACTAAAATGCAAATAAAGAAAATATAAGGTCCTAACTGCAAATGTTCTTAACTAATCATTAGATTTATTGTATCGAATGGAAATAACATAAATGACAAATGTAAAAAGGAAATATACCCTGCAAGTCACATGCGGAGCGTGTAGAGCTCCAACGGTTCTAATGTAAAGCTGCGGCAAATCTGACGGTTCTGTCAGGTATGGATCGAACGGTCCAGGTAGTGAGCGGTGATGTGTAGCTGGATTTGCCCGAGATTTGATCTAAGCGCCTAGATTTGGGCACTAACGTGCGACTCAGATCAAATCTGGGCGGGGATGCCTCATCGGACGACAGAAGACAGTGCTGGAAGAACATAAAGAAGGTCCTTCTGACCGAGCTTCAATCTGCGATGTCTCGTGCTGGGATGCTCGGATCGAGTGGCCGAAAGGTCCAACACTTAGCTGGAAGTGGTGCGCGTCTAATGAAACCCTCCGATGGGTCGGAGCTTCACGCTATGACGATCTGGAGGTGGTTGTTCCTGGAGCTACTCCGCCTAGCTGTTTGGAACTCGATTCGTACTCCACACGAGCTCCTGAACCTGCAAGGATATGCTAGACTCGGAGACGACACACCAGTTGGGTTATTCAGAAAGGAAAACCAAAGAAGTAGCGGAGGATGGATTTGACTTCTGGCGAGGATGAAGGAAGGAAGTCCGACCCTAAATCCGATCCTATAATCGGTCCTAAGGGCGATCATGTCACGCCGGGAGATGGATGATGAGCGGGGTAATTGATCGGAGCGGCCGGATATGGAAGATGAAGTTCCCACCCGATGGTCGGAGCAGCTACGACGGACGGTGGTTGAGCTGAACAAAATCGAAAGGACGGCGGGATGCGAAGGCTAGAGGGTACCTGAGCGTGCTGAAATGGGCGACGAAGCAAGACGGAGTGATCGGCAGGGTCGTGGCCTCGATTCTGCTGCGGAAGGTAGAAGAGGCTACTCGCAGCGGAGAGCTCCGACTACAATCGAGCTTCGCGTCTACCAGCAACCAAATCAACCACCAAACGCTCTCCGGAATCCTGTCACTATCCTAGAGTTGTTCGGTGGATCAAAAAGAGGCGAGGAGCGAGCTTAGGCATGACGGAGGCGGATGATAGAATTTATAGGAAGCTTCGGCATCTGGAAAGATTGGGAGAGTTCGCACATTCCGAGGTGGATTCGGATTCTTCTAGGTATCTGCGAGGGTCGCGGATCTTCAGGGATGACACGGGTCCACAATCTAAGGTGAACGATGGACGGAGTCGGGCTGGAGAATGCGGAGAAAACGGGTCCGACGAACGAGTGTCCGGGTTGGACCTGGAAGAGGGGAGGTTGACCCGGGTCGACATACCCGGGTTGACCAATCAGAAAATAATATTTACAAAATAACAGAAAAATCATTTAAAAATAACAAATGATTTTAAAATAAAAGTTACAAAAATAACGAGTGTTAGTTTACAAGCTATTTTTTGTGATTTTTAATAATTTTAGTAATATATATATAATAGTATATACAATGGGGTCAATGGGGCTGCCTCTGCCCCCAGGGGGTAGCCAACATGGCTACCCCGCCCCATTTTTTGTCATTTTTATTATTTTTTTTGAAAAATATCGCTCCTGATCAGATACCTCCCGAACAAAAGCAAGATATGAATCGCAACCCTGGTCAACAAGTCGCTGGGCTCGCAACACTGAAATGTACTCCATAGTGGAGTCATGCAAAGTACCCTCAAAAGTAAACTCGAGTAGATCAGGAATCCTGAAGACAATTTTCTTCCTAAAGCAATCAACCAGTGCATGATGAACGGATAACCAATCCATGCCCAAAATCAAGTCAAACTCATCAAGCTGCAGAAGTAGATAATCTGCGATCATCTCGTGACCGCCAATCAGTACATGCAAGTGCCTGACTATCAGGGAAATGATAAATAACTGGCCACCTGGCCCTCGGATGTGATATGGAGAAGAGAGAGTCTCTGCGACTCAACCTAAAGAACCAAGTAGCCTCGAAGCAAGAAAAGAATGCGTCGCAACAAAATCAAATAGAAAATGGAAAGGTCGGCCTAAGACTGAGACCATACCTTTCACCACAGTAGCGGCTGAGCGTGCCTGCTCCTCAGTAACTGCATGTATCTGCCCCTGCCTAGCTAGTGCGGCATTGGAATCTGTCACACTCTGCGTCTGTCTCTGCTGCAGTCGCCTAAAGTTGGAGTTCCTGCCACGAAAACTCCCTGAACGCTGTGCCTGAGGCTGCGACTGTGAAGGCTGTGGCTGAGGCTCATTAGAAGCCTGTGGGCACTGTGATCGATAATGCCCCCACTCGTGACATCGATAGCATCGGACTGGCCTGGTAGGTGGAGTGGTAGTGTCTGTGCTCTGGGCTGGTCCTGCAGGTGGTCTATCTGCTCGCTGCGACCCAGATGGTCGAGCGGACTCTGTGCCACGTCCGGCGAGTGCTCCTCCTAGAGTAGTCGATGGAGAAGAGCAAGCACTGCCTGTGAAGGACGGACCTGTAGGTCGGAACCGTCTGTCTGACCTCTGCTGCTGAAACGGTCGACGTATCGGTCCAAAAGATCGCCGCGGTATAGGTGCTGCTCCAGACGAGCTCCCGAAACGTCTCCCCCTGATGTCCTCGAACTTTTCCGCAGCATCGGTAGCCTAGGAGATAGAAGTGATGTGTAGTCCTGCCAGCTTCTCCTGCACCTCCTCTCGCATGCCGCCAATGAACTTTTCCAGATTCTCCTCTGAAAATACGCCAACTGCTCGTGTATGTCGTGACAGCTCTGTGTATCGAATAAAGTATTCTCTGGCGGTCATCTGTCCCTGACGAAGCTCTGCAAAAAGTCGGCGTTGGGACTCCTTCCACTTCGCAGAAAAGAAGTGGCCTCGGAACTTCGTCTCGAAATCATCCCATGTAGGCTCTCAGCCTAGCTCAGACACTACATCATTTCACCATCTCTCGGCAAAATCCGTCAATGAATACTCCATGAAGGATAGCCACGTGTCTCGTGGCGCGCGAATCATCCTGAGCACCTTCGTCACCCGCTTCAGCCATTGTTCAGCAACATCTGGTGTACCTGTACCCTCAAACAAGGGTATGTTGGCGCGCTGGTAGGATGTGAAAATGGACTGGTGTCTGTGAATAGCTGAGTACTCGTGCGCACCCTCGTCTGCTCCCTGTCAAAGTCTCCATCCTCAGCTCCATTCTCTGGTATGTCCTCTAGTAGACCATCAGGATGAGGCTGCTCTACCTCAACAGACTGGTGCTGGTCCTGTCGTATCCCATCCTGTGATGGATGGTACGTGAAATCTGATAGGTCCTCAAATCTCATCTTTATATCTGTCTGCCTGTCGGCAATCTCAGTCTGCTGGGCCAATATCTGCTCCTGCTGACCTCGCATGGCAGCCTGCTGCTGCTGGAGGTCAGTGAGGGCAGTCAGTATGCGTGCCAACTGATCAGCCGTCTACTGGCCTGGTCGGGATGCCATGGCTCTGCATAAGAACTATCTATTAGTCATAAAATTTATTGTTCGTAGATAATATGATATATGCTTTCTCTTCTTGGGATATAATATGAAAATTAATGAAATCGGTGGCATTTGTGGTGGTTGAATATGAATGTCATATTTCCCTTCTCGGATTTACGACGAGTCGGAAGACTGTCGCTATCCGAGAACTTAATGCGATCGGAATTGTAATACCGCGAATGTGCGTGTCGGGGCACCACGGCTCTGATACCAAAAATGTGAACCCTCGAGGATCCGGGTACCTGTTTACGACACATTTCGCGGAAATTCCATATATTTAACATCGTATTAAAAGCATAATTTATGGGGAAATTTTTCGCGCTTGAAGCTACATATGACATTCACATTCATAACCACAAGATAATGGAACCAAATGCACCAAAATCTCATTTCATTAATTTCTATATCATTTTACATCATGTACAGTGTCTACTAGTACATACAATATCCCAAGAATCTTACTGAACAAGAGAGAAGCATTATACATAATCAACCAACCAAAAACTGAGACAAGTAAACCATACCGTCTGGTGTATACCCTGTCTCCTGGAAACATGAACATCTATTGGACTGTAGGTTGTTTGCCCACCAAACATATTTAGGAAAGAAGAGGCGTCAGCGGTTGCTGGTACCTCCCAAAATTTATAAAAATAAATAGACATTTAATATGTGCACAAGCAAGCAAGTAGAAAGGTAGAACAAGTAAAATTTACATCTACTTGCGTAAGTAGAAAAGGGTTGTCAGACTTAAGCATTTCTCATAAGCACCCATCATTCCAACATTCTTCATATTTAACATATTTATTTTGTAATCAAATGTTGATAATTATAGGAGTATGCATATATGTATGTATCTCTATTATTGTATTGACCAGATATCAAATCTTTGGATTTGTCGATGTGAAAGATGGAATTGGAAATGTTTATAGGTTACTTGATTCTCAAGTGCAATAGGTAGGCATTTCCTATCAATACAACTTTTGATTTTAACCTCTCCAAATCTCACTTCCATTGACTCTGTTGGGAAAAACCAATAACCTGTCCTATTCCATAAGCCCTAGGCTCTCTTATATAGGAGAGTAGCCTATGGGTAAATTACATAAAGAGGACAACAAAAAAATAAAATAACGAAGAGGTACAGTTAATCTATATTATGCGTCAACACTCCCCCTCAAGATGGAGCATAGATATCAATCATGCTTAGCTTGGACGCACACTTCTGGAATGGGCCTCGAAGCAATGCCTTGGTGAAAATATCAGCAGTCTGATTCTCTGATGTGACGTGAGATGTAGCAATGAACCCCTTCTGAACCATGTCACGTATGTAGTGACAGTCAACCTCAATGTGCTTGGTCCTCTCATGAAAGGCTGGGTTATTTGCAATGAACAAGGCGGCCTGATTGTCACACTCCAACATCATAGGAAGAGGTATATCAATACATAGATCTGCAAGTAAAGATTTCACCCACATCATTTCTGTGCTAGCCTGGGCCATAGCCATGTATTCGGATTCAACACTGGATCTAGCTACCACTGTCTGTTTCTTGCTTCTCCACAAAACTAGAGCATCCCCAACATAGACCGTAAATCCTGATGTGGACTTCCTGTCCTTAGGGCATCCTGCATAGTTTGCATCAGCACATGCCGTGATAGAGATCTCCTTTCCTTTTTTAAATAGCAAGCCTGCACCTGGAGATGATTTTAAATATCTCAGAATCATGTGTATTGCATCCATATGGGCCTGACGTGGTTGCTCCATGAACTGGCTCACACGACTCACTGCAAATGATATATCAGGTCTAGTGATCGTGACATACAGTAGTTTGCCTACCAGTTCTCTGTACCTTCTCTTGTCCACCTCTTCTGTGTCATCATCATAGAGTTTCATGCTAGGATCCATTGGTGTCATAGCAGGTCGACACCCTAGCATACCTGTCTCAGTCAATAGATCTGTAACATACTTCCTCTGTGACATTACTAATCCATATGGATTTCTAGCAAACTCCAGCCCCAGAAAATATCTAAGGACTCCCAAGTCCTTGGTGACAAACTCGGTCCCCAGCCTTTCCTTTGCCTGTTTAATGCCCTGCTCATCATCACCTGTAATCAAGATATCATCAACATAAACCATGATTACAATGATACCTCTAGCCGTCTTCTGTACAAACAAGGAATGATCAGCATTGGAGCGTTTATATCCTTGTTTCTCAAAGAGATCTGAAAGCTTTTGAAACCATGCTCTGGGGCTCTGCTTAAGGCCATAGATGGCCTTATGTAATCTGCATACCTTGGAACACTCCCCCTCAACAGCAAAACCAGGTGGCTGTTGCATATAGACTTCCTCCTGCAAGTCGCCATACAGAAATGCATTCTTCACGTCCAGTTGATAAAATGGCCAGTCTCTAGTAACTGCAACTGATAACAGGATCCGTAGAGTGGAATGACGCGCCACAGGGGAGAATGTGTCAAGGTAATCTACCCCATATGTCTGTGTGAAGCCACGTGCAACCAGGCGTGCCTTGTACCTGTCAATGGAACCATCTGCATTGTGCTTCACTGTAAACACCCATTTGCAACTCACCGGACTGACATCTGGAGGTATAGGAACCAAACTCCAGGTTCCTCTGGATTGAAGTGCCACCATTTCTTCTTCCATTGCTAGCCGCCATCTAGCATCCTGCAAAGCATCATGATGATTCCGTGGAATGTCTGTAGCTGAAAGTGCCAATGCAAACGTCCTGAAGTCTCCAGATAGCCTCTCAAAAGACACGGCTGCTGATAATGGATATGGCACAGCTTCTCTTCGGCTTGCGTAGAGCAATTGGAACATCCAAATCATCTGTATTCTCACCATGTTCCTGCAATACATTCTGCTGAGAAATGTCGTCAGATCCATCAACATTAATATTTTCATTACATACCATAGGCGAGCTAGTTGACGGGTCAGAACCATGAGCTGGAGGAGGCCTGCGGGTGTAATGGAATGGTAGTGGAGATACTAGCGGTGGCGGTGGTGGTGGCGGTGGTGTTGTTTGTGGCAATGGTGGTGGTGGTGCCATTAATACGACATCAGGAGATATAGGTGGTAGCTGCATGTCTCCAGATGCTGAAAAGTACATAACAGATTCAAAAAATGTAACATCTGCACTGATCATATACCGCCGACAGACAGGATCAAAACACTTGTACCCCTTTTGAGTTCTGGAGTACCCCACAAAGACACACTTGACAGCCCTAGGAGAGAGCTTGTCAGTACCAGGCGACAACTGATGGACGAATGCGACTGACCCAAACACACGAGGAGTAAGAGCGGACAAATCCTTGTATGGATAAATGAGTGAAAAAGGAATCTGTTCATTCAAGACAGATGAGGGCATACGGTTGATTAGGTAACATGCAGTAAGAACTGCATCACCCCAGTAGGAGTAGGGAGCATTACTCTGTATAAGAAGGGATCTTGTGACATCAAGAAGGTGACGGTGTTTTCTTTCAGCAATCCCATTCTGTTGAGATGTATGCTCGCAAGAGGTTTGGTGAATAATCCCTTTTGAGGAGTAGTAATTGGCCAAAGTGTGGGTGCATAACTCTAAAGCATTATCACTTCTTACAAGTTTGACAGATGTGGAGAAAATATTCTGAATTTCATTTAGAAAATGGATAATAATATATCCTGCTTCAGATTTATTTTTCATAAGAAACACCCATGACACTCTCGAGAAATCATCCACAAATACAATATAAAACCTGTGTCCCTGATGATCAGGAACACGACTCGGACCCCAGACATCTATATGAAACAACTCAAATTTGGAGTTACTACTCCGACCTGGACGACTGGGAAAGGACGACCTGTGATGCTTTCCCAACTGACATGCCTCACACTGGATAGGTGTGTGAGAGAGACCATAGGGTAGAACTCGACACAACTTCTGAAGCGGTAAATGACCAAAACGCAGATGCCACAGGAGAGGAGATACTTGTCCAGCAGGGGAAGATGTGGTTCCGGCAAATGGGGTCTGGTTCAGACGGTAAAGGCCTCCTTGCTCATAGCCATGACCAATCACGTTGCCCGTACGGATGTCCTGAAAAATCAAAGAAGATGGATCAAAAATAGCTCGACAATGGAGATCCTTTGTAATCTGACTAATTGACAACAGATTCATAGAAAAATGCGGTGCATGTAGGACATTCTTAAGCTGCATAGAAGATGTCAATCTAATCTCCCCCTGACCCGTGATAGGGGAATGCGTGCCATTAGCAATCACTACTGTCCGTCCTGGAGGGATCTGAGTGTATCCTGTAAGTAGACTCTGGTCGCCACATAGATGATGTGTAGCGCCCGAGTCCATGATCCATGGCAATGTATCAGATCTACTACTGTGGAGTGCAAGTGTACTACCTGAAGTACTAGTAGATGCAGAGGCAGAAGCAGCAGCATCAGTATGACTCTCTGTAGTCGGTGCTGGACCAGATGGTGGGATGATGCCCCTGAGACGGGCAACTAGATCATCAAATCGTTGATCCAAGGTAGCAGAAGATGAGGGCTCTATCTGCTCAGCGGCTCGTGCAGATGCATGGAATCCGTGCTTCGAATAGCATGTGTCTTCATTATGGCCGACTCGGTGGCAATATATGCATGTTGGCCTAGTGCGGCCACCCCTTCCACGAGGTCCACGTCCACGTCCCTGTTGATGAAATCCGCGGCCTCTGTTTGCCGCCATAGCTGAGGAATTCTGACTCGCAGCTGCTGAAGGCACTGTAATCCTACTCAATCTGTGAAAGGCTTCCTCCATGGGAGGAATAGTCGAGTCTGCCAAAATCTAAGACCGTGCTGCCTCATACTCTTGATCTAGTGCAGCGAGAAACACACCCACCATCGTCGCATTCCTGTATGTCTTCTGCTGTTCTGGCGTGGCGGTAAGAGGCATGAAGCTATAGAGCTTCTCGAACATCCCTCTCAGTGATGTGTAGAGAGAATGTAAAGGACGGCCATTCTGCTTTATTGTGAATATATCATGTTGCAGTTGCAGGATCTTCGTTTCGTTCTTTGCCTGAGAATATGTCGCTGCCAGGATATCCCACATGTCTTTGGCTGTGGGTTGATGTAGAATGTCATTGGCAATTTCAATAGCCAATGTGCCAGATAGCCAGACCTTGGCATATGCATCATCTGCCTCCCATGAGGCATGGACTCCAGTCTTCTCTGCAGGCTCAGGTTCGGTAAGAATGTGCTTCTTTCCTGTAGACTTCATCATACTCATGAACTGCATTGCCCACAGTTCATAGTTCGTACCATCCATCTTGACAATGGGCGCTGGACCACGAAATGCGCCAATAGACGGGATATCTGCCTTGCTTTCTGACATACTGGAGACGGAAGACTGGAGCGATTGACAGAAGATAATCTTTGTCTACAATGACATAGACGGGATTAGTTGCATGTGTAGACGTCAAGCAAATATCCCCATGAATATGTGCGCGCTACGGTCTTGACACGCGCAATCAATCACAATGACGCACGCTAACTGTGGGCTGGCGCACAGAGTTCACGCGCGGTGGTGCACAGTCAGCGCGCAGGAGTGCGCAGGAGTGCGCGCAGGAGTGCACGCAGGAGTGCGCAGGAGTGCGCGCAGGGGTGCGCAGGAGCGCGCGCAGGGGTGCGCAGGAGCGCGCAAGAGTGCACACAGATCAGATGCGCACAGGAGCGCCCCGATGCGCAGAGGCGATGCGCGAGGCGCGCAGAGGCGATGCGCGCAGATGCGCACAGCCCTAGGCGATGCGCAGATGCGCCAGGCGATGCCCACGCGCACAGATGCGCTAGGCGATGCCTAGGGCTGGAGCACCGCAGATCGGAGAAGGAGACCGCCGCAGATCGGTTGGGGTGGGCGGCGCCGAGTAGAGAGAGAGGAGAGGCCGGCGGGTGGGGTGGGTTAGGGTTAGGGTTTCGAGAACTCCGGTCTAGGACCGTCGCTCTGATACCATGTTGGGAAAAACCAATAACCTGTCCTATTCCATAAGCCCTAGGCTCTCTTATATAGGAGAGTAGCCTATGGGTAAATTACATAAAGAGGACAACAGAAAAATAAAATAACGAAGAGGTACAGTTAATCTATATTATGCGTCAACAGACTCAAATGGAACTTTAGATGATGTAGATATAGATATGGATGATCTGGATGTAGAATCGCCAAGTCTGTTGGCGAAAGTAAACTCAAGCGGTGAAGAAGCCTACAAATGGCTCTTCCGTCTCGCCCTCTAGTTGGAAGCGCGGTCCAATAGAGGGATAGGTCTACTCCCAAACTACGCCACCGAGACGGGTGAGAGAGACTTCCTGGAAAAGTCGCTCTAGAAAACGGCCCGACTAGTACGGGCAAACGAGCTCGTACGTAAAACCGAAAAAACCAAGGATCCCCCGCCTGGGTGTCCCAAAACAAAGGGTCGGCGGAATGGTCTAAAGTCGGGATCCCAACGTGGCGTAAAAACACCGCGAGCTCGCGTAAAAACCGTGAAAAGGTCTGGGATCCTAGACCCGCGCACTTGGCGGCCGCTACCCTCTCTGGGCTTCCTATCTCCCGCCCAGTTGAGGGTCACCGCGCCCTCGCACGGTCAGGTGTAAGGTCCTTCTGACCGGCACCCTTGATTATGAACCATCAATGAGTCTTTGTCATATGGATGCACATGAATTCCCCTTCCTTTCTCACCCTTGGATATATGTATATTCACAGATCTAAGTACTAATCAAGATTTTTTCTGTGATTAATTGTACGGTTTTAGATTACTTGATCAATGGTCTTACTGATATTGCTTTATTGTTGATCATTATAACTTTAGGTATTGTGATTCTATTTATCATTAACTTTGTGTATCTAAATTTCGTGTCAATATAACTCTTGAGTTTGTGATAGTATCAACTTAAGTGTGGCTTGAGTAGATCTGGTTGATTTTCAGCCTCAATGATCTTTTTGCATTGTTTATTATGGAATTCTTAGCTAACTTTATGTCTCAATATAAGTTATATATCAGAGCTTTGGTCATGAATTTAAACTATATGGGTATGCATAACAATTAAGTTTATAATTCAATGAAGGATTAACTAAATTTATAATTCAAGTAAAAATTTAATATATTTTTTTAGACATTTGGTGATACTGACAGGTTTTGAATCTACATGGTGAGAATAACACATTAGTGCATAAAACATTGCACACATGTTCTGCAGTCAGTGCATTGGGATTTCTTATCCCAGGTCACCTGCTTTATATGATGATGAATATACATTTGATGATGGTTCAATCATTGATAAATGACAATGATAGTTTCATAAACCAGAAAAGCAACAAATTTCCATTCTGGAGTCTAGTTTTCAAGATCCAATATTAACAAAACTACAAGTTTGATAATCATGAGATGAGTTAGCATTCATATAAAATCTACAGTAAGCTTGGGTTATTCTCATCTCGAAATTTATGAATATAGAAATTTAAATAAATAAATAAATATATATATAGATGCTATAACACTGCCTACAGAATATGGATCTTAATTTTTTTTATGTAAGTTATGAAACAGTATATGTATTATTTTTTTTCTAAACTTAATCGTATGACAGTAACAGATCCTTGGATTCTAAAAATTTTAATTTAAAATTTTTTAACTTAAATATACAACAGAACCTGGATTCTTAATTATATCACAGTAACAGAGCCTGGATCTTAAAAATTTTAATTAAAAAAAATTCTAACTTAAATATATAAGAGTAACTGGATTCTTAAAATTTCAAATCTTTAAAAATTCTAACTTAAATATACAACAGTTAACGAATTCTGGTCATTTTACTTAAAATTCCAAATTTGATTAAAAACGTGGATTCCGATCTACTATGTCATATTCAAATTCTGGATTTGCTGCTACTGCAAAAATCAAATTGACTCACTCCAAAATTTCTCTAGTTCTTGCATCATAATATTCAAGAAAGGTATCAAAATAGGGAACCAAATTGTGTATAATAACATGCATTGGCAGCAAGAGGTAGGAGAAGGAATTGTACCTATTTAGATCAGCTTTTGGAGGAGAATATATCTTGCATGCAACAGCTTTATGAGAGGGGAGAATGGCTGAAATGGAGGCTTCAAGAGACCCTCCAATCAGCAGCAAGAGACTGCTGAAATGGCATCAACAATGGCCAACTTTGCAGGAGCTTCAGGGATCCTTAAATCTTCAGCTCCTGAGATCTCCGACGGCAGAGAAAGGGAGCACCAATAGCTCTATCTCTCGATGGAAAAGATGGAGGATTTGGGGCTTATGGTGCTATTTATAATGGTAAAGATGTCCTAACAATTTGCCACATGGAGGGACAATTTGGCCAAGTGGGAATGAAAGAAAAAGGCCAAGTGGGTGGACAGTAGCAGATTCTGCTACTGTTCTGGATTTTTATTTTATTTATTTATTTTTTGATTCATTTATTTGAAATGTTAAAATATGATCGTATTCACGCCTCGAATACTGGACTTCGACGCGCAATATCTCGATTTGATCGTCTCGGGATGACGATCAATTTGAGTACAATATTGATATACTTTCGATTGGGTTTTGAACCCCCGAAATTTTCGGGTACGGTTTTTGTTTAAGGTTAAATTTTGTGATTTAAAATTAGCAAACGACCTCCGATTGACGAACGGTCGATTCCGTTGGTCTTGTTTCGTCGAATTGGATCTAATGACGGTCTCAGTTTGTTTTGCGGTTTCCGACTTTTCGTCGCGGCTTTTTCACGGCGCGCATTACGATGCGACCGATTTTCGGTCGGTTTCGCTCGAACGACTTTTGATTCACGATCAATTGATCATTTTAGGTTATCTAATATTTTCAGATAACTTAATTGGGTTATTCGGACCTTATTCGGGTCGAGTTGAGTTTACGCGGATCCCGGATGTTACAATAGTATACCTATATATTATATACATATATTTTTATTTTATTATTTTCATAAAAATACATTATATTTTATATTTATTTATTTACAAAGTAATTTAAAGTGTATAAAAACATTTTTATGTGATTTTTACAAATAAATTAGTATTATATACAACGTATACACTTGATGCTATTGTACAATGAAGCATTGATTTTTCTTTTATTTTATTTTGTAATTTACGAAATCTATTAATTTTCTTTAATATTAGGAATATTTATAAATACATTATATACAATTTATTCACAAAATAAACACATAAATAAATAAATACATATATACAAGTAGAGCTTCAAAAAAAAATACATATATACAAGTATATGTATTGTACAATAATTGAATTCGCAAATATTTTATTTTAAAATATATTTTTATTTACAAATTTTATTGAGGAAATACATCAATTTTGAGATCTTTTTATTGAGATGCATATATAGGATAAATAAGGGATGATATATAAAGAGGGTATTTTGACATTTTTGTGTATGAGTAAATAAAGACCCTGTCTCTCCCTACTTTATTTCTTGTTGATCAGGTCAATACTTGACCTTCTCTCGAGGTTCGGGTCAGTCTGCATTTATTGTATAAATACATCCTTATTTTATTTTCTTTCTATTTCTTTTCTTCTTTATGTTTTTATTTTGGTTAAAACGAATGTTAAATATACAATATTAATAAAAGCACGCACAATGCTAATTTATTGAATTTAATATATATATACAGTTAATTTGCATGGGGATTTTTGCTAAAAAAAGAATAAAGGATGTGAATCATGGATTCATTAGAACCCTAATTGTTACAAACAAAAGATGATCCAGATTGGGGTTGGTTCCATATACGAGAACTCGATTTGTAAATTACCCTTATTTGAATGAAAATGACAGTGAATTTAATTGCAGAACACAGTTATATATTTAGATGCACTAAGGAGAATCAGAACAATGAAAATAGTGAAACATTATCAGACATCATTTTAATAAGCAATTTCGACACCAATTAAGCTAGAGCATACATGTTCATGGTCAGTTTGAAACGAAGTCCATAGCAAATCATTGAAGAGATTGACATAGTGTCTACACAGTCTAGACAACTCATGAATATGTGTTGAGATCTGAAATATAAGATACATGCACAAAAAATACAATATCAAAATTTTAATTTAGGTGACGTGAGATGGTTAGGATGATCGCCGTACCCCATGGGAGAGTCAACCAAATAATGTGTTTTCTCATTGATTCTTGTGGAATGTTGTGAAAATGAAAATTTATATTCACCGTAGTCCTAGATCTCTCTTATATAGGAGAAAAGTTCTAAGGGAAAATTACATAAAGAGACGAAAAAATAGAGAATTACAAGGTAAAGATAAATAGATATAAATATATCAACACTCCCATCAAGCTGGAGCATATAAATCTATCATGCTTAGTTTGGAACATCAATGGTGGAAATGGCCCTTTGTAAGTGCTTTGGTAAACATGTCGGGAATCTGATCGCTTGAAGCAACATGAGAAGTAAATATAAACCCCTTTTGGATTAAATCCTTTTCAGGCCATTCCTTCACAAAAGATCTTCGACATGGGTGATATTTCGGCGATATATCGTAGAAATATCGTATCGTTACAATATCGAAATGATATCGATATCGATATTGCCTTCCATGGCCATAGCGAAGCCCTAGAAGGGGCCCGATTCTCCCTCTGTTATTTTTTAAAAAATTTTGCTCCGTTTTCTTACGGGAATGGGCTGAGGGTCCTAGTTAAATAAAAATGAGAGGTGCTCTATTTCTGGTCTAATTGGGACATCTGTATTAAAAAAAAGGAAAGAAAGAAGAAGAAAATTTCTTTTGAAAAAAGACACGTACAATAAAAAAAGCCATAGGAGAAAAAATGAATGTTAAAAAAAGGGGGAAAAGCCGTAAAAATCCCGTGTTCTCAATATTTATCCTATTTCTGATATTCGCTTCCACATGTTTATTTTCTAACAGTTTCCATTCGAGGCAAATCTCATTCGCCATCACAAGGCCATCTGCCATCTGCCCCTGAATATAAATGCAGATTGCTCCTGCGAAACAATGTCGTCCAGGACCACTTTTTACCTGTTCGCCAACACTTATGCAATAATGAGATATATCACATTTGATAAAGCAACGGGTTTGTAATTATCCACCCTATAGGGCGAGTCTTTCTTTGGCATAAGGAAGAAAAGTGCTCTATTAATCTTCTCGAATCCACTATTGCATTCCCTAAATTTATTGACCACCTTTATGACCTCCCCATGTAGCAAGTCCCAAAATTCACGATAAAATCCAATAGGAAAACCATCTGGCCCTTGAGCCCCATTCGCGTTAAGACTTCAAATAGCAGCCTTCACTTCTTCAACGAAGAATGGCGCCACAAGACTCTCAGTCTGCCCTTACGTCAGAACCTCCACCCCCTTCTCAGCCACCCCATCCCTCCCTTTGCCTTCTCCTCGGCGCTGCCACGAAGTGCCCGTGGAGTGCGCTCCCCACCTGCGCATCCACATTGAACCTCACTTCGCCAACTTCAGTATCATGGATGTAATTCTTCCTCCTTCGCCTCGAAGCCATAGAGTGAAAGAATCTGGTGTTCGCATCTCCTTTTCTTAACCATTTTGTCTCGATCTCTGACGCCACTCAACCTCCTCCTTCCTATCTTCCGGCAAGATTGTTTCAAGCAACTTCGCTCTCTCCACTTTTTCCTCCTCCAAGCTACGTTGATCATCAAGGCCATCTAGTCGGACCACTTCCTCTTACGCCTCACGCCTGAGCAATTTCTGCCTGGTCTTCACTACTCTCTCGAATTCAGTGTGAAAAAGCTTTATGTCTGCCAATTTAATTGTAAAACGCCCCACTTTCACAACTCTCTCGAATTCAGTGAGAAAAAGCTTTAAGTCTGCCAATTTATTTGTAAAACGCCCCACCACAGACCCCTCAACTTGACAACCCCTCCATCGAGCAGACACCACCTCCCTAAAGCCCTCCTCCAACAACCATGCCCACTCAAATCTGAAGAATCTGGTTTTCGTTTGCTCACCCCGACGACCACATGATTAGAGTGTGGTCCGAATGAGCCCTAGGAAGCGCCCAGGAACGAGAGAGGGGAAAGCAGTCCACACCTTCTGGAGATAGAAGGAATCTGTTAAGCCTGGATCTGGATCTTTTGTTACGCCAAGTAAATACGCAACCCGCCGCATCCACTAGAGTCAATCCAAGCGTACAGACAATGGACACCGTATCTTCAGAGCCAACATCACGACCCCCACCCCGATGCGGGTGGTCATCAGGCAACGTAGTGAGGTTGAGGTCTCTGCCAATAATCCACGGTTCACTGTCTCTACCTATGCTTGCCTGCTTAATATCATCCGCTAGAGAACCCCTCCCACTACCGGTGGGGCCATACACATTTGTAACAGAAAAGGTCAAACCATCACATTTCCTCTTTCGGCAAACAGAAATGGAAAACAACGATCTCCACTCCCTCACATTTTCAAAGACGACCTTTCTCCAACTAGTAAGAAGCCCCCCGTCAACCCCTGGGCCCCCACCTCAACGTAGTCGAACACTTCCGACCCCCACATTCTTCCAAATCCCCCCCCGATTGAGGTTTTAGTTTCCTGAAGAAGCACCACATCAGCCGTCAATTCATAAATCAGATTCTTAACCCCCAGCCTTTTTTCAGGTCGGCCTAACCCATGTACGTTCCATGAGAGAACCTTCGTATGGGAACCTCTGCTTTCTTCTTTTGAGGCGGTAAAACCCCGACGCATTCAGCAAAGCTTTTGTCCAGGAGGGCAAAGAAGCTCGGCTGACCAATCGATGGCTCAGCCTTTGCCACGAGCATGGAGGCGCCCAACCCTTGGTCCTCCATGGCCGACACCTCCGCTCTTTTCTTTCTCCTCTTCCACCTCTTCTCCTCACTACGCGAGTAACAATTGTCGAATCTCAGCCAAGCATCAGGGGTATTCCTTCCCTCGCGATAAGGGGGATCAATTCCGGGGTCTGCTTCTCCGAATCCTGGCTCGGACCGGGAGCAATGGCCCCCTCCACCAGCGGCTTTACCGTACACATCACTCCATCATGCATCCTGTGCGGAATGGTTCTCGTATTCTTTACCCTATCAGTGGGCCCTCCTCGCATCTCTCTGGAAGTTCCGCGATCGGTCCTTCCTTCGGTGGACTTGTCGAGTCCATCATCACCGGCATGCTCATGGAAGGAGAGACCAACTGTGGATGCCTCAAAACCGGCAGTGACAATGGCGATGCAGCGGGGTCCTTCAAAACAAGATCAGACATAACCGGAGTTAATCGTGTCAACCGTCGGATCTAGATTCGGAGACCCGGAACCACACAACGTGGGATTCGAACGCGAGCTCGGACCCTTTGGGTTTAACGGTCCTAAATGAGAGCCAACCAAGTTTGCCAACACGGAAGTTTTGGGCGATTCCTCCGTCGAAAACATAGAGCTTTTAAATGCCGTATGCTTCAGAAGACGAGGAGGTGCGCCCCCCTCCTTCAATCACAGAACCCCACCTTTGAATGCCCCAAAATCAACCGTCGCCTGCTCTGCGCATTTGAAAATGGATTTTACCGGACCACCGCTCTCACCAGCCGTCGTCGCGGCCCCCAGCCGTTGTTTAGATGGTTCATTGACTTTCATCTCCGCCACAACCTTGAGCGATATAGGCTTCCTCTTCAAGCTCTCCCCAGCAGAGGATATTTCCGATACTATCTTAGTTCCGTATGCTTGAACCTCACACCGGCCCAGCTTCTTTGAGCTGAAATCTTGAACACGGAGAAGCACGTCCGCCTCATCGCCCACCTGATACCCACAACTCTCAAATCCGACCACCGTCGCAATCCCTGCCATAATCTTACAGACCTTCTCTTGCGCTCGAAGCACAAATGGCAAACCTCTTACCCGTATGCGATCAATCCTTCGGTCTTCTAATGCCCCGTCATCGACACGAAGAACTCTCCATGAGAGGAAGGATTTGTTGTTACGTGATAATCATAGAAGATTCTAGCTCTCCTGCCATCTGAGGCCACGAGCCAGGACATGATCCGCTGCAATAAGAACAATGTTACCCTGGAACTCTGTGCCGTCACGAGGCCCACGTCCGATGTCGTAAGAAACAAGGCATCGAGCCCGCCATTCTCTCCAAGAAGAATGCCCATGCTTGCCTTTTCTATCTTCTTGTCCGTAGTTTGACTCTGCCGAAGGTTGCAACGTTTACTTCTATTGCCAAAAAACCCTGCATGAATGGCACCAGATTGGGTCTTGGCATTGGCTCGCCCAGTGGTCCAAAGCACCGCACCGAAAACAACCGTGACCAAAGGGTGCCAACCCTGGTTGATAATGCCGTCGCTGAAAAGGCATCGACTGCCACCACTCCTGCATCACCACTTGCCCCTGACAAAAAGGCATTTTTATCAATTAGATATTTTAATTAAAATCAGGATTATGGTTAATAATTATTATTATTCAATTTGATTTCGTCACCATTTTGTATTTTATTTAAGTAATGAGATTGCGTGCGATATCTTTTTGGAGGAGTAATTGAGGGAGCCAAATTAGGGATTGTTAGAATAAATAATTTTCTTATTTTATTTTGTAATAACACCTCATATATAAAGTGTTACATGTTATTAGTACGAGCAGTTGAAATTTAATAAAAAAATGGAGTTTCTTCATATCCCCACCTCCTCTATTCATCTCGCCTCTATGATCTCCATGCTTCCTTTCCCAACTTTGGCCCAATCGACATGCTTTTCTGTTCTTTATTTCACCCTCCCAAATTCTTCTCCATTTGAAATTTCTATTCTACATCAAGATTGGTGAAGCATTGCCGAGGTGAAGAAAAATCACCTAAGTATGGGGTGGCCCTAGGGATGCAAATGGATGGATACAGATATAGATACATATATAGGTCTTACTGTATCCTTATCCATTTTTGAATACGAATATAGATATGGATACAGATATTAAAACCATCTTACCATATCCTTAAAAAATGGATACAGATGTAAAACAGGCACTGATCGCATACGAGTAATGTTAGAAATACTCTATAGAATCGACTTAAATATATACAAATTGGATGGAAAACACATGATATAATTTTACTAAATGTGTTTGCGTCATAAAAATCAGTGTTGTAAAAGTCGGCTGACTAGTCGAGTCGGGGGGGTAGCCGACTCGACTGGGCCAAATCGGCCTATAGTCGGGTCGACCCGACTAAGCGGGCGACTAAGAGGCCTAGTCGGCCGACTAATCGGCCGATTTTGACATAGCTTTTTTTTAAAAGAATAAAGTGTCCGCCACGGTGCAACCGAATACCCGAACCTGAATAACATGCGGTAGTCGGGATTTGAGGTTCTGCGAAACAGAACCTCAAAACCGCACTCGACTCCGCCCTTCGTGTTTCCTATACCTCCGCCGGCTCGCCTCCTCGCCGCCTCCTCCTCCGCATTGGTGAGTCGTGTGCGGCGACTCCGTTGGAGCTGAACCTCCACCATCGCCCGTCTCGCTGCCTCGTCGCCTCCTCCTCCATGTTTGTGAGCTGCCTGCAGCGACTCCGTCTGGTTAGGGTTTTGAGAAAAGTTTTTTTTCTTTTTTTTCTTGATTTATCATTTGATTTTTGTTGCCAATGCTTAGTCTATCTTGCTAATTTGCATCTTTTGTTAAAAAAGTTAGTTTTTAGGTTATCTTTGCTTGGTTGCTTAGTGTATGTTGCTTAGTTGTTAAAAAATGTTTAGTCTATCTTGTTTGCTTTGTTAAAAAAATGTTAGTTATTAGATTATCTATGATGTGTATGTTGCATTGCATTGTTGCTTAGTTGTTTTTTGCTTGGTTGCTTGCTCATGAGTCATGTTTATTATTCTCTAAATCTTTGTGAACATATGCCCGTCCATTTCTAATGTTAGTTAGAAATATGTTAGTTAATTAGGAGACATGAGAAGGAAAAATACTTCTAATGTTTTTTTGTTAATTTTAGTTAGTCTTAGTTAATTTGTTAGTTAATTAGGAACATTAACAAATGTTAGTTAATTGTTAACATATTTTTTAGTTAATGCTTTTTGTTAACATATTTTAGTTAATCTTAGTTAATTGTTAACATATGTTAGTTAATTAGGAACATACTTCTAACGTTTTTTGCTTGTGATTTTGCTAGTTAATTAGGAAGTTCAAATTGTGAGTTTAGTTAGATTTGTGTTTGTTGATTGACTAAATTGTGAGCTTGTTGACTATGTACCAAACATTTTACTCTTAACTTGCTTCATTTTTTCTTCTCTTGCTATATATTTTTAAGCTCTTAAAAATTTAAAACTACTAGATATATGAGTATAAATAAGAGTATATGCTGAAAAAATTGAATTATATAAATTAAAATATTTTAAAAATTCAAAACCGACTAATGCTCGACTAAATCCGATTACTCTCCCGACTGCCAATTAATCCTTAGTCAGTGACCCTATCGACCGAGTACCAACTGCCGACTTCTGCAACCATGATAAAAATTATACAACAACGGTAAAAGAAGGTTTATAATTATGTTATATAGGTTTAAAAATAAATCAATGACTATATTTATATATGAAAATGGATATCGGATACGGATATTTGCGGATATCAAAACGATATCCATATCAGTATCCATTTTAAAACGGACACGGATGTCAAAATCTGTATAAAATGGATACAGTGACGGATCGGATACGGATGCATTCCTAGGTAGCCCTCATATGTGATGGCTGAACGAGATACACAAGGAATCAATTTCCTTGTATATTTTGACGAGAAGACAATGTTGTTAGTTTTGTGGATACACCGGAGCATGTTAAGGATCACGAGGTCCATACATCGTATCGGTTTAGGATCGGAGCAAACTTAGTCTCTTGCAAGATGTCATCAAAGAGGTCGGGTCCGATAACATCGTGTTGGTGGTCCTCAAAGTCCAGATCTTGCAGAACTGATGACTTACTATCCATATCCTGCGTATTCATAGTTGCAAACACATCCACGACATCATTGCGATGACATGATCGGAAGATTTGATATCTTCAGTGGGTTGTGTGATCAAGTTTGAGGATATTCGATGTTAAGGTGTGGAGCTACATCAAGCTCTTTTGGTGGATATCTCTCCCATGGAGAGAATGAATCATTGCCATTTCTTCAACACCCATGGTAATATGATTTTTTTCCCGATTGTTATCTTGCAGGGCCACCAACTCAACCCATGCAGGTTCCACCTCCTCCTGCTCCAACTTCATCTCGTGTTTGAAGCTACATTTTCTTCTCGTCGACATCCTCGTGATTATGCCTCCTCTGCTAAAAGTTATCATTGGATTGGTTTCCTCGCACATGTGATGATATATAAATATTTCCAGTGCTTGTGGACTACAAAGCCATGTATCACTATATGACATGTGAAAACTATGTTAAGTATATAGATCAAATCAGGAGAGGATAAGGAGTAGAACAAACGTGGCAGATGGACTGAGCCAAGATAATCTTAGTTCTTAATTTGTTGGTCTCAATGTTGTAAAAGTCGCCCGATTGGACCGACTAGTAGGTCCGACTAGTCTAGTCAGCAGGGTGGCCGATTGAGTACCGACTAATTTCGACTATGGACACCAGTTGATCAATTTTTGCTTGGAGACACCATATTTTTTTATGTTTTGCTTTTTTATAAGCAAACTTATTATAATATGCTTAATGTTTTTTTTTAAATTCGATTACTTCTTTTAATTTATTATGATAGTATAAAAATGTACAAAATCTATGTAAATATATGTACAAAAATGAGTTATATATTTAGAATAATCATAAAATTCAAAGTTGATTAAAGTCCGACTAATATCGATTAGTCGTCCGACTGTCGATTAATCCTTAGTCAGTGACCCGGCCGATCGAGTACCGACTACCGATTTTTGCAACCTTGGTTGGTCTTAAATTACTTTTCGATATCTGGATTTAACATTTCCGCATATAACAAGCCAACAAAGTGTAGAAGTGCTTGAAAACATAGGCATGTAATCCCGTGTACTTGTGAATTCCAATCTAGAGGTCATGTTCAATTAATGAAAGAGATTGTGCACCCTGGCATGCATGTTAGATATATGCGCAATACCATGTGGTTCGTCATCACTTTTATCTTGAGTCTACCTTAACTGTGTTAATAAGCACGGTCTTGCACCCTTTGATTAGGGGAATTGTTTATACGGATTGCTTTTTTGTTTAGAAGCTTCTTTGCTTTTTATTTGTGAATTCCAATCTTAGAGTTCATGTTACATTTTTGAAAGAGGTTGTCCATCCTGGCATGCATAGGGGATACCATATGGTTCTCCATAAATTGTCTTGAGCCTACTTTAACTGTTTTAATAAGCCTCGTCTTGTGCCCTTCGGTTCTTGAAATTGTTTACACGGATTGCTTCTTATAAATAAGCTGATTGATTAAGGCTTTTCAAATAAGAATCAGTTGATTTACTTATTCTTTTCTTGATTGTTCAGACAAGAAATGCCATATCAGGAACTTACTCAGCACCTCAGAGATCTGCTAGTTCAGCTGCTCTTTTAGTTGGGGATCCCACTATTATGAGAGATAGAGCAGGTAATTTTGTGCTCCCAAGAGATGACGTGACGAAATTGAGGGACCGTCTAAGAAATGAAGAAATAGCTGCCGGGTTATTTCTCAGCAAATTGAAATGCCATATGTCATCTCGGCATGACTCTTCCATAGATGTTGGTTACAGAAGGAAGATATGTGCGCATGCACGTATTTTAGCACTTGAAGAGGCAATTGATACAGAATGGGTGTATATGTGGGATAAATTTGGTGGCTATTTGCTTCTGTTACTTGGGTTAACTGCTAAAGCTGAACAAGTACAGGTAAATATTGAAAATGGGATATTTTAGTTTCTACATTTCTATCCATTCGATCTATAACATATTGAAAATGCAGGATGAAGTCCGGCTCAGACTTTTTCTTGACAGTATAGGTCTCTCTGATTTAAGTGCAAAGGAAATTAAGAAGTGGATGCCTGAGGATCATAGGCAGTTTGAGATTATTCAGGAGAGGTAAATAATATTTTTAATGGTTTCAACCTTGCCTCCGTTTTTTTCTCATAAAAGATACCTGATTATTTATACATTTGTCAAGATACCTGATTATATATACATTTGTCACACTTCCAATCTCTAATAGCTATATAAGGGAAAAAGAAATGGAAGAGGAACTCTTAATGCAGAGGCGTGAGGAAGAAGGAAAGGGAAAAGAGAGGAGAAAAGCGCTTTTGGAAAAGGAAGAACGTAAATGGAAAGAGATAGAAGCTTCCCTTTTATCCTCTATACCAAATGTTGGAAATAGAGATGCTGCTGCTCTGGCAGCTGCGGTTCGTGCTGTTGGTGGTGATTCAGTGGTAGAAGATTCTTTTGCTCGTGAACGAGTCTCCAGCATTGCTCATAGGATTCGTATTGCTCAGTTGGCTCGTCGTGCTCAACAGGTTGCTTTGTATTTCACAACTTATTTTGTCTCACCAATTTTTTGATGCTACTTCAATTTTTATTGGTTTGCCAATTGCCATTATGTTTATCATAGGAACTTATTCTTTATCATGTCTAGAAATGTGTCTCCATATATCAAAAGTTACGCTACATTCAAACAGTATATTCTGGTCATGGTGACTAATTGAACATAAAATTACATGTTGGAAACAAGTTTGATCTTAGAGTAAATTTCTGAGATGGTCACGAGATTCGATACCCCATTGAATCTGTTTTATTTGGATATTTCTCGGAATTTTACTATTGGTTACGAGATTTCTGAGATGGTCACGAGATTCTGATAATTCAAGTTATTTTTTGTCTTCCATTAGACTGGTATCTCTGGAGCAATATGCATTCATGATGACGAACCTCGGATAGTTGGAAAACATTGTGGCCAGATTGATCTTACTCTTTGTGGGAGTTCAAAAGTCACCTTTTCAGTTGCTGTCATGATTCAACCTGAATCGGGTCCTGTTTGCCTTTTGGGAACTGAATTTGGGAAGGTATGCTGGGAAATTCTTGTTGCTGGTGCAGAGCAAGGTATTGAGGCTGGTCAAATTGGTCTTAGATTGGTCACAAAAGGTGACAGAATGACTGCTGTTACTAAGGAGTGGTATGTTGGTGCGGCATGTGTTGCAGATGGAAGGTCTGTTTTCGCTTGAAATTATCCTTTTTACGCCCTTGTGATCTTTTCGCTTTCTTCATAAACTGAACTGCTGTATGTTTCATGGCATATATTTCTGTATTTATCTCCATGTGGTTTACTTTTCCAGGTGGCATACTGTGACTGTAACTATAGATTCTGACTTAGGTGAAGTGACATCCTTTCTAGATGGAGAGTACGACGGGTATCAGAATGAGCTGCCTTTGCTAGTGCAAAATGGAATTTGGGAGCAGGGAACAGATGTTTGGATTGGTACACGGCCTCCAATTGATTTGGATGCATTTGGTAGATCTGACAGTGAAGGTGCAGACTTGAAAATGCAGATGATGGATGCTTTCCTTTGGGGAAGGTGTTTGACTGAAGATGAGATTGCTGCATTTCACACTGCCATGAGCCCTGCTGACTATGATCTGATAGATTACCATGAATACTCTTGGCAGTTCGGCGAATCTCCTTCGAGAGTATGGAATCTCTTCTGCAATTTGTTTGAATTAGCTCTTATGATAAACTGTTGTCAAGACTGGGTTCTTTTCCCCCAAAAAGAATTGTCTGGTTGCAAATTTTTTCTATGTAATTTTCATCATCATGATGCCACGGCAATTAGTTTAAAATTTAATGCAATACCACATGAACTTGAGCAACCCTTTCAGGTGTGCATGGTATTATGCTTCTCAACTATCTTGTTCTTTAGGAATAGATTCCTTGATCTTTATAGCCGTTGTTGGCGAGTTGATTGGCATGAACCGTGTATTTGCTTTATTTTGAAATTTCTTTTGTCTTTAAATGTCCAAACCAGGGTTTTTAAAAGCGTGAGTCGTAATGAGGTGATTTTCCCATCATTGATGATAGGCGTAAGTCTCACTTTTAAGAAGAAAAAATACAGTAAGAAAAAATATACTACACATATGTGGAAATTAAGACCAGACTATGATAAAATCACTAACATGTCATACTAAACATTGTATTAAGACATTATGATTATTCATAATATTCTATACACCATTTTTTCTATTTAACATCATTATATATCATGTAATGACTCATCTTCTTTAATTGTTATTATACCTTATTTTTTGAGTTTTCCACTAATAAACTTTCTATTTAATTCCAAATGCATATTGAAAGAGATACTTCTTAATCATAGACGTACTTATATCAAGAATCAATGCATGAAATAAGATTAAAGAACAATTCAAAATAAGAAAAATGGAGATGTAGTTAGATGATCATATACTCCTAAGGAAATGTGCTTATTGTGCTTTGTTGTGAGAGGTTTTAAAGTAGGGGCATTGTTGTGTTGATTGTTTATTTTTGGATGAATAATACATGTATAATGGATGGATATCGAATTTGATATGCAATAGTGACTGAAAGAGTTGATCTCGTTCAAAATTTATAATCAGTTATTTGAGTTATTCACACCTCCATTTATATTACACAATAGTATAAATATTAAAGATTAGATTAGGAACTTCTATTATAGTGCAAGGATGAGAAGCTTCTTCTGTTAAGAAGTTGTGATCTAAAACAAAAATCAAAATATCATAAAATTAGTGGCTGAGGCGTGCGCCTCACCACCTTTTCACCATCACCCTTAGGCGCCAGCGTCACATCTTTTGGGTGAGGCTTAAGCTTGGAGGCATTTTTGTCAAACACCTCGAGGCGTGTCCCTCACTGCCTCGAGGCACGCTTTTTAAAACAATGGTTCAAACCAAACTATAAGCCTCATCAAGTCTTTTCCTGCATAAAACAGGGGTCTATCAGAACAATCCAAAATTATAAGAGCTTTATTTACAGTTATAGCTTTCTTGACAGTTAGCTAATTTATATTTTGTAAGATACAGACCTCTGATTGTTACATCTGGGCCAATTAAGATATAGATGACCTGATGCCGCTGAAGACAAAGCTCATTTCAATTGAAGCAAGTCCTGTGATTTCTTCTTTAGTCTCTTTTATAACTTTTGGACTCAAACCCTCGGTACCCCTCTGTTGATTCTCTTTTGTCAGGAACTATTTTTCGTATGGAAGAGTGATATACATCAAATCATAATTGTATTAAAAATTTTAGTGCTCTTCTTTAGATTCTTAGAAATTGCTGGTGTTTTATCATTATTAATGCGTGTAATTGTTTCATTATATTATATGTCATCTAAATGGAATCAACTATTTCTTATATGTATGTTCTACATAATACATGACCTGTGGCATGCACCATGTCTAGAAATTGCCTAATGGAGCTTCCTTTCTTATATTTCTTTCTTTGCGTTTTAAAAATTTTCGCCGTTCTTTAAAATTATACATGCCTCCTGCATAGAATTTCTTTGTATATCGCTTTACCTGTTAATTGCCTCATAAGATAAACACTTAAGACCTTGTAAAAATCCTTTGTAGAACTTGTTACTTTGATTTTATCACCTCTCTAACCAATAGATTTGGGGTTTACAAAAACGTTTCTACTAAAAGTGCCAGGTTTGAGATCTATTGAAGAGAACTGTTTGTTGAAGTTGGGCGTGTCCAAACTTTCACCCTACACTCTAAAAAGTAGCTCTGAGTACATATTTAGCTGAGCATGCCCTTTACTATGTTGATTGTTGACTATGGATTATTAAAGAGGATCATCTCAGTCATCTTTCGTTATACCACTTGCATGTGTTATCTGTGATTACTGAGCAGTAGTTTTTCTAGGGCGATGCCATGGACTGCGTAGATGCAGATGTTGATCTCTACGATAGAGAGGATGTGGACTGGGATGGTCAGTATTCTAGTGGTAGAAAAAGGAGGGCTGAACGTGAAGGAGTGGCCATTGATGTAGAGTCCTTCTCGAGAAAATTTAGGAAATCATCAACTGAAACACAAGAGGAAATTTATCAGCGCATGTTATCTGTCGAAACTGCCGTCAAAGAAGCTTTGTGTGCAAGAGGAGAGACACACTTCACTGATCAGGAATTTCCTCCATGTGATAGATCCTTGTTTATTGACCCGGAAAGTCCCCCTCCAAAACTGCAGGTATTCAATATTTGTCCATTGATTAACATTCTCTTGTGTTTCTAACTTAATAAATAACAGATTGTGTCCGAGTGGATGAGGCCTACTGACATAACGAAAGAAAACTGCAGAGAATCTTTCCCATGCTTATTCTTTGGTCCTGTCAATTCTTCTGATGTCTGTCAGGTAGTGTAATCAATCATTCTTATAGTGCAACCAATCATTCTTATCGCCCTATATATTCTTTGTGTAATACATTATTTATTCCACTTTTTGGTTGGATCTAAATCCATCGCAGGGACGTCTAGGTGATTGCTGGTTCTTGAGTGCTGTTGCTGTTCTTACTGAAGGATCTCGAATATCAGAAGTCATAATTACACCTGGATACAATGAAGAAGGAATTTATACTGTTCGTTTCTGTGTGCAAGTAATGATCTATTTAGTTATTTTTCATTTGGTCTAATCCACTTATCAGTTCCTTTTGTTGTTGTTTCTGCACAATTGATGTGCGCTCTTAGGCATCCTTGGTTCGATAACCTGAATGCCATGGTTTTACAAACTCTATGCTAGATATGAGGCCCTAAGTTTTATATTAATCCCAGCCTTCTAAATAATAATTGAAGTGAGGATAGGCTCAATATCAGCAGTGATTCCATTTATACAGTAAAAGTCTAGGTCATGCTAGCTGGCACCAAAACATTGCACAGGTACCTGTCCCCACAACTGCCTCTAGCTAATAGCAAGAATGTTATCCAAAGGTGAGATAGACTCCCTTACTTGGATGTTGTTATGTTCTAGCCAAGCAGCTAGTTACATAGGCTGAGTTCACTGCCTTTGGTTCATGGCCACTGACCCGATTACTCCAAAAAAATCAGTATGAGGAGATAATGATCCATTCCATATCCATCTCTAATATTTAACCATAATAAGAATGTGATTTGTACCCACTTAAATGGTCTGGTGGTAGTATAGTGTGTCTACCACCCAAAAGTCCAGGGTTCAAATCCCCCTCTTGCAGGGGTTGCATCAGATAGTCGACAGCCAGCGTAAAAAATAGTCGAATCTTTCAACATGGATTTGAGCAAGAATCCATGTAGCCGACCCTACTCATAGTGGGAGAAGGCTTAGAACTTTTTTTTATCAGTTTGGTATACAATGATGTAACTTGGTATTGACGAGGTAATTCCTGATAAAATTCCAGTCCAATGCCAAACCACTCCTACTATTCAATCGTATCCACCCTGACCCACCTCGTTCCAAACATCGTTCACTATCATTCCTATTGTCCATAACTGTGTGGGGGCTCAAGTTCCATGCAGAGAACATTTTCGAGGCGAGTGGGTTCTTGGCAAGGGCAACGATGGACCCTTCTACGTGCATGATTATGGGATTATAAAGGATGAATGATGGAGAATGACGGGGTTTGGGTGTTGAATGGTCTGCAGTTGGCATTGATTCGGATTCCCAAAATAGTTGGGGTGAAAACCACATGTTAAAAATGCAATTATTCCGAGGAAATAATTTTTTTTATACATGATGGCGGCAACTCTGTTGCAATGGGAGAACGAGAGAATCATCGAACACATGAATAACACGATCTTTTACAAGGTTTTCCCACGACATGTGGGACGGCTTCGAGATCTGACTCCTCTAATTGCTCCATTATAATTCTTGGGTTGAATATGCAAGTTTCTTTCCCTTGAAGGCTAAGTGATAGAGAAATAGCTTCTTTACATGCGAGGGAGAGAAAGCGGAGAACTAGCTTCCCAATGTGCGTAGGAGTGGAAGATATCTTGAGGGGATTGAATACCCCTCCTTGAGGGGGCCATGCCCCTTTTATATCTAGTTGAGGATTGACGATGCGGCTCATTAACCTGTTTCTTCATTGATACTCATTTGTTTGAGTTTATTTGTTGACATGTCTTGTGTGTCTTGTTTTTCCTGCTAACGACGAAGATCTCGGGTCCTGCCATTATCCCTTGTTTTGTCCCTTATTTATTATGCAACTTATGTGGTTTTGGTGAAATAGTTTAGACCTTTTTTAGGCCTTGGTTCGGTCTCGTCATCCAACCTTCGTATGTATCATGGTTCTTGAATCCAATGTTGATTCTTTGATTAACTTCTCTAAGGATCCAATGCTCGGATCTTTGTTTAGCTTTAGATTGTATTCGATGCTTGAGTCTCTTTTCAGCTTACGTCTAGATCCGATGCTCGGTTGTCCTGTTGGGCTTTTGACTAGATCCAATGCTTGAAACTATTTATGAGGCATATGACTTCTGCGGATTTATTTCCTTACCATTCCCCGATACTCATACTAGTTCCATTGTCTGATGGGAGACGTTTGAAGTAATCATGTTCTTACTCTGCTACCCGTTTCCCTCACTCTGATTGCTAAGTAGTGGCAGGTAGGCGAGTGCATGATGGTGCCCTCATTCCTAGCAGGCGCTGGCTTCCTTGGCGTTGTATTCTAATGTTGATTGATTCAATCATTCTCGGTGGAATTTCTATGAAAAATAGAAACTTCTAGCAAAGTCCTAATTTTTGTCATGATATTAGATGGTTCCCAGATGGTCAAACCTTTTTGTTTTGTTCACTATTGTCCTATTTGTAGGTGATAGAGTTTGCAGGCATGCAACATTGTATAAACCAATTCAAATGGGCACCTTGTTGTACACGCCACCAATCAGTTACTAGTGCTTGTGTGATTTTTCAACTGGCTTATTTCTATGACTTATTGCATCAGACCCTGTATGGAGTGCTTTGTTGGGGTATATGTGCGAATGATGTCATGCCGTAGGTGTGTTCGTGTGTCATTGATGTATGTACTTTCATTGTGTTTAAAATAACCAACCAAGTTTTACATAATATTTGGCATTACCTTTGTCTTTCTCCATCTTCGTCCGATGTGAATTATTTTATGTTCCAGTGACCTTTACAAACATCCTTATCGATGGGGGCGTTTTGCATCAAGTTCTTGATATGCTTCAAATTCTCAACTTTGGAGTTCCGATGCCCATCCACAACATCTAAACATAAAAGATCCTTTGGAGTCATTTTCCTTGCTTCATGCTTCAACTTAAATTGAACATCACATAGAACAAATCATTGAGTTTTGCTTGCGTCAATCGATCCCTTCTAATTATGTGGACCCAGTCCCAAATTCCCAATATCCTCAAATATATTAATCGAGTTGACAAGTCACATTCAGGAGGAGATACCTTGGTATATGTTATTCACTGATGATATTGTGTTAATTGGTGAGACTATAGATGTGGTGAATGAGAAGCTCGAGGTCTGGAGATATGCATTGGAGACTGAATGTTTTCGTATAAGTAGTGATAAGACTGAATATATGGAGTGCACCTTTGATGGAAACACTGTTGAAGGAATTACAATAGAAATTGGTGACGATAACATTCATAAGAGAGATTCTTTTAGATATTTGTGATCTATTTTTGCAACATGATGGGGAAATTGATGGAGATGCTACTAATGGAATAAAATGCATGTTGACTAAAGTGGAGAGGAATCTTTATTGTTCTATTTGATAAGAAAATTCCTTTGAAAATCGAAGGAAAGTTTTACAAAGGAGATGTGAGACCTGTTCTGCTATATGGATATGTATGTTGGTCTGTGAACCATAGACATGTGCAGAGAATGGCAATAGCAGAAATGAAAATGCTAAGGTGGACATGTGGATACACACCCACACGTAAAGATCGGATTTGAAATGTTGCAATCAAAAGGAAAGTTGGTGTAGCTCCGATCAAGGATAAGATGCGAGAAAATCGCTTAAGATGTTTTGACCATTTGCAAAGGAGGTTAGCTGATGCACCCGTTTGGAGACACGAGTTTTGGATGTTGAACCCTCTAAGAGAGGGCGAGGAAGGCTTAAGAAGTGTTGAAATGAGACTATACGAAGGGATCTTAATTTTTTGGATCTAAGCCTGAGAATGACCCAAGATAGATCTGAATGGAGGTAAAGAATCCATGTAGCCGACCCTACTTAATGTGGGAAAAGGCTTTGTTGTTGTTGTTCTAAGTCTATCCCCCTTATTCTTTTGGCCACAATGCGTAAGTTGTGAGATCACAATTATTGATGATGACCGTAGATTTTGCTACATTTACTTGCTGAGGGAAAAGCACTTGATGCCTTTTCAAAAAGGTCTACAAGGCAAATGTAGAGAAGCTTAAGGTTATTAAAGTGGTTATGGTGGTTTACTAGTTTCAAGTTTCCAGATTCTTGGAGGAGGGAAAACTTGGGTTGATATGAAGTCATTCTTGTGGCCCTTTCGAAAGATGTTGGATGCTCTAGATAAAAAAGCGCGAGGCGGTCCGAGACGTTTTCCCAAAATGTGAGGTGAGGCGTAAGCCTCGAGGCGGTTGAGGTGTAAGCTTCAATTTTGCTTCAATTTTTTGGAAATAAAAAATAAAACTAAAGCAAAATATATTGGAATAAATAACAACATACACTATTGCAATATATTGCCCAAAAGTTCAATACAAACTACAAACGACAACTATGATTGTTTAAAGTTAAAATATGATTGTGAAATTAGAAAAGAAAACATAAAGTAGGAAATAAAGTTCAACATAAGTATAAATCTAATGCAACATATTGTTTATCACATTTATGTGATACATCAAAAATCTCTAATCATCGACATTGATTCAATGAATCAATATCAGTCGTCTCGCTCTTCTGCATTGTTGTCTCCCCCATCGTCGCCACTACTATTACTACTCATTGGATCCTCATTAAAATCATCCATATAATTCAAATGCACATCATCATCGGCCTCATCATCGCTTCCATCCTCAAAATTGGAGAAGTCCTCCTCCTCAACATTAATTGGAGTTTTTCCTTTACCTAATCAAGAAAGTAACATGCATTATTGTCATTTGTTTGAAAGTTAATCGCAAAAAAGTTTCGAACATTCTTTTAATTTATAATACTGTTTTGTACCTTTGTCGTATTTTTCCCCTTCTTTTAACATCGAGCGACTTGAGCTCCTTCACCTCTTTCACCTCCTTCCTTCTCAAGAGGATCATCCTCAAGGGGTGTGTTTGCATCAAGATCCTGATAGACCTCGACATCTTGAGCTTCTGAAATCCATTCATCACCGGAGTCAACTTCCAAACACAAATGATCTTCTATTGTTTTCTTCCTTAATTCTCTATGTTTCAGTTTGAGATTGAACATGATATAAACCAAATCATTGAGCGTCGCTTGTGATAAACTATTTCTTCTCTTTGTTTAGACCTATATAGATATACGTAAGGTTTAAATGTTTAACATGAAGCAAAAACACTATCATAAAAATATATAATGCTTTAACCACTTGATTGAACGAGCTCCAATTACGTTCACACCCAGAAGCACTACAAGTCAAGCTCAATACCCTAATAGCAAATACCGCCAATTCAAGTGTTTTATTTCCGAACAACATCTACAATGGTCAACACATTTTAGTAATAATGTTAAAGTATATGCAAAACTCTTTAAATTTATTACAATACTCATCGGGACTTCTTGTTTTCCTTGAATTAACAGCATTTGCCCATCCAAAAAATCCAGTGGCATGCATACAAGAATCAAGTTGTGAATTTGCTTTCACCTTCGCATTTTTATCAATGATCAATCTTTCCATGCACGAAAACAATCCCATTTTGACCTCTAAATGATTAGAGTGACCTCTAAGTGATTAGAGAATGCCGGTTCATATTGAAAGTGGGGAATGAGGAAATAAGCAGCAACATGTAAATGCCTGTTTAGTTGACAATCCCAACGACTATCTACAATTATCCCAAATAATCTTATATTTAGTCTCGTCATTTTCTAGATTTCGAGGTATCTCTTCCTTGGCCCTATCCATGCCTTCATAAATAAATCCCATCGGTGGATACTTTTCAGAATCCACCAACCTCAAAATGGTGATCAAAGGTTTCGTGGTATTGAGAACTGTTAGAAAATCGGAAGCGGAAGCGTAACATGGAAAAAGATAAACAAAATAAAGAACAAGCGGGATTTTACGTGGAACCCTACTCCGTGAGGAGCGGGATGAAACCACGGGAGAAGCCCTCTAAGGGGCGGATATTGTATTGAACTTTCTCAATGGATACAGGAGGTCTGGGGCTCCTTATATAGCCTCTCCAGAGCTTCCAAGTCCCACCACTGGACGATGTGGGACTAAACAACTGGATGGGGTAAATGGATCCTGCCCACCTATTACATAAGTGACGCATGCTCCAAATACTCTAACACTCCCCCTCAAGCTGGAGCATGCAATGCTCAACTTGGACAAACAAGAAGAAACTCAACTCACAATACATGACACTACGGACAATATCAACCCAACGCGCACAGTTGCTGCAGTCGAGGACGTTGCTTCTCATGGCGTGCATGTGAGGAGGACGAACGTGGCTGGAGTGTCTATCTGGCTCAGAGAATGGTACTCTACTGTGGAGTCCCTATGATACCACATGAAAACCCTTGCCGTCAATGGCATAGGGAATGGTCCTCTACTCTGGAGTCCCTATGGCTCACATGAAAGCTCTGGCCGACCAACAAGAATGACAAATAATTGGCATGCGTCGTCGTCGAGTCTGAATCTGAGATTAGTAGAGTCTGAACATCTGATCGGTCTGGAAAAGCTGACATCTGAATCTTGGAACAAGACCTGTGACTCTCTATATATACTCCCCTTTCTCCCATACTGGTCGGAATGACATTGTTGACCACGTTGGGAGAAGATAAGATAATACATAAATATGGGGAAAACATGAATATTCTCAAAAGACTTGCGGCTTTTCTTCATCAACTGTTTTTTTTAATAAACCGTCTATTTTTTTTGAAATATTTTTTTTCTGCCGTTTCCATCACTTTTTTTTTGGCATTTTTCAAAGCTCACATTTTTTTATATGCGTACGGCTTTTTCTATTGTACGCGCCTTTTTCGATTTTTTTTTGAATCACATACGTACGGCTTTTTTTTGTACGCGCCTTTTTTTTAAAAAAACTTGAATCTTCGGCCCAACAAAGGACCTCCCTCTTCTTATTTCATTTACTCCCTTTTTTTTCATAACAAGCCCGTTGGGCCTACAGGATACTCCCCTCCAATTTTTATAGCACGGCCCACGTGCTTACAATATTTTTTTTTAATTGCGCAAGATGCTTTTTTTAGGGTTCCCATTGGAAACCCCTTTCGAAACGAACCCCTCCTGATGGGGTTTCCTGCCCTACCGCGCCGCCATGAGAACGCGTGGAAGATCTGGATGCCGCCTGTTCTGGAGGCGCGCGAGAAGGAGCTTCAGTGCCTGGAGAAGAAGGTCGGACGCGCACAACGCGCCGTCTACGCGCAAGGAGCGGGAGGGTGCCACCATGGAGCTACCTGGAGGCGCGCGCGCGGAGAAGAGCGCCGCCTGGGCACGGCTGGAAGCGTGCGCGCAGGCGGCTGGAGCCGCCAGGAGTAGGGTGCAAGGGCGAGTCATCGGGGTTGCGCCTGGAGCCCCTGGGATGCCATCGCCAAGGAGGCTCGTGCGAGGGGAAGGTCTGAGGCCCGCGTGATGAGGTGCGCGAGGATCGGTCGGGAGAGGAGCGACTCACGGAGGAGCCGCTGCCACCTGGGGTCTCAGAGAGTTGCTGGAAGGCCGCCATGGGGCATAGAGCAGGAAGGAGATGCCGCCTGGAAGATCATCTTGTGCGGGAGCCAGAGAGATTCGAACTCTCGCAGGGAGAGAGGCTCCCGCCTGTAGCGGGTGCACCGCCAGGCAGCAGTGGCGACATGGAGAGGCGCGTTGGAGGGGATTTCTTCTAGAATAGGTTTAGATTGAGCATCTTGCGGGTTCTGTACCCGGATGTGCGCCGCCTTGCGTCATGCAGATTTAGGGTTTCCAGTTTAAACCCTCTCTTGGACATCTTCGCAGAGTGCGATCTATCTGCGGGAGGAGATTTCGGGGGTGCGTGAGGCCGCCTGGGGGCGCACAATGGATTTTGCCTGGAGTTGCGCCCGCGATGGGGCGCGCCTGGAATCGTTGGGCAGCGCCGTCGCCTCACGAAAGAAACCACCGCCGTGTGGAACCCTAGAAGATGAGGGCTTGGGAATGCCGGCCAGTAACTTAAAGTGCCACGAATTCCAAATCTCGTATCATGAATGATCTTACAGAATAACAACGTCAAAATCGAATCTCGAATAATACATAGAAAAATAAATCCTCAACAACAAATCCTCGAGAATCGAACCCGCTCTGATACCATGTTAGAAAATCGGAAGCGGAAGCGTAACATGAAAAAAGATAAACAAAATAAAGAACAAGCGGGATTTTACGTGGAACCCTACTCCGTGAGGAGCGGGATGAAACCACGGGAGAAGCCCTCTAAGGGGCGGATATTCTATTGAACTTTCTCAATGGATACAGGAGGTCTGGGGCTCCTTATATAGCCTCTCCAGAGCCTCCAAGTCCCACCACTGGATGATGTGGGACTAAACAACTGGATGGAGTAAATGGATCCTGGAGGGATCCATTTACCCACCTATTACATAAGTGACGCATGCTCCAAATACTCTAACAATATGCAACACCATGCCAAAAAGACTTTCTCTTCACAACTATGTTCACCACACTTTGCCCCAAGGATCGATTCACATAAGAACTGATCTTCCATGGTCTTGAAGTGAAGAATGATTCAAGTAAATCCTTGGCTCTAATCAAGCTTTGTAATGTAAGAAATGCAGTGGAAAATCGAGTAATGGCAGGTTTCACCAAATCACAACTTGTGAATTTTCTCACCATCGCAAAAACCCAAGCATGAGCATAAATAAAATAAACATTTTCTTTGTTTTTTTGAACACTGATGCATGAAGATGCAATTTGAGGATATCCTCCAACATCAAATCTATGCAATGTGTTGCACAAGGTGTCCAATAAAGATTCTTCCTTTTTTCCATCAACATTTGTCCAGCTGCTTTATAAGCGGATGCATTCTCTGTTATAACTTGGACACCATTCTTCTCTCCAACCTCCTCAACAACTTCATCCAACACTTTAAAAAGCATCCTGACATCTTTAACTTGATCGGATGCATCAATTGACTTCAAGAAGTAAGTGCCTTTGGGATTATTCACCAAAAAATCAATCAATGTGCATCCTTTCGTGTCAGTCCAACAATCAGACATGATTCTACAATCGGTGTCAATCCAAGAAGTCTTTGCCTCATCAACAAGAGTGGTTATGGCCTGCTTCTCTAAATCCAAGTTCGTAGTTCATGCATGGTTGGTGGCTTGAAACCCCTTTCGAACCCACATACATCGGTCATCATTGTTAGATAAGGACTATTGACTATGCTGAATGACAATGAATTCTAAAAAAAATCTCCCAATGCTCCTGCAAATCTTCCTTCTCCCATCTTTTTTCCATATTGCATTTTAAGCGAGTTGTTGTGCGGGAGGATCCGAAGTACCTGTACCCCTCCCTCCTTGTGTAATAAAAAAATCCATCGGCCCTCGAGCTTGCTTGACACTGCTAGAATCTGTCAGTGCTCTTTGTGATGGTTGATTTCATCACCTCCCGATGGCCCTTGCATCCCAACTCGACAAAGTTCTTCCATTTCTTCAAATCTTCTTCTCTTCTCATTACCCTTGCTTTCCATGAACATCTTCATCTCTTGTTGAACTTCAAAGGGAATGCTTGAACAAGCTCTCACATTCTTGCGTGTCTTTGCAAGATGGTCTTTTAGTCGCTTCACCCCACTGGTGATCTTCATCAAACAAAAAATACATTCAACATATACATAGCCTTTCCCTTTGTGATACTCGTCCATTTCAAGTTCTCGGCAGCATCTCCATCCGGGATCTGATCGCCCCCCACTTTGGCCTTTCCTTCTCATATCTACAAGTTATGCAATAATATACGTATATACTTACAGTACAAGATAAACACACATGTAATCTTTTACCATGGATCAGAATTTAACCCCAAAAAATTAGAAATTCCATAAAGAAGAACACATCAAAATAACCCTCAACGAAAGCCTCCAACATAACGAAACCCTTCAATAGAAAAATCAATAAAGAAAAACACAAGGAAAACATAAAAAAATCAGAGCAAAAAAACAAAAAATACCAAGTTGGAGGCCACGGTGGCGCAGGACTTCTCGGCGATGTTTGCAGGAGGTTCGACGGCGGAGACGGTGGCAACACGACGATTCTGGCTGGGTGGCGATGGCCCTAGGGCGAACCTAGAGGTTCCAGAGAACAGAGACGAGGCAGGGGTTTCGTTTCTATCGAACAGAACGACCCCCTCCCCCCGACTCTCATGTTTTAGAAACATGAGAGGTCACGTGGAAAACGTAAAAAAAAATTTGTTGAGGTTTACGTCTCAACCTTGCCTCGAGCGCCTCAGCCGAGGCTGAGGCGTACGCCCCTTGATCCAGACCTGAGGCGTGTGCCTCGTGGCGCTTTTGGTCTGCCTTGCCTTGAGGCGTACGCCTTTGCGCCTCGAGACGTCGCTTTTTAAAAGCATGGGCGAGATAATTGGTTGGAGGAAGGGGTTGCCAACTTGCCGGTATGTTGTGTTACTTGAGAACATTTCTACCCACGGCCTTTTGTTGTGGCATCGGATAGAGAAGCTAACATATCGGATACTTGGCCCAATGGAGCATGAACCCCTACATTCGGAGGAAACCTTTCTGGTTGGAGATTAGAAGACTTTTTACAGATGTCAAGCAGTGTTAGTATTGCCATGTATGTAACAGACGGAAGAGATGCGTGGATTGGTAGGGATGATTAGTTCTCGGCTAGGAAAACATATAAGACGCGGTGCTCATCCACAGTCTTTGTTCATGGAATTTATGTTTGTGATTGTGCTCGTATTGGGCTTGGAAGTTGATTCGCAGATAAATGTCTTCCAGTGGCTACTAAGGAGAAGGCACATCATGATTGGGAAAAGAAGAGCTCAGTGATTTCAAAGGGTGGATGCACGCTGCTTAAGGTGTGAGGTGGAAGTAGAGGATATTTACCACATCTTCTTCACCCAGTTGGTTCCGCTATTATTCGTCACAGTGGGCGATGCTTTGTCGATCATGACCAAGTTGGCAGTGGATAGGCACTTTTGCAGAGGTTTCTCCACGAGGAACATTTCGATCACTATTCTACAATATGCTAATAATACGATATTTTTCATTGAAGGGGGAAGGTACGTGGTGTAGAGGCATCTAAGCAGTGCCTGATCTTTTTGGCAAGGTGTTTGACCTACAAGCGAGCGAGAGAAAGTCTGCTTTTGTCCCTTTTAACATGTTCAAGTAGTGGGATAGTGCAAGCGTGCCTTATAGACACCAAGGGGAGAGCTGCTTATTTCTTATCTGGGGCTACCATCGGTTGGGGTTGGGGGGAAGGGGGGATACGACAAATTGATTGGGGTCCCCTAGTGGACAAAACAGAGAAAACATTGACCGGATGGAAGGCAATCATACCTGCCACGACGAGGGCGTCTTGTGACGGTGAATGCGGTCCCATCAGCTATACCTATCTTCTTTCTTTCTACGCGCCTGATACCTGTTCTGCTTAGAAATCGTCTTGAGACCCTGATGAGATTTTCTTTTGGGCTTCTTTGACATATGCTTTTGGCATAAGCCTTGTGGGTTGGAACACAATGGCGCAACCTAAGGAGGATTGCAGTTTGGGGGTTTTAAGGTTGTTAGAGATGAACAAGGCTTTGATTGCCTAATGGATCTTGCGGATCTACGAGGAGTAGGGTGACATCTTGGTTAAGTTGATTCAATCTATTTATCATGGAAGGCCGTATCGATATCGATATCGTTTCGATGTCGTGTCGATATCGATATATCGGCGATATATCGCCGATATATCGGGATATCTAGGAATCTTTCTGAAGAAAATGTCGAAAATCGGATATATCGATATATCGATTTCGATATCGGTCCCATGTCGATACCGATATATCGACGATATATCGTCGATATATCGGGATACGGCCTTCCATGCTATTTATGAATTCACTCCAGAGCTTTTTTTATACGTTCCTAGATGGTTGATTCATTGTCCACTTTTTGGAGGAGTATATGTAGTGTGTTACTTGAGAACATTTTCTGAGATTTGTTGTAGGGGATGGTCATGGTTTTCGGTTTTGGACAGATAACTAGTTGGAGAAAGGGATTTTGTGCTATCGATACCCATGACTTTTTGCTGTGGCAGCGGATGGAGAAGCTAAGATATCGGATACATGGTCAAATGGAGCATGGACCTCTACGTTCCGAGGAAACCTTTCTCATTGGAGATTAGAAGACTTTTTACAGATGTCGAGCAGTGTTAGTATTGCTATGTATCCGACAGACGGAAGAAATGCGTGGATTTGTAGGGGTGGGCGGTTCTCGACTAGGAAAGCATATAAGACGCGGTGCTCAACCACAATCTTTGATCTTGGAATTTATGTCTGTGATTGTGCTCGTTTTGGACTTGGAAGTTGATTCGCAGATAAAGGTCTTCCGGTGGCTACTAAGGAGAGGGTGCATCATGATTGGGAAAAGAAGAGCTCAGTGGTTTCAAAGGGTGAATGCGCATTGCTTACGGTGTGAGGAGAGGAAGTAGATGATATTCACCACATCTTCAAGTGTCCCGGCTCCAGATGACTATGGGACGAGCTGAGATTATCGGGCGTATCTTTCGAGCGTGAATAAAATTTCTAGGCTTCAATCGTTGATGGTTAGAAGGATTCAGAGGTGGGTAGGCAAAGAGTTATTACCACCATCTGAACTATCTAGTTGGCCAGAAACGAGGTCATCTTTAAGCAAGATCGCTTTTATTGTGTGATGGCCCATGCTTGAGCGCCATTGAACGAGTGGTCCGTGTAATATGTAGTAGTAGTGTATTTTTGTGTGGTTTATTTTAATATAAAGGGGGTTAGGGTGTGCATCTTTATGGAGTACACCCCATATTTTCTCAAAAAAACTTGGGCTGAATGTTTGACGACATGGATCATTGTTTTCCTTTCAAAATGGGACATGTGCCTGCTTCTAAACGATAATCAAACGAACTGTCTGATGGTGTGGTACGTAGTGGTTTTTTGAAAGTAGTACGTCCCACTCTGCCCTATAGCGTAGTTTCAAAAGGTGCATGTCAGAAGCAAGAAGAACAGATACAAATGTCTTAACATGCAAGATCTGATGAAAGCCAGTCTTCGATGAAAGGCTAACTCTTTCTCAATGTCTATGAGCATCTCTTAGTGTAAGATTGGTCTGTACCTTGTAGGGCTTGCTTACTCAACAACCGACGAGGTAGAAGTCGCTTCCTGAAGAAATTGAAGAATTTCTTGGGAATCCTAGAAGATCAAGTCATTCTTTTTCTCTGACAAACAGAACTTCATTTGAACTCGATTCCCATTGAAGGGGTGATAGTGGAAAAGTTGACAAATAAGTCACCCTTACTGTCACTATGCAGAAGCATACATGATATTTTATCCTCATACAATTCCTCATTCTATTCTTTCCATTAGAGGATGTCTCATGCCATACATAAAGACGAACACTTAAAATATCTTCTAAACAAGCAGATTCACATCTCTTACAACCTATACAATTCTCAGTTTTTGGTGCGGAATCTATTTTCCTAGCTTTACATCCAATCCATGCTATCATTTCTAAAGATAGCTTCTTCGAGAATATAACTTTCATTTTAAATGGATGGACTTTGGTCCCTATTAATGGAGTGGTGAAGGTGATCTTGAGGTCCAATGATTTCTTGAGTCAAATTACGAGATGGATCCAGTTTCTCCTTGTTGCATATGCTGTCAGGATCTATATGGTTTATGGATTCATTTCCTCGATCGATGGTAAATGACTAATGGAATAGAAAATCATTTCGGATTCATGCCAGATCGTTGGACTAATGACTCTATCCACTTGCTGAGGAGAACAACACGGTTTGAAAATATAAAAACGGAATGAGGTGGTTTCCCTGGAATCGAGGCGGTCGTGGTGTAAGCCTCAGTCTGCAAGGATAAATACATGTAAAAACTACAATAAAATATATACTAGTGAAATCACACTGAATGCCGATCAACGAATCGAGGGGAGGGGGGGTCTAGGGGGGAGCAGGTGCGCTCCCCCCTACAGGGGTGGGGGGGCAGTGCCCCCGACGAAACTTTTTATTGAGGGTTTTATTTCTATTTCAAGTATATGAATCTGTTTGTATGAGAGTAGTACATAAACTCCTCTTGAATTCTATCTTGTTTGTATTTCTCGGTATATTACATAGCTCATTATGTGACTACTCCTTAAAAATAAGTTTACGGGTAATGTTTTCAATGATATTTGCGGATTCGTATGTTTAAGGGTATAATTTAAGAGTTTTTTGACATAATTGGACATGTTTAATGTTAAATATGAAAATGAAAGCGGTCAAATTTAAGCATTCATCTTGTTTATTTATATCCTAACCAAATAGACCTTTATAAACATCTGAAATTGCCAATAGGACAAATGATTTATATAAAAAAATAATCTGCAAATAAAAAAATGTCTCGAGGACCGCCTCGCCTTCGCCTCGACCACCTGAAGCGGTCGCCTCAGAGACTACATGAGGCGGTCATTCTGGGGTGTTTTCAGACCGCCTCGCCTCGAGGCGTTTGCCTGTGTGCCTCGAGGCACGTTTTTTCGAGCCATGGAGAACAATAGAGATTTATAGAGCTTAAAGGAAGAACCTCCATATGATTTTTATTGATTTGGAGAACGCTTATGATTTTGTCTCACATGAGATATTATGGAGAGTTTTTGAGAAGAAACAAGTACCTGCCCTATATTTTAACCTTATAAAGGATATGTATGATGGGGTTTCATCTTCTTTAAGGATCGAATCTGGGTAGACTAACTATTTTGATATTAGCATCGGTCTGCCTCAATGTTCGGCTTTGAGTTAATTCTTTTTTTACTTTAATTATGGATGAGTTGACTAGTCACGTTCAGGATGCGATACCTTAGTGTATGTTGTTTGCCGATGATATTGTATTGATTGATGAGATTAGAGATGAAGTACATGAGAATATTGAGATTTGTAGAAATGCCTTAGAGCCTAAAAGATTTCGTATAAGTAGGGCTAAGTTTGAATATATGGAGTGCACATGTGATTTAAGCAGAAACGAGGTAGATATTGAAGATGATAACATTCAGGAGAAAGATTCTTTTAGATACGTGGGATCTATTTTGCAACATGATGAAGAGATCGAGGGAGATGTTACACATAGAATAAATGCATGCTGTATAAAGTAGAGAGGGACCTCTACTGTTCTATGGGGTAAGAAAATTCCTTTGAAAATCGAAGGAAAGTATTACAAAGCAGCAACGGGACTTGCTATGCTCAATGGATCTGAATGTTGGTTTGTGAACCATAGATATGTTCAAAGAATGACTGTAACAGAAATGAAAATGCTAAGGTGGATGTATGGTCGTATATGAAAAGATTGGATTCGGAATGATGTGATCAGAAGGAAAGTTGGTATAGCTCTGATAGAAGATAAGTTGAGAGAAAACCACTTAAGATGGTTTGGCCATTTGCGAAGGAGGTTGGCTGATGCACCAGTTAGAAGATTTGAGATTTGGGATGTTGAGCGGCTAAGAGATGGCGATGAAGGTCCAATAAGTGTTGGAATGCGACTATCCGAAGTGATCTTAGTTATTTGGATCTAAGCCCGAGAATAAACCGAGATAGACCTGAATGGAGGCAAAAAATCTATGTTGCCGACCCCCACTTAATGTGGGAAAAGGCTTTGTTGTTGTTGTGGTAAAAGACTACTGGACCCATCCTGATGGGTCCTATGGGACCATGGACTCCTATCTTGGCTCCAGTTTCTCTGATGCTAGTTTTGAAGAATACTTGCAGTGACTCTCTTACTTCAATAACATAGGCCCTAGGCCGGTGGCTGTTGCTTTGGTATGACATGGAGTCCTCCGTGTCCACTGTTTATATAAAGATCATCCACCTTAGGAAGTATGTGACCGACCTCAGAAATCACATGTATGTGAAATGTTAAAGTCCTCGTCAAGGTCGAGATCATTTTGAAATAACAAATTGGTGACAAAAGCCCCCGGCATCAGTGAAAGATGTGAGCTCTACAGGCATTGGGATGATTTAGTGCTGTCTCTGGGCCATCTTGACAATGGTCTTGGCATGCATGAAGGCTTGGCAAGATGATCTGTTATAGGTAGATTTCCTTCCTCTGTAGGTTGAGCAAGAAGGCTTGATTTTGTTCAGGAATTGTTTCAGGTGAATTCAACTTATTTTGTTAAGATACCAAACATGTGAAGCTGTTTAAAATTTTGAACTAGGGAAGTGCATTGGGTTGTACTTCAGGAAAGTGGCCGAGTATACCGCATACTCTGCCACATATTCGTACTCGGTAGCTTTGCCGCTCCGAGTATGATGAAACAACCATGTATGTTGGTTGACCCGCATACTGGGCTGAGTATACCGCCTATGTGGCCGCCTACTTGACCTCTTTTCTATTAAAAAAATGAATCTATATTACTTTTTATCCTAATAGTTTTGTTCCTTGTACATTCAATTCTTTATTATTATAATCAAGATATATAAAATTTAGATGATATTAACATAATATTAAATATTTTTTTAAATTTTTTAATAATAAAAAAACCAAACCACATAAAACCGCATACTTTCCCACATACCGCATACTCGATATGCAGTGACCCCTCCGACTGAATACCGCATACTCGACTGAGTATACCGCCTATGCGGCCGCCTACTCGGCCTCTTTTCTAATAAAAAATTGAATCTATAATACTTCTTATCCCAATAGTTTTATTCCTTGTACATTCAATTCTTTATTATTATAATCAATAGATATAATATTTAGATGATATTAACATAGTATTAAATATTTATTTATATTTTTTGATAATAAAAAAATACCAAACCGCATAAAACCGTATACTCTGCCGCATACCGCATACTCGTTATGCAGTGGCCCCTCCGACTGAATACCACATACCGCCTTCCTGACAATTACTTGTGTTCAGTGGCCATGTTCGGATGGCTCATGCTCCATACTTGAAGGTTTGAATTCTCTGATTGGTTTCTTGTGGCATTTTTTTATGCAGGGTGAATGGGTTCCAGTTGTTGTTGATGATTGGATCCCTTGCGAATCTCCTGGAAAACCAGCATTTGCTACTAGTAAAAAGAAAAATGAACTGTGGGTGTCTATATTAGAGAAAGCATATGCCAAGCTACACGGATCTTATGAGGCCCTCGAAGGTGGACTTGTGCAAGATGCACTCGTAGACCTGACTGGCGGTGCTGGAGAAGAGATTGATATGCGAACTGCACAAGCTCAAATTGATCTGGCCAGTGGCAGGCTCTGGTCTCAGCTATTACGCTTCAAACAAGAGGGCTTCTTACTTGGGTGTGGAAGTCCATCTGGTTCTGATGTACACATTTCTTCTAGTGGAATTGTTCAAGGGCATGCTTACTCTTTACTCCAGGTATATAATTAGTAATCCGTCCCTGCCTGTGCTTACTTCTCCGTGACATTTTTTTCATTGGTCTTTGCCATGGAATATTCTGTAATGGAGTACAAATTTGAATTAGGTAAGAGAAGTGGATGGTCACAAGCTTGTGCAGATTCGAAATCCTTGGGCGAATGAAGTCGAGTGGAATGGCCCTTGGTCTGATTTATCTCCAGAGTGGACGGACCGAATGAAGCACAAGTTGAAGCATGTGCCGCAGGTGACTCTGCTCCTCAAGTTTACTTCATATGCCACTTTACCATATCATGTTTTGCTCCACTAGTTTGTTGTGGCCCATATCAGTTTCTTTGACCACATCTTTAACCAATATACCATATTAAAATTTTTACAAGCTTCTGTTTTTATTTTTGTTCGGCAGTCCAAGGATGGAATATTTTGGATGTCTTGGCAAGACTTCCAGATTCACTTCCGCTCCATATATGTATGTCGTGTTTATCCACTAGAGATGAGGTATTCTGTGCACGGCCAGTGGCGTGGCTACAGTGCAGGTGGTTGCCAAGATTATGACTCATGGCACCAAAATCCTCAGTACAGGCTAAGGGCCACGGGCTCAGACGCATCATCCCCTATTCATGTTTTTATAACCCTAACACAGGTGCTGAATGCTTCCTTAACTGCAAACAACTTTCAGGTATACATCAGACTTTTCTCTGGATCATATTTTTGATGGATTTTATATCTTCAGGGTGTAAATTTTTCAAGGAAGACATCTGGATTCAGGAACTACCAATCTAGTCATGATTCTTCCATGTTCTATATCGGCATGCGGATCTTGAAGACCCAAGGACGCAGGGCAGCTTACAACATTTACTTGCATGAGTCAGTTGGTGGAACAGATTATGTCAATTCTCGAGAGATATCCTGTGAATTGGTTTTAGAACCTTATGCGAAGGGGTATACTATAGTTCCCACTACCATACAGCCTGGAGAAGAAGCACCGTTTGTATTATCAATATTCACTAAAGCCGCTATAAGCCTTGAGCCAATATAGGAGCACGGTGCAGAGTACGTGTGCTTTATTGCTTGAAGTGCTTCCGGGCTTGTTCCTTTGGCACTTGGAAACATCGTAGGTGCCGCTGGATCCTCCGAGCCAGCAGGTCAAGGTTGCAGAAACAGATCGCATCATCATATGGTAAAAATTTCAAGCTCCGTGCCCTTTCCAATTGCATGGTTTTTTTTTCTGAAAGAGAATTGAAGGGTTTATGCCTTCGATGTGTATACGGTGACATGTTTTTTGATCTCTTGTGAAGGGTTAAGATGGACGCTTTCAGATATCCACTCCGTTTCTGATGTTTTTGCATTGGAGATGCAAATACTACTACGCCGTAGCAGACCATTTATTTGGTCTGATGCCTTGATCGGATGCGTGAAGACTTCAGTGCAGAATCATTCACCAATACGGAGTTGGCGATATGAAGCTGAAGCTCTCAATCTCTAACATGCCTGCGTTGCGAACTGGTGGCTCTTCTATATCTGTATATATCAGCGGGGACGGGGTCGGCGGATCGTGACTCCCATTTTGCCAGGCATAGCTTGCTGTAAAATCTGGTGTAAATGAAAAGGGAAAATAACGAAAGAAAAGCTGAAAATAGGATAGAACGAAAATAAAGAAATGCTCTTTGGAGGTTTTTTTTGACATAATAGGGGCATTGTAGCGTGGGTCATTAATTCGTGTCCAGGCTGCAGTTTTGTTGCACCCTTAATCCGAGATGTAACATGACATGCCCTTGTCAAGCCGCGGCTTCCATTTGTTAATATAATTCGTGTAATATTCAATTTTAAACGCGTCACATGATTGTGTTCTCCAATGCTGAGGAATATCGTGTCTTTAATTTTTTTTTCAATTTGATCCTTCCTACTTTATCTACTTTACAGTAAAATCCTTACTTTTTTGATTTAAGTCAAATTAGGTATCGGAGGAAGTCGGTACCGAAGTTTGCAGAAAAGCAAAATTGGATGTTGGGGAAAGTTCACAATGTTCTAAGTCAATGTTTCAATTCAAGTGTATATGTAATCTCTCTGAAGAGGAGTGATGCACTTCTATTTTGGGTAAGTGTACCAAAGTCAAACTCAAAGAGGACAATGATGATATCACTTTAAATTACTCATTGCATTGATGAGTCTTATTTTACTTGGTAAGTATACCAAGGTCAAAGTTCTATAATTGCATTGCACCATTGGCTCAGATGCAATTTTGCCCCATCATGTTACTTCCCACACATGATATCCCTTTTTGATCCAACAACCTCTCCTTGATGGCTGTTGTCCGATTGCTGAATGCTTGCCACGTGGGGGACCTTTGTTACATGGATTCATGTGTGATTAACAAAGATTCAAGTGTGATCGAACGATGGTGGAAGTTCTCCTTGGATCGAAGAGATGCTGTGCCTTTAATGATTCGATGGGAGATTGACCTGGATCGAAAGACTAATGTTGCTCCTGATCCTCAACCCCCTACTGATGATTGGATGCTTGGATGGATGCGATGCATGGAAGGAAGAGCTTCAGTTAGGGATCATCGGAGTGCTGAAGGTGGTTGATGTTAGGTTCTTCGATGGTGCTCCAGTCCTGTCTCCATCCACTGAGGACCTACATAGCTCAACAAAGGCTCGAGTTCTAGTTTGCTATGGCTCTGGTGTTCAGTGGAGGTGGGTTGCCATTCGATGTGGCTGGGGCTAAGTGAGTCGTCGGAGACTTGGAAATGGGAATGGTTGCTCAAGCAAATAGTTCGACTGGAAGCAACTTCAAGGGAATGAGAATGGGTGTATGCATGGCTCCTAGTCGAGTGATAGAGTTGGTGCCTTATGAGTCCAGGCACCAATGTGTTTGTAGTAGGTGGCAACCATAAGGGGCACCTACTATGTAGTCCACCCCATGTGTATTGGTGTTGCAACAAGTGGCTTTGACACTCGCAGAAGCTATAGCAAGTAAAGCTATAAGAGGAGGTGCTGCAACATGTGGTCTACAATAGGTGGCACTGGTGACAATAGGTGATGCACAACAAGTGACCTGCCATGACACTCAAGTCATATTAGGTGAGGCTAACATTAGCAAGCGCTGAGCAGGTCACACACAGTATGCACAATATGCGACCTTTATGGCGCTCATGCCCATAGTAGGTCACAAACAGAACATGCTGAACTCAATTACCACCACTTATAAAGTGACCTGACGTTCACTCAAGGTGCTACAACATGTGGGAGGACCCCACACTTTTCCCGGGGAATACACCATCCTATTTCTCTACTCTCTAGAGAGTAGAATCACATTCAAAGAAAGAACACAAAAGAAGAAAGCTAGGGCTCCATCTTGTGCCTAACTTCACTCCCCATGTCTGTGTGAGGTTGCGAGCAAGTTCTTTGGCTCTTTCCTCTTGCTCTGGTGGTTCTTGGCATGTGCAACAATGTAGGAAAAGCTACAAGGTGGGGCAACAAGGCTCCTTTTGGAGAAGAGCTACGAATTAGTTCTCATTTTCAGTAAAAAACTCTCCATCTCCATCTTTTATCTTGTTGATGGTGTTCATTTTGGTTAATAGACCAACAAGAGGGGTTTGGCTTATTTAGCCTTTGTGAAGAACAACTATATCACCATTATAATAGAGTGGTTTGGATCATGTAAGCCTTATGGTTTTCTCCCTCACCATTTTGGAGGTTTCGACGTTATAATCTTTGTGTGCACAGTGGTTGCTTGATGTTTGTGATTTGCTTGCTTGCTTATTCGTGGAGGTTGTTTATCGTTCTTATTTTGCTCGAGGATTCTTCGTTTCACATTTCCGCATCCATTTGGTGGATCCCAACAGATTGGTATATGAGTTTCTATTACAGATAACAAGATGGACTTTTGTTCATGCTACATGATTTGCTTGAATGGGACTAACTACAGTTTGTGGAAGAACGTGATGAAAGATCTCTTGTATGTCAAGTCAACGCATCTCTCGGTTTTCTCCACTCAAAAGCCCGACACCGATTCGGACAAATAATGGTAGTTTTAACATGGACAAGTATTTGATTTCATTAGACAATTTGTTGATGAAAATATCTACAACCAAATTCATATGAGAGCCATGCTCGAGGCCTATGGTTGAAGCTTGAAAGTCTATATGCCTGTAAGATGGAAAGGAACAAGTTGTTCCTTCTCAAGAAGTAAGTGAACTTGATATTCAAGGAGGGAAGCTCCTTCTAGACTTTCTTAATAATTTCCAAAGGCATCATTAGTAATCTGACAGGCATGGGTATCGAAATTAAAGATGAGGTTTTGGGTTTGTTGTTACTTGCTACCTTTCTAGATTCTTGGGGGACTTTCAGAGTCTCACTTACCACAAATGAGATTATTTCTTTGGGGGAAGTTAAGTTCGGTATTCTCAATGAGGAGATGCAGAGAAAAATCCAGGTTAGCTCCTCACATTTAGATGTTCTCATGACAGAGAACAAGGGGATGAGCATGTTCAAGAATGACAAGGGCATGGATAGTAGTAAACTCAAATCAATGTCCAAGTATAAGAATATGGAGTGTCATTATTTCAAGAAGAACATGCACATAAAGAAGTAATGCTTTCAACTCAAGAAAGATATTAGAAATGGAGGTGACAAGCAAGAAAGGGAGAATGAACAAGTTGCCACAGCTTCCTAGCATGAGCTCCTCATTGTCTGTGATGAGGAGATGGTGAACACCACCCATGTTGGTACTTCTTGGCTTTGGTACAATGGCTCAGCTCTCCATGTTACCTCGTATAGAGATTTCTTTTCTTCATATACATCTGGAGATTTTGGCTCATTCAAGATGGGCAATGGTTCTTTATCTCAAGTTATTGGCATTTGGCAATGTTGTGCTACAAAGTGCTAATGGAGCATTATTGACACTCAAAGATGTGAGATATGTACCAAATATGCACTTGATGAATCTGTGATCCATCTATTCTAAATGCTTGATCTTAGCTCTTATCCTTGAATAATTAACCCAATAAAACCCCTAATTAACCTCTCTTGTAATATAATTAAAAGGTACTTATTAATATTCTTGCATAAAAGTCATAAAACTCAGAGTTTGTTTCTTGCAAATATTCACTTGTAAATCTTGAACCCCTTGTAATGGTCTAGTGGTTGAAGCAGTGGGCTCCCACTCAAATGACCAGGGTTTCAATCCCACGCTCCCCCCTTAACTAGTGAAAAAATAAACCAATTCTCATTGAGTTTTAATTAATTCATACTAACTTTAGATTTACTAAAACAACTTCATTATGTACATATCACTAACTTTAATCAAGGAAAAATATCATAAAAATGCAAACTTGTATATTTGACCAATAAACCGAAACTTTCATTTGAGCGACTAAAAGCTGTAAAGCTCGATATCTCATCCATACAGTCTCATATGAAACTCTACTTACCTTTGTTTTAATGTGCTCTTAATTATGTATAAAATAAATTCAAAATCAAAGGACTCAGAGTTCATATGTGAAATGTAGTTGGGTTTTGGGACTTAATTATATACTGTACAAAAAGTTGATCTTTAACATATTATTTTGTCCAAAAATTAATCATTTTAATTTATTTCCTTTTTATTTTTTTATTTAATTTGTGTTTCAACTAACCACAAAGAAATAAAGTCCAAAAAGTACAAAAATAAAAGAAAATAGTGTGTTGTGATCATATATATACTACATATTTTTACCCTTCATGATTTTTATTTCCCTTCTGCTAATTATTAAAAATATAAAAAAATAGATTAGTGTTTAATTTATTTCTAGTATTTTATTCAGTTTATTTTGATTAGTTTTTACAAAAATCGAAGAAAACATACAATAAATTGAATAGAGGTATTTTATGTGTTTTCTTCCAAAAAATTATACAAGAGTTATCTTTTGATTTTGAGGTCTTCATAAACAATGTAAATCATATTAATGCCAACATTTTTCTTGAAGACCAATTTTATTTGAGCACATCATCTATTTTTTATTCTTCTCTCTTTAAGGTATGGTCAAGAAGTCAACATTACCACATGGCTTACACCTATTCGCGCATTTACATTCCTAGCTCTAGCCAACCTCTCACAAACCCACCAAATAGGGGGTGCTCGCCGTTGACCTTGAGTCAACACCCCCTTTCTCTAGCCGTTACATGCAAAGATCCAACTCCCCCTCACCTTGAATCCACATCTTCCTCCTTTATGGCGCTCAGACTGACTTGCATGTAACCCTACACGCTTCGTAACCTCCAACCATCGATAACATCCTCTACCTCTAGCCGAACCCTCTCACTCATTACCTATAAAACCCCCTCTCCCATCACCATCATTCCCCATCCGCCATACTAGAAAGAAACTCCACCTCTAGCTCCGAGATCAAGATCATTGATAGAGATTTGAAGCTTGTCGAGCGATGGTGAGGTTGGAAACCATTTGAAGGTGAGATCTAAGGAGCTTCTCTACTCCTTGGGGTGGGTTAGCCGAAGAACTTCTCCGGCCTCCTCTACCCAGATTGAAGAAACAAATCCAGGTCGATCCTTGCTTCGACAACCATCATGAGAGGAAATTTCAGGTAAACTCTTTCATTCCCTCCTCCTTCCTCCTCATCATCTTCTTCTTAGATTAGGTTCTCTTAAAATCTGCCTCCCCAATTTTCTTCCTCGTCTTCTTGCCCTACTAAAACCCAACACATAACCTTAACCATTCTGCCTCCACCTCTCAGTCTCCCTGCTTTGTTTCTAACCCATGAAATCTGTCCTCTTCAGCTTACTGGAGCCGAAGCTCCACTCCTTTCCCTCCGCATACGATTCTGGAGTTTCATCCCTCTGCTTGTCTCCACTACGCTTTAGGATAAGACCAAGTCTTCTTCTTCTTTACAGGTCTCGAGCCCCTGCAGGATCCTCAAGCTTTAGGTAGTTCGTTCATCCATTGTCGACAGAGACCCGACTCATTAGACTCACTGCTCCTTTTCATCCACTTGCCATACGGAGCAGCACACCCGCAACTCCAAGACACCGATCCTTCGAGCTTTGACACAAATCACCTGTTGGCTAAACCCCTTTGGTTCGAGCAGGTACCCACTTCTCTGCATGTCTTTGTCGGAGAGGAGCCACAACAATAGGCTCCCCATTTGTACCTTGAACCTTTCCTAGAATCGATCAAGTAGCAGCTACTCGAGGATCATTCTGACGCCATTATACATCAACGACCATCAGAGTACCTTCTTCGGCCTTCCTCACGATGCAAAATGCCTTGTCGGATATCCAAGACCTGCCGCCACTCACACTCGCAGACGAGAACATTGAAGAAGGGAGGAGGATTTTTTAAATAATTATTAAATAATTCGTAACTAATTAAAAATATCTACTTAGGGAATTTAAAAAGATAGCTATCAATCAGCACCTGAGGTGCCAATTTGGAGAGCCCAGCCCAAAATTGGCACCTGACATAATGCAATTCCAAGACACCTATCCTCCGAGCTTCGATGCAAATTACCTTATGGCTGAACCACCTTTGGTTCAAGCAGGTACCCACTTCTCTGCATGTTTTCACCGAAGAGGAGCCACAACAATAGGCTCCCCATTTGTACCTTGAACCTTCACTGGAATCGATCAAGTAACAACTATTCGAGGGTCATTCTGACACCAAGATACAATACAACAACAACAACAACCATTGGAGTACCTTCTCCTTCCTTCCTCACGATGCAAAATGCCTCGCTGGAGATCCGAGACCTGCCACCACTCGCACTCGTAGATGAGAACGTTGAAGAAGGGAGGAGGATTTTTTTTAAATAATGATTAAACAATTTATAATTAATTAAATAGACACCAACTTAGGGAATTTAAAAAATAGCTATCAATCGACACATAAGGTGTTGATTTGGAGAGCCCAACCCAAATCGACACCTGACATAATGCAACTCCAAGGCACTTATCCTCCGAGCTTCGACGCAAATACTGTTGGCTGAACGCCCTTTGGTTCGAGCGGGTACCCACTTCTCTGCATGTCTTCGTCAGAGAGGAGCCACAACAATAGGCTCCCCATTTATACCTTGAACCTTATTGGAATCGATCAAGTAGCATCTACTCGAGGGTCATTCTGACACTAGAATACAATACATCGACGACCATCAGAGTACCTTCTCCAGCCTTCATTGCGATGCAAAATGACTTGCCGGAGATGCGAGACCTACCGCCACTCACACTCACAGACGAGAACGTTGAAGAATGGAGGGGGATTTTTTAAAAATATTTATTAAATAATTCATAATTAATTAAATATGCATGAACTTAGGGAATTTAAAAAAATAGCAATCAAGAGTCCAACCCAAATAGGCACCTGAGGTGCTGATTTGGAATGTGCTCTCCAAATCGGCACCTCAAATACCGATTTGGGCCAAGGCTAATTGCATATTATTCCACTCTCCCCTTTTTACATATTATTCCCCTCTACTTTTATAAATAACTCCTAAATAGTTATAGAAATAATAATAATATAATTTCTGGTTAGTAAAATTCTATAATTGATGTATAATTATTTCTATGGAAACTCTGATTATATTTTTAAAGTAAGTGTAGATGTACAAATTTGTAATTGGTGTATTACACGATTCCAAGTAAAAAAACAACATCAAGAATATATATCTTGTATTTTGATTTGAGGTGTAGTTGATTAAAAAGAGGTCAAATCTCTTCCTAAATCTGAATTTGAATCATCCCTGAATCACAATGACAAGAAATTGGCCATGAGATTCAATTAAATTATTATATTAACAATTTTATCGTACAAGAATGATGTATTTTTATATACTTAATTTCATTGTTTATTTATGATTTAATTTTAGAATATTTTTTATTCGACATCTTAGAAAGATCATAATACATAGAAAATAAATATAAAGACACTGACAATGACATACATGAGCTCAACATTGCACATTTTAACATTAATCATTTTGAAAAATGCATCTGCTATATTAAAAACGAAAAAGTATAATGATTTGTCTACAAATAATAAAAATATATTACAACATTTTACGGTTTCTATATCTTAAGAAATCCTTTCAGATCTCCTCCTCCTCCTCCTCCTTCTTCACCTCCTCCTTTGTCATTTCCTTTTCCACCATCTCCTATTTTCTTGTGACTCTCCTCATGTATCTTCTTCTTCTTCTTCTTGGTGGTGTTCTGTTCCGAATGTGTTGGAATGTGCCCAGGAGGATGTGACTTAGCTGATGACTTTCATGGAGGTTCGACTGATTAAGTATCTTGATCTCTCGTGCTATTTACGCTTGTTGACTGTCGGAGTGGCTCTGATGGAAGAGGCTCACTGATACTGACTCCCAAGTAGACTCTTCGAGGACGCTCCGAAAGCTGTTGTGGTATTATCATGGGTATACCAAATAACTATCCGTCAAAGTCTGTTGGCTCAAATTGCCGAACACTTGCAAATAATTCGGCTTGAAGAGATGTCGAACTGTATTGAGTAGACGACGTGAGCTAAGAGGGTCCAAAGTCAAATTGGCTCGAAGGACCAACAAATGATGGCCCTATAAACCGTGACTGACTCAAAGATTCTCCATATCTTATAAGAATGATATATTCATATTGTATTAAATATGACAAAAGATAAACACAACTTCTTGGAAAGAGTCATTCAATTAAAGAAGTTATTTAAACATGAAGGTCTAAATTTGACTTCATCGTATCGAGACCCAAATGCGCTATATTCTATGCATCCCATACATGAAATATTATAATTATATTATATGTCACATAAATGAAATGATTAGTAAGAGAATGATATAATTTAATAAATCAACTATAACAACCTGAAGCTCCGAAGCCTGGTTGAACTGGCGGGTATCCTTGTCTGCAATATCTCACAGAAATCATTCCTGATATATTTTCATTATATTCAATATTTAATAATATATGCATTGAAATTAAGAAATTATATAATGAATTTTTTGCAACATGAAGTTCCAAAAATTGATTGCTCAATTGGTTGATTTTAATTGCTATAGTCTTAAAAAACTAAACTTTAATAAACTAATTACATATAAAGAATTAATTTCAATATGAAGTCACAAACGTCGGTAGTTGTTGTTATGATCCCGCCCCGCTATATTCCTCATAATTCATACCTATATGATTTGCATCATATAATTAAAAAATAGTTGTCCGAAAGAGAACCAATTTAATCTAATTTTACAACAAAGAAATAACGAAATTTGATGCTCCAGAAGTATGCTGCTCTTGTGATGGCATGTCCGGCTGGTCATAGTGCTAGGATGGATACATCAACGAGAACATGTTGATTGTATCATCAAAGTAATTCATTGTATCTTCAACCTTTGTCTTCATACTCGAAGACAAGTCTGTTGATCATCTAATTTCATCCAAGATGTTCCTTCCATGTAGAATCGTATCCACCTATTTAATTTATAATATAATAAATTAATAGAATATTGTAAAAATAAGGACAATTAAATGTAACATACCATACGTCTTTCTATTGGTCCATGTGATTGGTAAGCTATTGTAGGAGGAGGAATTTGTGTTCGGATCCACCTTCTTGTTATGCTCTAGTACCACTGCATGTAAACATCATTGTTTGCATCCACATGCTCAAATACAACTGTAGCTTCTCTCTCCTCCCAACGATCTACGTATTGTCGATGTATAGTAGACCAATTTAGGATGTCGGTACTTCTTGTCTTACTATGTCGAGAGACAACGTTTATCCTCTCAACGGAAGTAGGGATACCTTGTCACATCCCAAATTAACGCATTACACGATCATGTACGTGCATAACTATGACATCGTAACAGATTAGTGGCACTCGACTCATCCAAATAGCCTGACCACTTCTACAAAGATGATGCAATTATGCTATTTCTCCCTCGACGCATGGCATCCAATTCATCTATATTTATTAAAAAAGGACATGTAATTATTTACTTGAATTTATAAACATAGAGAATAATTGTGAATTTTTACCTGATGAACCTATTGTGTATTCAACATTATGGTAAAATAAAAGTGTTATTGTTTGAATGTTCTCCTTAAAACTTCGCATCTATCCACTTTAAGGCCAATGATCCTCCGTGGACCCGCGTACCAGCTCACACTACTGGTCTTCCTATATGAACATTCTCCCATAGCTAAACCTGCATATTGAAAATGTTAAATGACATAAATCGAGATAATACGATCGAGAACTCGAGATATATGGAATACACTACATACCTGCAAAATCAAGAAGAAGCTATAAATCCTCGACGTACCAATCTTGGCACCCCTATCCATCTCAGAATACATGTGCGTCAAAGCAGCATCACCCCAAGCAAGTTGAGCGCATTCCTCCAATTCACGTAAATGTAGTAGGTATCTATAAAAACAAATGACGTGATATTACTATAGATGCATTAAGCATTGGAAAACTATATTTTTGAATCGTAAATGCACACCTTAACATATCTCCACTGCTATATGCAAGAACATTGCATCCTATATGATAAAAAATAAGTGTCCTAACTATACATGTTGCTTCCTGTTCATCTTCGATACCCAATAGCGGATCATCATGAAGCCCTCACGTATCCATGACAGTTTCACTTTTCCAATCTTTACCCGAGTGGGTATAACACCTAACAAATTCAAACATAGTGCATCCCATACCCTTGTCGGAACATCAGGACATGTGATAGGAGGACTGTCAACCCTTAACCCACTGATCAATCCCATATCCTATAATGTAATTGCGGCTTCGCCGAATCGTAGGTGAAAAGTATGAGTCTCAAGTCGCCACCACTCCAGTAAACTAGTTAGAAATGAAGGATCCATATGTACCCTTCTCATAGTCACTACATATGAGAAACCTTATGATTCTAACATTCGTTGCATCACTGCACTCTTCATGTCAGAAATATTTTTGAGCAACTCATTATATTCTACAAATCAAATTTATAAATATTTTGAGCAAAACATAAGTTACAACGTATACCGAGCGAGAAATTATAAATCTTATTTAATCACTTACCGAGCTGGTAGGTTGTGAAGATCGATGCTTACTCTGCATGTACAGCACTGACGTATTTACGGGTCCAGGCACTCATCCATTTGTGCCATCTACATATGATAATCAAGCATGTTAAATGTTAAAAAATTAAATTAAAATTTATTTGCAAATAAAATTGATAATGCACAATTAAAATGCTCTTGCGGGTCCAGGTACTGTATCCATTTGTTTCTAGTTTCTTCGTGGATAACTTAATCTATTGTGACCCGGTTGCATGCATATTTTATATAATTTGGGTTGCATGCACATTTCATACATTTCATTTCTAAATCTTCAATGTATAGGTTGTTCGGGATTCCTCCTCCTGATTATTGGAGGTAGCATAATAGTGTCGTCTTCTGCTCCCCAATAACGCTTATCTGGGATGAGATGAAAGAAGAAGTTGTACGCCTGACGATAATAATTGTTGGAATAATACAGTGAGAAAAGGTCGTAGTTTTTTTTTGATTTTTTTGATGCAAAAGAGGGGGAAACACGCATTGGTGTCCGCCCCAAATATATTAAGAAAATAATTATAACAGCCAAGACTCAAGGAGAGTCCGAGCAAGGTGGGTTGCATTTTCTACATAAAATCTCTCAGCACGAAAAATTGCACCATTTCTAGCAAGCCAGAGAGTCCATAAACCTGAGATCGGCTTCAATCTCTCAACATTTGGACGGAAACGCGAGTTGAGGAGGGATTCCCAGAATGTTGCCATGTTGCTACGATCCACCCAACCCACATCCAACTTCCGCCAGAACTCTGTCCCCTTCTCGCATTCAAGAAAAAGGTGCTCCACGGATTCTACAACCGAGCTACAAAGAACACAAGAATTATCCTCACAACGCAAAATGCGGGCACACCTTTCCCTTGTGAGTAGCCGTTCATGCCTTAGAAGCCACAAGAAAACCTTAATATGAGTTGGGATCCTCAACTCCCATATCATCCTGCAACCCCTAATAAGCTCCTCTTGAAGTGGTTCTGCATCTTTGATCATCAATGTGTAAGCCTTCTTGACGGAGAAATGACCATCTCTCCAAATCTAGTGATCACAACCAGCAGCAGGGCCCTCGAACCTAGCTAAGGATTCCATCAAATCCAGAAGGTCCTGCCTACGACGATCAGAGAGAGCACCAGGAAAAGCAAGTCTCCACTCTCCATCAACCCAACAATCCGCAACACAAGCCCTTTTATCATCTGCCAGAGCAAATAAGCGGGGAAAGCGAGAGGCAAGCATCCCACCATTCATCCAATCATCTGACCAGAAGAGAAATTTATGACCATTACCTAAGCACGGACGTAAGATATGGGGAAGATCCAGGAGAAACACACGGATACCCTTCCACAATACCGACTCGAACCGAAGATTACACAAATCAGTGAAAGAGTGCTCATTAACCCCAAAATTCCTCGAATGAGTCTGCTGCACACGTCCTCCTTGTCCCCCCAAATTCTCGATGCCCACTTCATCAGCAGAGCATGGTTCATTAGCTCCAAATTCGGTACACCGAGCCCCCCCATCTCCTTAGGCAAAGTGATCGTCTCCCAATCAACCAGATGCAATGCATGGCCATCTCCGCCATTCTTACCCCAAAAAAACCTTCGCATGATCTTCTCAAGTCTATTGTGAATCCCTGCAGGAAGAAGTCTAGTCGACATAAAGAAAATAGGGATTGCCGATAGGACTGCCTTTACCAGAACCAACTGCCCACCGCGAGAAAGCAGGGATCCCTTCCAGCATGCCAGTTTCCTCTCCAGTTTCTCTACAACAAGTAGCCAGTCAGATAGATGCAGGCGATCACAAACCAACGGTATGCCCATGTACCTGATCAGCCTCGTACTGATAGAGCATCCCAACACCGTGGAGCAAGCCTCCACCTCCTCCCCATGAAGACCAAAGGGGATCAGGCTAGATTTATCCTTGTTGAGCTTAAGACCAGAGAGCTCCCCAAATATCTCCACAACCATTGACATACCCCTAACCTCAGTAGCTCCACCCTTCGGAGCACACACACGACTCTTGTTGATAATGACCTAACTTGGACACCTGCACTTTTCATATGGCTCAACTCAGTTGGAGTGGTGAGGGGATTCGATTTGCCAGTATGAGACGCACACAAGTGGAAACACTTGTCCTCCTCTAGGGAGGAAAGTGCACCCCAACCCATCTAGTGATGAGGAATTCTAAAGACAGGAGAGTGTGGGTTGCGATAAAGCTTCAAAAGAGGGATAGTCTACTGGCTCAAGAGGAAAAACTCCCTATGTAAATGCTGCTGTGAATAGTATCAAAAAAAAGGTCATGCCTGTACAAAAATAAATGCCTGCAACCAATAAGCAAGCTTGAGTTCCAAAGTCATATCATGTGAGCCTGCAGCTGGATGACTTGACTACACTGGTCTTGCATCCTAGGATAGGTAGCTACACTGGCTACCGTCCATTCTTCTCTTCACCCCCTCCTCTTGAGCTGGTTGCCACTTGAACTTAGAAGGGAATACCCCGCTCCTCGAGGAAGGAGTCGTTGGATTGGGGAATCATTGGGTTGTCATACTGGAGAAGTCAGTCTCTTTGTCATTCTAGTTGGGGAGAGCCACTATCACCTACATTGTACGAGTCAGATTCATAGTCGTAAGGGTTTGCGTATGAGTTGAGATATTTCTGACCTGGCTATCGAGGAGACTTGGGGAGAGTTTTGGGATTCTCAGGGACTGTTGGATTTCAGATCCGGTTCTCATTAAGGTTCCGCCCGCACTAAAATTCCAAAGGTCCGACTTGGGCTCCAAACTTTGATTTTGTGAAGACAAGTTTGATAACTAAACTAAATCCAAATTTCTTCTTTTCTTTTCTTTGTTTTTCTTTTCTGCACTTATTGCATAAGTGTTTGCTAGGGACTAGCAAAGGTAAAGTATAGGAGGACGATGAATCCACATTTCATCATCTTTATTCTATCATTTTGGCCTCAAAAACCCTACTGAATGCGTGTAAATACTCTTAATTCCCGCATCTTAGCATTCATGCATGGGCATGTAAATAGTGTATAAAATACTGTAATTAAAGCCAAAATTATAGAATAAATAAAAGAAAAAAAAGAAAAAGAATAAAATATTGTAAATATTTTATGACCCAAAACCCCGAGACCTAGGCATCTTGCTGAATAGGTCGACAAGGAATAAAGTAGGGGGAGATAAGGGACAGAATACAATAAAATTCCCTTTGATTTTATCCATTCTTTATTCAATTTGGGACATATTTTTGGTTCCACTTTTTATACCTGAAATAAAGAAACTTTATACATGAAAGTTGTAGATAATTAAATAAATAAAAATACAAAATTGATTTCACTCAAAAATAATACACAGATAAAAATTATGGTCTGAATAAAATTCCAGAATCCCAACTTCCCAGACCTGTATCTCCCAAATAAAAACTCCAAATGCAGCAAACTCACCTTTAATTTATATAATTAAAAATAAGCTATGTAATGGCGGTGTTTTCACATTTGGCGGAGCTGCGGTTTGAAAGTTGAGTTTTGGACCCCTTTTGTATACTTGTACAGATTAAAATATTCAGTTTATTATGTATTCATTCATTTTGCCTTTTTATATTTTTATAATTTTGTAAATATTGTTTATAATACATATGTACATTAAAATCAGAATAAAAACATAAAAGAAACATAAAATAAAATACCTGTACATATATAACACATAGGTATATTACCTATACTTATACATGTACAATTAATACTTATATTTTATTAAGTGTATAAAACACATCAGAAAAATAAGATAAAATTTTTTTAAGTACTTTATAAATTTATAAAATAATAAACAAAAATAATAAAATTAAAATACATAAAATAAAAATAAAATATTAAAATATATAGATGTATATACCTATATAGCCTAAAATAGCAACTTGTATTTTTATACCTCATAAAAATAATTAAAAATCATAATAAAATACCTTATAAAAAAATAAACATTTTTTATTTAAAAATAAAAAATTAATTAATTCATTTTCTATTTTTAATTTATTTTACAAAGTATTTTTCAGGGATTTTCCCTGGTTAGTCCACGTGGACCAACTAGGCGCCCGTCCAAGTTAACCGGCGGGTCAACTGGGCATCCCTCACTCCATGTGCCCGTGTCAGACCTTGGTTTGACCCCTCCTTCTCAATTTTTCGAGGCTTGTTCTTGCACCCTTTCACGCTAGCATCTTCTTGACTTTTGACCCTCGATCAACGGGCATACCTGCCCTGGTGCAACCTCGATCGATGGGTCGCTGTGCTAGCCGCTGAGCCTCGTTCTTTCTCTACCATCCGTCAACCCCATATATTGCACCTCGACCTTGATTCAAATTTTTAACCCCTCTTTTCCATAGGCTTAGCTCCCCTTCATGCCCAATCGCAAGGAGAAGGTGACAACTTCTCTTTCCGACCTTCGGGTGGGTCGAGCAACGCCTGAGGTGGCTCCACGACCTCCGCCTTTCGCCGGCATCGAGGTACAACTTCCCTCTGGTGTTCACCGTTGAGGCAGCCCCTTTTTCTCGTTTTTCTCTTGCATTTTATTCACAGTAATCGTAGGAATCCTTAGCCAATTTTATCCCCGCATTTCGATCATCGAATCACGCCGCACGTACACCTCGCCGGAGTGCACCTCCGGCCGAGTATCCCTCACACCGTTCCACGCTTCTTCTCCATCTCTGCGGGGTTCAGGGAGTTTGCCCTGGACCTTTCACTCTCTTCTGCAGGCATTTGGAGCGAAACGAGAACCAAGGGGGTCATTTTGTCCTTCGCCGGAGACCCCCGAAGCTCCCCAGCTCCGCCGTCGTCGCCAGCGAGCTCCGACCTTCATCAGAGTATTTTGGACCCGCCAGCACATGGAGGAAGATCCCAGGAGCTTGCATCCCGATTTTGAGCCCATTCCATCACCGGAGGCCCGAGTTCTCGTTCGGGGAAGTTCGCCTCGCCGGCGTTCTTCCCCGTTCTTCCTCGCTGCCTCCCCACCGTCGGATCGGGGCGGAGCTCCAGAACGTATAGTACCGTTGGATCGCACCAAGATGCTACCGTCAGATCTTCAGCCGAAGATCTAATCATCACTGTCCAACGCGAAGTGTCATCGACCGTCAGATCTGTGCCACGTGTCTTAAGTGACGATCAAGCAGCCGTCCGATCGCGCGTGCGTGGGTAACTTTGCAACATACCGTTGTGGATTTTGTATTTATTTTGTCTGCCTGAAACTTTCATCTGCCGTTGTAATAGTTTGTACTATTTACAATCAAGCCCCCACACTTTCCATTATTTACAAACAGGTCCTCGGCCACGTCACCTCATGTGGCCAGTACACGTGAGGTGCGGGGTATTTTGCAGAGGACCCCTCGCGGGTTTCGCTATTTCATTTCAGTCCAGAACTTTGCTGTAAGGTGTAATTATTTATGGACTATTTGCATGTGTAACCCTGGAGTTTTGTAATATTGCACTTATACCCCTACCCGGTCACGTGTTTATACACGTGGGCTTGGTAATTTTGCAGCGAACCCCCTCCAGGTTTGGGTATTTGTAGTTAATCTAGGAACTTCATTTATTAGTTGTATATTTTGCGTAAAAATTACACATTGGCCCTTGTACTTCCTGTTATTTGCACTTATACCCCAGCTAGTTGTGTAATTTATTATTTGCTGCTTGTATTTATTTCACGCATCATTTTAACTCAAAAAATTACCAAAAAAATACCATAGTCTCCTGTTGCATTGCTCATTCACGCTATATTTTTGTATTGCATTTTTATTGCATTTTCATAATTATTAAAAATAAAAAATATGCATTTTCAGCACTGTTTGCATTAGAAAATCCATAAAAATTATCAAAACTCTTTAAAAATTCCAAAAAAATACCTTAGGTCTATTTTAGCGTCTTTTAACTCCTGTCCAAAAATCATTAAAAATTTCAATACAAAAACTATAAAAATTAGAAAACCCCTAAAAACTTCATAAAAATCTAGAAAATTCTAGAAAAATCATAAAAATACTAACTCAGCTTCTGTAGTTACCTTATTTTATTACCTTTATTTTAAAACTAATTTGAGGAATTTTGGATACTGTTTGTTATTTTTAATCCTCATTTTAATTTCGGCCAGTAGTCTAGTTCATTGTTTTCTTGTATTTTGATTTTTAAAAATATCAAAAACATTCAGAAAAATCCCCAAAAATCATAAAAACATCATAAAACATTTTATTTTCTGATTTTTGAGCATTTTCTTTATTTTTATAAATACCTTATCCCCTCTTTTCTCATATTGTATATATATTCCATTATCGAAAAAATATAAAATATAAAAAGAAAATATAAAATCAAAAAAAATTAAAAATCAAAATACAAAAATATAAAATTAAAAATTAAACAAAAAATATAAAATTAAAAAACCCACAAAAAATTTGCATACTTGTAGACTCTTGATCACTCATCACATTTTATGCATTATTGCCCGTTCTATCCTGCTTGCTCCCTGAGTTCGACACTCTACACACTTGTACTATAAACATTATTGTAGAGTTAAAATAAATTTGACTCCACATTTATTTCTCATTGCTTGATTTATTCTATTGTGGGTTCATTGTTGATTTTGATCGGGATTCATTGAGGGTCGCCACAGCGACTGTTGTCTCCGCCTTGTGTGAAAAACATTTAGACCCCATGAATTTCAATTAAATCAGGGAACTTACCTCTGATCGACAATAGTTGGAGATCCTCTACATACGACTACTGTTCTCCTGAGGACGACTCCGACGATGGCTGGTCTTCTTCATCTTCCCCCTTTTCATCGCCCTCCACATCTCTATACTATCTTCCTCCACACTCTCGCAAGAAGGTCCATCGCAAACCGCCTTGACCTGTACATTCGTAAATCTACCCGATTCCCCACGTGTAATTATCCGATTATACTTAGGCTGACCTGAGCCTAAGTATAGGGGGACCGATACCATTGTTTATATATCACTTCTCTTGTATTGTTTTTAACCCATCTATACTTAGTATGAGCTATGTCTACATTTCACTTTGTGCCATGAGGACATATCACACGCTAAGTATAGGGGGGTGTGTTTGTATATATTCTATCTAATCCATTGCTCATACTTTAATTATTTTCATCTAACATCGGGGATGGGTACAAGTAGTGTATATTATGTATATAATACCTGATTTTAAAAAAAACAACAAAAAAACAAAAAAAACTTTTTGCATAAAAAAATTTCACTCATGGCCTTGCATTTCGTAAAGCATTTCATGCATTCCTTGATTGATATATTCCTAACACATTCACTGTTACTCAAGGCTTGAGGATTTTTGAGGACACTTGATTTTTGAGATCTTGAGAGTCTGAGTTAACACGCCTTAGTCATTAGGGTTTTTAAACTTAATTATCCACACTTCCCTAGTTTGAAAGATTTGAGCGCTATATTGCACTCTTCATCTCTACCTTCAAAAGAATATGATCAGTACAATCACTCTCACAACTGCATGATTGATGAGATGAGTTGAGATATCACTTGAGGAACTAGGACTAGAGATTTGAGTTTAGACCTGATCTAATGATATTCGAGGATGGGATAAAGTTAATGAAGGCTTTAGAAAACCTGAGTGTCAGCAAAACCCTAGCCAGTATGTGAACAAGTTCATATGCTATCTCTTTGATATCTACCTATGTGCCAGGGTGTGATGAAACTTAATGAAAATTGTTGATCAGTGTGCACCAACTTTTGGTAAAAGCAGTGGAGCTAGCCAACAAAAAAATGTCAAAGAAAATCTCTATCATCCAAAGTCAAATTACAAAAAGAGCTTCCACCAATGGCAAGCGCTCCCAAACATTTTCAAAGTGTCCACTCGGACCAAGCACTAATTAGGACCAAGGAGTCAAGCTGACACCATAAAAGGGCTCTACATCGTAAGCGATACAAGTCTGGGTGTCGAAGGTATCTTAGATACTCAAAAGAGATACACTCCGGTGTACTCCCGAAAAAATAAGTGCAGACGATTCCAAATTCTCTTGACGGACACATTGATCAATAAAATAAAAATATACTTGTGTTTAGTAATAAAGAACTCGAGAGGCACCTTGTTCTAATATGAGGGAGAGAAAATTAGACACAATCCTATGCCCTCCATCATTTGGCCGCCCATCTACACTTTCAAGTTTGACAAACTAATGAGACGGTTGAATGAGGCAAGGAATAGACTTATTCTCTAGTGTTGAGGATTAGGTCTAGAGGAGAGTTTCCTGGACTGGGCGAAGCTTGCGGAGGGGGGGGGGGGGAGTTCGGGGCCGCACTCACAGGGGCGAAGCTTGCAGGGGGAGGGGGGTTGCAGGCGGGGGGTGGTGTCGTCCCTCTCTTCCTACCACCGTATCTAGTGACATCTGTCTCCATTTTCTTCTTTTTCAATTGAGCTCTCGCCTTGTAGAGGGTCCTCGTCCTCTCCAGTGCCAATCATCCTCCTAATCCCCAGAGTTTCTGTCCTCTTCGAAGTGGCGGTCCTCGTTGGAGATGATGAACGCTGGAGAAAGCGGCGGTCACGACCGTCTGCAACATCCCCGACTTGATCTTTTTCTCACGGGAAAAAGGCCAAACATAGCACGAGAGGATGAAGACCAAACATAGCACGAAGAGAACAAATCATGCGGGAAAAAGAGGGGGGGGTGATGTATCCAAATTTCGATGGTCTTAAGTTCCACACAAGGCGGGAACTTAGTCGTTGAACCGACCACTCAGAAATCCGGACTACAATCAACAATTAACCTACGCCAATCAAATCAAGCAATGGAAATAGAAGTGTCGAGTCAAAATTTATTATAAATCTACAAAAATGTGTATAGTGTGCAAGTATGTAGAGGTCGAACACAGGGAGCAAGCAGGATAGATCAAGGCAAAATGTGCAAAATGTGGTGTGATCAAGTGTCTATCAATATGCAACTTTTTGTGGGTTTTTAATTTTATAATTTTTTTATTTTTATTTTTATATTTTTGTATTTTGATTTTTAATTTACTGATTTTGTATTTTCTTTTTATATTTCATATTTTTTTATGTTTTTGTAAATAGAATATATACTCAATATAAGAAAAGAGAATAATAGAGTATTTATAAAAATAAGGAAAAATAACCAAGTTTCAGAAAATAAAATGTTTTTGGTCTTTTTATAATTTTATAATATTTTTTTAGTTTTTAGAGATTTTTCTGATTTTTTAGTATTTTTATAGGTCAAAATACTAGAAAACCGTAAACTAATCTACTGACCGAAATTAAAATGAGGGTTAAAAATATCAAACAGTATCCAAAATTCCTCAAACTAATTTTAAATCAAAGAGAATAAATCAGAGAAAATATAGAAGCTGAGTTTGCATTTTTAGGATTTTTTTATGGATTTTTAATATTTTTTTGAAGATTTTTAGAGTTTTACAATTTTTAGGGTTTTTGTTTTGAAATTTTAATGATTTTTGGATAAGAGTTAAAAGACACTAAAATAGACTAAAGGTAGTTTTTTGGAATTTTTAAAAGAGTTCTAATTTTTTTGGTATTTTCTAATGCAAACAATGCTGAAAATGCATATTTTTGAATTTTTATAAATATGAAAATGCAAGAAAAATGCAAAACAAAATTATGGCATGGAAGCACAAGTCAATAGGAACTTAAGTCTATTTTTTGAGAATTTTGGGGTTTTATAGATGCATGCAATAAATAGGTAAAGCATTCAAAAACACGAGGCCCAACAAGGGTATTTGTGTGAATAATAGAAACTACAGGGGCCTTCCTGCAAATTTCCCACAAATATACAACTGAATAAAAACTTTACTAGACTAAAAATGAATATCTAAGGCCACAAGGTTAATTTTGCAAAATTCCCATACACACGTGCTTGCGCACGTGAACTGTCAAGGGCCAAACAGTAATTCCTACAAAGCCAAGGACTAACACGCAAAATGTCCAGAATTATGAAACTGCATATAAAATATTTAGGACTAAATATAAATATGAAAAGTCTCCTGGGTATGTGCTGCAAAAATGCCAAGTCACGTACGTAGAGCACGTGACCTGGCGAGGACTAATATGCAATATTACAAACCAAGGGGGCTAAATGCAAATTTTACAACAATTTTTAAAAGCAGTTGAACGATTATATATTAATTAATAAATATAAAAATGCACAGGGTCGAGCTTTCAAAATACCCAAGCGCTTGGATCGAGCGACGGATGAGGAGCCACTTAAGACACGTGTCACGTTGCTGTGCGCCGATACTATTTCAATTCGACGGTGAATATCAGAAGCCTCTGAAGATCTGATGATGGACGCTTGGGCTCATCTGACGGTGCAGGCGAAATCTGGAGAGGACCCTCGATCCAACGGTGGGCGGCCGCAGAGGAAGAACAGAGAGGAACTTCGCCGGAGCGAAGTTCCTTCGGCTTGATCGCGCGTCTCCGGCATCCTAGCTGCTTCAAAATGGAGCTGTGAGCTCCTACGGAGGTCCTGTATTGGCTAGGCGCTCCAAAATGTGGCGATGACCACCAGAGCTTGCCGGCGAAGGTGGAGGAGCGAGGCACCCCCAAGAACCTCCGGCGAACTCTCAAAAATGCCTCGAGGTGTGTTCAAACACCTTGACCTGCAAGAAAAAGGTGTGAAAGGGTCGAGGGAAAGTTGCCTCGACCCCGCGGGGGTTATACGAGCGTCGGAGATGGGATTCGAGCTTGCCGGAGGCGGAGCTCCGGTGAAGGGATTTGATGATGGACTGGGATGAACGAAACACGGATTGAATGATATGGATCTACTCATACGGATACAGAGACTTTGGGATGCAAGAAAAATTAAGGGAAATAGGGGACCTCGAAGGTGTGCATCACCTGAGGTAGACCTCGACGGCGGGGTTCGCCGGAGGTGGTGGAACACGCCCGAATCTGCGTCGATACTCTGCCCTGGTTGGCTCGATCTGGAGCTGTAACCTCCAGCAAATCGTGGCACAAGGAAAATGGAGAAGAACGGGACAAAATGGGGTTCAAATTCGAAAAGAAGGAGGAGATGCCTATTTGAATGGCTGACCGAGTGAGCGAAAGGAACGAGGAAGCGGGCATACATCGATGATCCACGCCCCAAGATTAACCTTGGGCGTGTATCCTCGATGAATGGGGATCAAAAGTCGTGAAGGTTGATAGGCGAAAAGATGAAAGGGCTATCCTCGAAAAAAGCGAGAAAATGGGTCAAAACTCAACTCTGACAGGTGCACATGTGGCGGGTCAGAGAGTTGACCCGCCGGTCAACACCCAGAGGCACCTGGTTGGTCCACGTGGACCAACCAGGAAAAAACCACAAAAAATAATTTGTAAATTCAAGTAAAAAATAGAAAATGAATTAATTATTTTTTGATTATTAAAAGAATGTTTATTATTTATAAAGTATTTTAATATGATTTTTAATTATTTTTATGAGGTATAAAATTACAAGTTACTTTTTAGGCTTGTATAGGTCTATATATCTATATACTTTAATATTTTATTTTTATTTTGTGAATTTAATTTATTTATTTTTGTTTATTATTTTATAATTTTATGAAATATTTTTATAAATATTTTTATTTTATTTTTCTGAAGTGCTATATATACTTAATAAAATATAAGTATGAATTATGTAGGTATATATACATGTATTATACCTATGTATGCTATCTACAAGTATTTTATTTTGTATTTTCTTTGAGTTTTTATTCTGATTTTAATGTACAACTAAATTATGAATAATATTTAAAAAATTATAAAAAATATAAAATGGTAAAAATAATGAATAAATAATAAAATGAATATTTTAATATGTACAAGTATACAATTGGGGTCCAAAACTCAACTTTCAAACCGTAGCTCCGCCAAATGCGAAACCACTGCCATTAAATAGCTTATTTTAAATTATATACAATTAAAGGGTGAGTTTGATGCATTTCGAGCTTTTATTAGGGAGATACAGGTCTGGATAGTTGGGATTCTGGAATTTTATTCAGATCACAACTTTTTATCTGTAAATTATTTTTGAGTGAAATCAATTTTGTATTTTTCTTTATTTAATTATCTACAACTTTTATGTACAAAATTTCTTTATTTGAGGTGTAAAACGTAGAACCAAAAGTAGGTCCCAAAATGAATAAAGAATGAACAAAATGAAAGGGAATTTTATTATATTCTGGCCCTTATCTCCCCCTACTTTATTCCTTGTCGACCTATTCATCGAGATGCCTAGGTCTTGGGGTTTCGGGTCATAAAATATTTGAAATATTTTATTCTTTTTCTTTTCTTCTCTTTATTCTATAACTTTGGCTTTAAATACAATGTTTTATACGTTATTTCCATGCGCATGCATGGATGCTAAGATGCTGGAATTAGGGGTATTTACACGCATTTGCTAGGGTTTTTGAGGCCAAAATGATAGAATAAAGATGATAAAATGTGGATTCATCATCCCTTTATACTTTGCCTTTGCTAGTCCCTAGCAAACACTTATGCAATAAGTGCAGAAAGAAAAAGAAAAGAAAAATAGAAAGATGGATGAAGTTTAATTATCAAACTTGTCTTCACAAAATCAAAGTTTGGAGCTTAAGTCGGACCTTTGGAATTTTAGTGCGGGCGGAACCTTAATGAGAACCAGATTTGAAATCCAACTATCCCTGAGAATCCAAAAACTCTGCCCAAGTCTCCTCAATAGCCAGGTTAGAAATATCTCAACTCATACACAAACTCTTACGACTATGAAGCTGACTCGTACAGTGTAAGTGATGGTGGCTCTCTCCAACTAGAATGACAAAGAGACTGACTTCTCCAATATGACAACCCAATATTCCCCAATCCAATAACTCCTTCCTCGAGGAGCGGGGTATTCCCTTCTAAGTTCAAGTGGCAACCAGCTCAAGAGGAGGGGGTGAAGAGAAGAATGGACGGTAGCCAGTGTAGCTACCTATCCTAGGATGCAAGACCAGTATAGTCAAGTCATCCAGCTGCAGGCTCACATGATATGACTTTGGAACTCAAGCTTGCTTATTGACTTTGCAACATATGTACATACTTTGCAGGCATTTATTTTTGTACAGGCCTGTCTTTTTTTTGAAATACTATTCACAACAACATTTACATAAGGAGTTTTTCCTCTTGAACCAGTAGACTATCCCTCTTTTGAAGCTTTATTGCAACCCACACTCTCCTGTCTTTAGAATTTCTCATCACTGGACGGGTTGGGGTGCACTTCCCTCCCTAGAGGAGGACAAATGTTTCCACTTGTGTGCGTCTCATACCGGCAAATCCAATCCCCTCACCACCCCAACTGAGTTGAGCCATGTGAAAGGTGCAGGTGTCCAAGTTAGGTCATTATCAACAAGAGTCGTGCGTGTGCTCCGAAATACTCTACTTAGGCAGTCAAGAATCCATTGAACCAAGTCTCGTGATCCTCAAAGAATTAAGTCAACTAGACCTGAAGTATCTCAAACCCAGTTCCTATAAGGTTCTTGTTATTAGGTAGATTTTAAGGTCCAATCAAGCTCCAATCTTCGGATTTTACTTAGACTCGTTCAACCATTAAACTCAATCCAAAAAATGCTAATGCTATGCAGAATGCAGAAAATATTTTTGTGATGCAATTTTCAAAAATTTTGAACTTTTTATGGATTTTTGAAAGATGATGATGCATATGCATTTTTTTGAAAGATTTTTCAAATATTTTTGGTATTTTAATTTTGCAAATGTTTTTGGGATTTTTGAAAACAAAGATTTTTGGCTAAAAACTAGGGTAAAAATATTTACTCGGGGAAGCTTCTTATATATACAAGAAGTTATTTTAGTTACAGGGATAAGTGATCAATTTTATAAATATGTATAGTGAATTTTCGGTGTGATGTATATACCCCTCAAACTTATTTGACACATGTTTTTCGAATAATTTTGAAAACTATAATCCAAAATAATTTTTACAAACAATTTTACAAACATGTACACACATTTGAAAATAGTTTTGCAAAGGTTTTTCAAACTGTATAAATAGATTTTTCAACATATTTTTGCAACTATTTTTTTCAAACCATTTGCAAATCATTTTTTCAAACTTTTTATTTCACACAGAGAAAATAAAATTTTTCAAACAAAATGTTTTCACAAAGGTTGAAAACGTCTCACAAAATGTTTTCCAAATAGTTTTCAAAAAATTTTCACAAAGATTTTCAAACTATTTTTCAAACATTTTGCAAAAAATATTTTCACCTGATTTATTAATCAGTATATACAAAAAGAATTTGAGGAATGAACTTCTTTTTTAAGGATTTTAATGAATTTAATTAGCCATATTATTAAGAAAATACGAAATTACGAGTTATGGCTAAAGTATATACGTAGTATATACGACCCCCTATACTTAGCTTGAGCTATGTCCTCATAGATCAGAGAGAAAAGAGAAGATAGAAAAGGAAAAGAAGAAAAGAATAGATCAAAGCTCAGTGTGTGTAACCCCCTATACTTAGGATAAGGTGCGTCCTAAGTATAGCAAAATCAGAAGATGAAGACGGGGTAGCAGACATAATGGGAGAATGAAAGAATGATATGGACAGATTGATCTATACAACGGAAGATGGAAGTGATAACCATGTATGAGATGCAAATGATATGAGTCAAAGGACACATCTCATACCAGAAGAATGGGGGAACATCAACGGTCGGTGAATCATGATCTAGATATAGCTTCAGGCGCTGACCGTTAACACGAAAGGTAGATGAAGATGACAGCTCGGATATATCAATACTACCACTGTCATGCACCTTCCTGACCACATACAGACCTTTCCACTTACTCTGCAATTTCCCTGGAAATAATTTCAGCCTGGAATTAAACAACCATACGCGTTGATCGGGCTCAAACTGTTTATGGCTGATATGAGAATCGTGCCATGTCTTCACTTTTTCCTTATACTGTAGGCTGCTAGAAAAGGCTGTATCTCTCAACTCCTCCAGGGATGCCAACTCTGCTTTTCTCTGTTCTCCTATACTCTCGGGATCCAATAATAACTCAGTTACTTCCCATAGTGACTTGTGCTTGATCTCCACTGGCAAATGGCACGGCTTGCCATAAACGAGACGAAAGGGAGATGCCCCTAATGGAGTCTTGAAAGAGGTCCGATAGGCCCACAAGACCGAGTCCAAAAGCTGTGACCAATCCTTTCGGTCTGGGCAGACAACCTTCTGTAAGATAGTCTTGATCTCCCTGTTCGATACTTCATCAAGACCATTAGTCTGAGGGTGATACGGCGTGGCAACACGATGGTCAATGCTGAACTCGTCTGCGAGGGCCCTAACCTTGTCATTGATAAAGTGAGACCCCCCCGGTCTGAAATCAGAACTCTAGGTACCCCGAACCGTGAAATGATATTTTTCCTCAAAAAGTGACACACGGTCTTAGCATCTGTGGCTTGGGCGGGGATGGCTTCAACCCATCGGCTCACATAATCCACAGCAAGCAAAATGTACTCAAACCCCTGACTCTTAGGAAATGGGCCCATGAAATCAATATCCCATGCATCAAAAACCTCACAAAAGTGAATGGGCTGCATGGGCATCATGTCTCTCTGCCCGTAAGTACCTATTTTCTGACAGTCAGTACATCTCTTCACGAACTCATCTGAATCCTTGAAGAGAGTAGGCCACCAAAGGCTAGATTGGAGCACCTTCTGTGCTGTCCTTCTCGCAGAACGATGTCCTCCTGCCTCAAACTTGTGGCAGTAGGTGAGGACGCTATGCTGCTCTTCTTGAGGAATGCACCTCCTCCAGATGCTATCCCCTCCTTCATGATAAAGGACGGGATCCTCCCAATGGTAAAACTTGGCCTTCGCCAGGAAGGTCTCAAGTTTCTGCCTGGGCTAACCTTGTGGAACCGTCTTGGCAACAAGATAATTTACAACGTCGGCGTACCATGGGAGCGAGGTGATAGCCAAGATCTCCTCATCTGGAAAAGTCTCTGTAATAGGTGCGTTGGGCTTAGATTCCTCAAGGTTCTCTAAGCGGGAGAGGTGATCCGCCACCACATTCTTAACTCCAGGCTTATCCTTAATCTCAATGTCAAACTCCTGGAGCAGAAGGATCCATCTGGTAAGGCGAGCTTTGGCATCCTTCTTGGCCATTAGGTACCGGATGGCTGTGTGATCTATAAAGATAGTCACTCTAGATCCGAGAATATATGATCGATACTTATCCAAAGCAAAGACTACAGCCAACATCTCTTTCTCTGTCACAGTATAATTCCGCTGAGCGGCATCCAAAGTCCGGCTGGCATAGTAAATGGCGTACGACAATCCATCCCTTCTCTGTCCAAGCACAGCCCCAACGGCAAAATCAGAAGCATCCGTCATGATCTCGAATGGGAGAGACCAATCGGGTGGCTTAAGGACAGGAGACATGACAACCATATTCTTGAGATCTCAAAGGACACAAGACACTTATCATCTACAATGAACTCGGTGTCTTTCGTCAGCAAATCAGTGAGCGGTCGGGCAATACGACTGAAGTCCTGAATGAACCGTCGGTAGAAACTGACATGCCCCAGAAAAGACCGCAATTGACGCAGATTGGACGGTGGATTGAGTTTTCTAATGATGTCCACCTTGGTCGGATCGACCACCATGCCCCTGTTGGAGAAGATATGACCAAGGACCGTCCCTTGAGTCACCATGAAGTAACTCTTCTCCCAAGACAAGACAAGACAAGATTGACCTCTATGCAGCGCTGAAGCACACGGTCTAGGCAGTCAAGACAAGCATCAAACACATCGCCATAGACCGAGAAGTCATCCATGAAGACCTCCAAACAGTCACCCACCATTTCGAGAAAATGGATAACATGCACCTTTGGAATGTCGCCGGGGCGTTACACAAACCAAAGGGCATCCGTCTGAAAGCATACGTCCCAAACAGACAGGTGAATGTCGTTTTCTCCTGGTCATCGGGCGCAATGGCCACTTGATTGTAACCGGAGTACCCATCAAGAAAACAATAGTGACTCTTCCCAGCTAGCCTCTCGATAATCTGATCATTGAATGGCAGTGGGAAATGATCCTTCTTGGTGGCCTGATTTAATCGTCTGTAGTCCACACAGACCCTCCAAGAAGTGGGTACTCGGGTAGCGATCTCCTCTCCAGACTCACTCACAACTGTAGTGATACGTATCTTCTTGGGTACCACATGTAATGGACTAACCCACTTGGAGTCGGAGATGGGGTAGATAAAATCGGCGCTCCACCACTTCGATATTTCCTTCATGAACACATCTCGAAGATTCGGGTTCAGCCTTCGCTGGAACTCACGTGAAGGCCTAGCGTCCTCCTTAAGATAGATGTGGTGAGAGCACAAAGCTGGACTAATCCCCTGGAGATCAGCTATACTCCATCCTATCACCTTGTGGTTTCTTTCAAGAACCTCCATCAGACGAGATTCTTTCTCTCGAGTCAAACTTGCTGAGATAATGACTGGGTGCATATCTGGATCACCCGTAAGGAATTTATACTTTAGCGACTGCGGCAAGGGCTTCAATTCTGGACAACTGTGAGGTGGCAGATCTGGCTTCTAGTATGTCTGTGTGAAGGCTACCAGGTCTGCATGAGAGAACTCTCGCTGTGCATGAGTTTCTGACGAAGGGAACCCTGATGAATCATCTATGAACTGTACCGGCTCGCACTCCGTCCTAGCTGTCGGCTCTGAAGGAATCAGACACGGCAAAAAGTCATCTAAATCATCCCAATCAATGTCTGAATCCGAGGGATCTGAACTAGAAGAACAAGACTGAAACTCTACATCACCACTCGTCCCACAACTGTCAACCTCAAAGGTATCCTCGTCCAGGGGTGTTCTCTCCAAGCTTTCAACTGCCATAAGCTGTAAATATGGTGAATCTGCGAGCAAGGCGAGGGCTTGTGCTACTGGATCTGTCCAATTGGATTCATCATCTGTCATCACAAAATCACACTCCTGGTGGATGCCTCGTTCATCCTCTGTTATCATCTCAATGTCATTGGACTGCTCTGAGCATGCTGATTCTCTCGTTCTGGTTTCCTCGATCGTCTCTATTTGTATGCTGTCCCCCTCTACGTGAAAGCATACCTTCCCACTATCATGATCGGTCACCGCCTTGGCAGTGGCCAATAATGGGCGTCCAAGTATGATGGGGGCATCGGTTACCGACTCAGGGATCTCCATTCTAATACAACAAAGTCCACGGGGAATTTCAGGCCCTAAATGGTAACGACCACGTCTCTCAACAACCCCTTCGGCCTCTTAGTCGACCTATCAGCAAACTGAAGGACCATCCTGCTCCGAAGAAGAGGACCAAACTCGAATCAGTCGAGTAAGGCTGCCGGAAGGAGGATGATAGAAGATCCGCTATCTAATAGAGTACGATCAAACTGCTGCTCCTGAATCTCTCATCTGACATAGGGGGCTCCTGCATCAGGTCTCTTGGCTGACAGTTTGTTCTGAATGGCAAAGCAAGTAGAAAGGGTGAGCACATGGATCTGATCTCTGTGGTTCCTCCTTTTCCTACGGACTGTAGTCTTCTCTCTCAAGCTCTTTTGGAAGAGGGGGATGTGCTCAAGTGCTTCCTGTAGAGTCAGCTGGATATGGAATCTATCAATCATATGGTTGTTGAACTCTACCTGTTGAGTCTTTTTTGGATTTTCTCTTTTATTCCCCTTCGCTAAGCGGAGTGCTTGAGGCAAGGGGATGGTAGGAGCCTCCTCAGATGGAGGACTAGGAAGAGGTTCCTGTGACTGTGAAGGAATAGAATCCATACAATGATCATCATGCAACACATATGGACCTAAAGTGGATATAAAAACCTTTCCTTTATTCATTTTTTTGTTCTTTTTGTTACCATAGTCCTAAGATACAAAAGGTGGCAACACAACATGTGGGATCTCAACAAAAGTAGAAGTGGTGGTCTCAGTACCACCAACGACATCTGTCTTCGCGGCATCATCACCACGCTCTGGCTCTGCATCAGGTAAAATGGTGGCCTCAACACCACCATCTGCATTTGGTGTCTTGACGGCCTCAGCACCGTCGTCTGGATCTCCATCATTGGTGGCATCAACACCACCGTCATCAACATCATCATCAGCGGCATCAGCATTGCTACCCTGCTCATTTGGCGCTCCTGTTTCCTCGTGTGGTTGTCGCTCAGATGAGGCGCCATCGACTGGCATCCTACCGCTCCTAGTACTCACGAAATCGACATCATACAAAGAAGACATGCCACTAAAATAATATCTAGGAGAGGTATCCTCTGTAAACTGTACCCGCGCAGACTTCCTCTTCAGGTTGTTAGGATTAGGCTCGATCTGTGCAGGTATGGCAGCCTTGCCTTTGATGATATCCCTCATCTCCTGCCGAACTCATCCATTTCTTGCCATAAGGATGCCTGCTGGTCAGAAATCAAGCGGACGAGGTCATCTAGAGCTGGGTTCTCAAAGGCAGGTGCCTGAGAACCGGAAGTGTTCCCCTGCTGGAACTGAGGCTACTGTTGGTAGTGGGGAGGATGGGAGTATGTCTGGTGAGGCTGCTGACGCTACCTCCACTGCTGTCCCTGATAGATGGGACGAGGACCCTGCTGATACTGCTGGTGGGCATAGTGGGGCAGCTGCTGCTGGTTGTTCTGATGGCCCTGAGTTGGAGACTTCTGTTGGGATGAGGTGCCACCAGTGGTCCAACGGAATCCGGAGTGATCGCGACGAATCCCGGGCTACTTTGGGTACCGGTTGTACCAAATCCCATTGACTTCCATCAATGGTTCCTGTTCAATGGGGGGTGGAAGAGCTACCAGTGGCTGATCCGGCTGATAGACCACCATCTGAGTGTCCTGAGATGGCGGCTGTGATGGGTAGTATTGTAGCTGCTAGACCAACTCTGCCTGGGTGTGGTGAACCTGGCGGTACGAGGCAGAGGGCTGGGTGGAGCTGCTACTGCTGGGATCCACCCGTAATCTGGGGGGCTGCACGGACGTCTGTGCTTCATGAATACACAAGATTTGTGTCTTCAAGTCGCTCATGGTCTTTGTCAACTGGTCCATCTGGGCCAGCCCCTGACTTTACTTCTTCTCGAGAATCTCGATGCGGTCCAACTTCTCAGAAATGATCCCCATGTCAGCAGCGTTGGATTCAGCCTGAGCTGCGGCTGCTGACAGAGTGTGTACTGGCATCGATGCGTGCAATCCTCTGATATCCTACTGCCTGTGGTGGAAGCTTCGGCTGTGTGTAGACGCGGGCTTGGGCTATGACTGTGGAATTCTCTACCATACCCTCATAGATCTCCTAAACTGCGTCTTCTCCCTTGGAGAAGTAAGATCCACCACAAGAGTCATTGACAAGCCCCTACAGCTCCAGTGTCAGCCCACAGAAGAAACTCTGAACCAGATTGGGCTTGGATATATCATGATGTGGACATTGGTCGATGAGCTCTCTGAATCGGTCTCAAGCCTCATGGAATTGTTCATTCGGGACCATGGTGAAATTACTGATCATAGCTCGTGCTGCGTTGGTCCAGCTGAGTGGATAGTACTTGTTCAAGTACTCGCGCCGGAGCTGTGCCCATGAAGTGACGTACCTCCCTAGGTGTTTTAGCCAATAGGCTTCTCTGTCAGCCAATGAGAATGGGAAGGCAATCATCTTGATTGTGTCCTCGTCCACCAGTCCGTCGTGGACAGTGCTGTAAATCATCTCAAACTCCTGCAGATGGAGATGAGGCTCCTCGGTGGCTAGACCGTGAAACTTGGGCAGTAGCTGTACAGTCTGCGGGCGAAGCTCAAAGTTCCCAACAATGGGAGGAAGCTTAATCCATCGGTGAGTGAGGGTTGCGGCTGGGTTGTGCAACTGCCTCATGGTCATCGGCGGCGACCTTTCCTAGTTGGGTTCTCCTCCTTCGCCTGCTGCGTCTGGTATATCACCGCCACCGTCCTCAGGTCTGTCATCTCTTCCTTCTCGCATTTGCGCTATCTCCCTCATGAGGTCACCCATGAATACTCCCTGATCTCTGATATGTCTCTGCATGGTCTCTAGGGAGGCTAAGAATGAGTTGTTGATGGCAGCCTGATCATATAAGAATGGTGGTGGTCTCTGCTCATCTGGGTGTTCCTCTCTGCCTTCCATGTCTTGGATCTTTGCAAAGGCAAAATAACCCATCTCAGGTGCCAACAAATGATTTGAGATCTGTGTTGCACTAAACTCTGACACTCTTGGACTGATGGAAGAAGAAGGGTGGTCGAGGGGGAACAGGGTGGAAGTGAACTCAGGCTCGGAGAGTGGGTCTGGACTTCCCAAGGTTGTCCTAGATGAATAGGGAGGAATGCTGGATAGCGATGCTGCCAGAGACGGCCTAAGAGATCTCCTTCCCATCATCATGATTATTGAGAAGAGTGAGGTTGAGAAATGAAGAGGGGGGGTGCAAAATTGCGCACGATTGTGCAGTGTTTTTGATCTTGACCTTAATTCAACTAGTCAATCAAACACAATACAAGGGATTCACCAACTCAACGCATGAAGCCGTGAAGGATCGGCTATTATCTTTGTAGTTTTTAGATTGAATTCAGGCAATTAATCTTTGAACGAGTCCTTAGAGCGCTACACCTATAGGAGAGAGTACTGTCAGAAAAGAATCCCGTACTTGTCCTCCTCCTGTGTAACCAGTAGCCAGCACTATTTGAGGTCCTTGTAACCCTTTCTGGATCCCTACTCAGCCAAAGAAATAGAGAGAGGAAGCTGATAGGTTAAATCGATATTTTGGATCTCGCTCGCAACGGAATCACCCGTAAGCGTGCAAGATCCTACTCGGACGCAAGACGATGAGACAGACACCCCCGTGAAGGCGTGGCCTATGCTCGATACTTCGGACAGGGTCAATGCTCTACACAATAGAGAGTCATCAATGCCGACCAAGCCCTACTCGTCTACGTACGACAGAAGCGCCAATACTTCGGAAATCCAGGCAATACACAAGGTAGCCACAGACTGGGTTTTGGGCTCTAATCCTTATAAACCTGCTCACTCACTTGGAAGGAGACCTTCCCATGCAACCTGAGTACAATTTAGGGCTTTGCTCACTCCAAGCAATGTGTCCAATTAGCCGATTTTATTTAGGTCAAGTTTTCTTTAGCAGTCCCTTTTTTATTTTTTTGGTGTTATCACTTGCTTTGAGTCAATTCAATACAAGCGCCTAACGTTTTTGTAATTTTCCTTGTTTCCTATTTGATCCAAAAACATAGGGAGAGAGTCGGAAAAGCAATGCAAGTTGGCACGAAGATGGAAATCTCACCTCCGTACCTAAATGATGAATTGCTCAAGTAGAAAGACTTACAATGCCTCCAACTCTCTTCATGCAGGATGCAATACAGGAATTTGTAAACCTAATCTATATGCGGTACGCAATCCGATGAAATCGCCCTAAGGATGAGGATAGACTATTAGCGTAAAGAACTTTTTTCAAAATTTGAGTGTCCAAAGAATCGAGACTATAGGTGCGTGCAAAGTTAATTAAGGTGTTTGGACCTAGTCTTACGCCAATCAATCCTTAAGCTAGAGTTCAATCACACAAAATAAGAAAACAAAATCGGAAATCAAAGGAAAAAAATGCGATGAAAAACCCGATTAAAACGGCGGTGAGCCCCCAAGTGTACAAGCACTTGGAAATTAGGTCCGAAAGTCCAAGTCCGAATGTACCTATATTATTACAAATAATGTTTCTCTCTCTCTCACAATAAATTATACAAATAATTCAGAAAGTAAGGAGCTAGTCTACAAAATTTCTAAGTCTCCTTGTGCACAGGTAGAAGGCTTCACGTGGGTGCCCAAGCGCCTAGGAAAAGTCGCCTCCCTCGCTCCGCGGTACCTCGCACAAAGACACAAAGAGAGTGGTCAGATAGCTCAAAAAATATAAGTCAAATAAAAAGTAAATAAAAGAAGCAATAATGGTAACAAATAATCACAATCAGATAGAAAATAAGATCTATACGCTGTTGCTCCCCGGCAACGGCGCCATTTGATGTATCCAAATTTCGATGGTCTTAAGTTCCACAAAGGCGAGAACTTAGTCGCTGAACCGACCACTCAGAAATCCGGACTACAATCAACAATTAACCTATGACAATCAAATCAAGCAATGAAAATAGAAGTGTGGAGTCAAAATTTATTATAACTCTACAAAAATGTGTATAGTGTGCAAGTGTGTAGATGTCGAACACGGGGAGCAAGCAAGATAGATCAAGGCAAAATGTGCAAAATGTGGTGTAATCAAGTGTCTATCAATATGCAACTTTTTGTGGGTTTTTAATTTTATAATTTTTTATTTTTAATTTTATATTTTTGTATTTTGATTTTTAATTTACTGATTTTGTATTTTCTTTTTATATTTTGTATATTTTTATGTTTTTGTAAATAGAATATATACTCAATATAAGAAAAGAGAATAATAGAGTATTTATAAAAATAAGGAAAAATAACCAAAATTCAGAAAATAAAATGTTTTTGGTCTTTTTATAACTTTATAATGTTTTTGTGGTTTTTAGAGATTTTTCTGATTTTTTTGGTATTTTATAGGTCAAAATACTAGAAAACCGTAAACTAATCTACTGGCCAAAATTAAAATGAGGGTTAAAAATATCAAACAATATCCAAAATTCCGCAAATTAATTTTAAATCAAAGAGAATAAATAAGAGAAAATACAGAAATTGAGTTTGCATTTTTAGGATTTTTATGGATTTTTAATATTTTTTTGAAGATTGTTAGAGTTTTACAATTTTTAGGGTTTTTGTTTTGAAATTTTTAATGATGTTTGAACAAGAGTTAAAAGACACTAAAATAGACTAAAGGTAATTTTTTTGGAATATTTAAAAGAGTTTTAATATTTTTTGGTATTTTCTAATGCAAACAATGCTGAAAATGCATATTTTTAAATTTTTATAAATATGAAAATGCATGAAAAATGCAAAACAAATTTATGGCATGGAAGCACAAGTCAACAGGAACTTAAGTCTATTTTTTGAGAATTTTTGGGTTTTTATAGATGCATGCAATAAATAGGGAAAGCATTCAAAAACAGGAGGCCTAGCAGGGGTATTTGTGTGAATAATAGAAACTGTAGGGGCCTTCATGCAAATTTCCCACAAATATACAACTGAATAAAAACTTTACTGGACTAAAAATGAATAGCTAAAGCTGCAAGTTTAATTTTGCAAAATTCCCATACACACGTGCTTGCGCACGCGAACTGTCAATGGCCAAACAGTAATTCCTACAAAGCCAAGGGCTAACACGCAAAACATCCAGAATTATGAAACTGCATATAAAATATTTAGGACTAAATATAAATAAGAAAAGTCTCCTGGGTATGTGCTGCAAAAATGCCTAGTCACATGCGTAGAGCACGTGACCTAGCGAGGACTAATATGCAATAATACAAACTAAGGGGGGCTAAATGCAAATTTTACAGCAGTTTTTAAAAGCAGATGAAATATTATATATTAATTAATAAATACAAAAATGCGCAGGGTCGAGCTTGCAAAATACCCAAGAGCTCGGATCGGATGGCGGATGATGAGCCACTTAAGACACGTGTCACGCTGCTGTGCGCCGATACCGTTTCGATTTGACGATGAAGATCAGAAGCCTCTGAAGATCTGACGGTGGACGCTTGGGCTCATCTGACGGTGCAGGCAAAATCTGGAGAGGACCCTCGATACAACGGTGGGCGGCCGCAGAGGAAGAACAGGGAGGAACTTCGCCGGAGCGAAGTTCCTCCAGCTTGATCGCGCGTCTCCGGCGTCCTAGCTGCTTCAAAATGGAGCCGTGAGCTCCTGCGGAGGTCCTGTATTTGCTGGGTGCTCCAAAATTTGGCGACGACCACCAAAGCTCGCCGACAAAGGTGGAGGAGCAAGGCACCCCCAAGAACCTCCGACGAACTCTCAAAAATGCTAAGCTCAAAATGCCCATGAATCACAGAGATTTGTATCCAAGAATTTATCTGTCCTGCCCTTGGATTATAAGCATCCTTTAATGTAGGCTTAGCCCCGGGTTCTATGTTAGGGTCTTCTCCCCCATTCCCACCTCCCGGGTTGTTTCTATCCTCCTCTCTCCTATCTTCTCTTTCCTATCTCAGCTCGAGAATCATGTCTCTCAATGTGGTCTGAAAATTAGCCTGCTTTATTATCTGGGCTTGAATTGACTTGATGGAGGCTAACATGGTGCTGTTGATCTCGCTCTACTCTGACATGGTTCCCTTTCCCTTTGGTGGCATCAAGTGTCCGATATCTGACTATGAAATTGTGCATGATACTCGATTAGTGCTCAGAATTGATGGAGTCTCAGATATTAATTCAAGAATAAAGCCAATCTCAAATAGTGGGTTTATGGATGTCCCAGGTGCGTTCAAACGCCTTGACCTACAAGAAAAAGGTGTGAAAGGGTCGAGGGAAAGTTGCCTCGACCCCGCGGGGGTGATACGAGCATCGGATATGGGATTCGAGCTTGTCGGAGGTAGAGCTCCGGTAAGGGGATTCGATGATGGACTGGGATGAACGAAACACGGATTAAATGATATGGATCTACTCCTACGGATACAGAGACTTTGGGACGCAAAAAAAATTAAGGGAAACAGGGGACCTCGAAGGTGTGCGTCACCTGAGGTAGACCTCGACGGCGGGATTCGTCGGAGGTGGTGGAACACTCCCGAATCCACGTCGATATTCCGCCCTGGTTGGCTCGATCTGGAGCTGTCACCTCCAGCAAGCCATGGCGCAAGGAAAATGGAGAAGTATGGGACAAAATGGGGTTCAAATTTGAAAAGGAGGAGATCCCTCTTTGAATAGCTGACCGAGTGAGCAAAAGGAACGAGGAAGCGGGCATGCATCGATGATCCACACCCCAAGATTAACCTTGGGCGTGTATCCTCGATGAATGGGGATCAAAAGTCGTGAAGGTCGATAGGCGAAAAGATGAAAGGGCTATCCTCGAAAAAAGCGAGAAAATTGGTCAAAACTCAACTCTGACAGGTGCACATGTGGCGGGTAAGAGAGTTGACCCGCTGGTCAACACCCAGAGGCACCTGGTTGGTCCACGTGGACCAACCAGGAAAAACCCCCCAAAAAATGATTTGTAAATTCAAGTAAAAATAGAAAATGAATTAATTAATTTTTGATTATTAAATTAAAAATGTTTATTATTTTATAAGGTATTTTAATATGTTTTTTAATTATTTTTATGAGGTATAAAATTACAAGTTACTTTTTAGTCTTGTATAGGTCTATATATCTATATATTTTAATGTTTTATTTTTATTTTGTGAACTTAGTTTATTCATTTTTGTTTATTATTTTATAAATTTATGAAATATTTTTATACACTTAAAAATATTTTTATTTTATTTTTCTGAAGTGTTTTATACACTTAATAAAATATAAGTATGAATCATATATGTATATATACAGGTATTATACCTATGTATGCTATCTACAAATATTTTATTTTGTATTTTCTTTGAGTTTTTATTCTGATTTTAATGTACAACTAAATTATGAATAATATTTACAAAATTATAAAAAATATAAAATGGTAAAAATAATGAATAAATAATAAAATGAATATTTTAATCTGTAAAAGTATACAATAGGGGTCCAAAACTCAACTTTCAAACCGTAGATCCACCAAATGCAAAACCACCGCCATTAAATAGTTTATTTTAAATTATATACAATTAAAGTTGAGTTTGATGCATTTCAAGTATTTATTAGGGAGATACATGCCTGGAAAGTTGGGATTCTGGAATTTTATTCAGATCACAACTTTTTATCTGTAAATTATTTTTGAGTGAAATCAATTTTGTATTTTTCTTTATTAAATTATCTACAAATTTCATGTACAAAGTTTCTTTATTTGAGGTGTAAAAAGTAGAACCAAAAGTAGGTCCCAAAATGAATAAAGAATGAACAAAATGAAAGGGAATTTTATTGTATTCTGGCCCTTATCTCCCCCTACTTTATTCCTTGTCGATCTATTCATCGAGATGCCTAGGTCTCGGGGTTTCAGGTCATAAAATATTTGCAATATTTTATTCTTTTTCTTTTCTTCTCTTTATTCTATAACTTTGGCTTTAAATACAGTGTTTTATACACTATTTTCATGCACATGCATGGATGCTAAGATGCTGGAATTAAGGGTATTTACATGCATTTGCTAGGATTTTTGAGGCCAAAATGATAGGATAAAGATGATGAAATGTGGATTCATCAGGGGGGAGATGCAAGGCAGCACACAGGGGACACGGTGGGATGCAGGGGTAGTTGCTGGTGGGCGTGCAACGGAATGGGGGGGCACGAGGGTCGGGGCCTTTGCTGCTGATGGGGGGGATGCAGGACGGCTCACGGGGGAGCTGGAGGGCGGCACGGCGGATGCAGGGGACCGAGGGGGTTGTTGGATGGGGGGATGTAGGGTGGCGTGCGGGGGAGCTGGAGGGCGGCACAACGGCGTCAGGGGGGGGGGATGCAGGGTGGCGATGGGGGGTGCTTCAACGGGATGCAGGGGACCTGGGATGCAGGGCGATGCGCGGGGGCGCTTCATCGGGATGCAGGGGACCGAGGGGTTACTGGATGGCGGGGGACTTTGCTGGTGGGCGTGCAGCAGAACGGGGGGGGGGGGGGGAGTGTCGAGGCCTTTGCTGGAGATGCAGGTGGCACGGGTGGGGGCACAGACGGGGGGGGGGGGGGGTTTGCTGGAGGGCGGCACGCGACGGGAGGTCTTCACCGGGATGCATGGGGTGATGGGGGCATTCCTTGAGAATGTGATTTTGTTCTAGGGGTGAAATTGTCTGATCTGGATGGAATCTGTTAAAGTTAACAGCACAAACGGATGGAAGTTGACATAGGGTTATGTAATGTATGGGTTAAACATTATTCAGGATTCTGGGTGTAATTCGTGATTACGCAGGGTTCTTGGGGTAAATACGAGATTACTCAGGGTCATGGGTGTAAATATCTCAAAAAATTACTAACTCAAATAAGTGTCAAATAATCCCAAAGCCTAATTTCACATTCGACGGACTAAAACGCTCATATCTCCCTCATACAGTGTCTAATTTTGGTCTACTCACTTTTAAAGTACTCCATTTTCAAATACCTTCAAAACAAGACCAAATTCGTAAAATTCGGAGCTCATATGTGAAAATTGAATTTTCGGCCTCTTTTGCGCATTTTAACTTTTTACTAATTTTGACCGGAGTTTTTATGTACATAATTAACCCTTTTAATTTTATTTCTTGTTCATTTGTGTTCTTTGATGAAAGTTTTATTAAGCGACACAAAAATCCAAATCTAGATCAAGACTGAAATCAAAGAAACTGACCATGTCCAAGTGTCCGTTGGGAGTTTGCACAAAAATCTTGTATTTTGCACTTCTATTTTATTTTCCTATTTTCTTATTTATTAAAAATAAAAAAATAGATTAGTGTATAATTAATTTTCTTGCATTTTATCATATTTTTTCTAGATTTTTATCCTCTTTAAACTACCAAAAAATTTCAAAACTCCAAAAAGCCGGTTTTCAATACACATGGAAAACCACCAAAAATACCACTTCGCACAGATGACCTCTTTTGCTCCCAGGTCCTTCATGAAAGTTGTATATCTCGTCGAGAGAACAACTTTCTTGAAGGAAACTTTTCGATCCGAGGTTTCCTCTTATTTCTTTTCCATTTTTTCCTCTTTAATTTTGAAAATTTTTTGGGGGTGACACGTGGCAGCCCCTCGGCATGCCACGTGCACCCCCATTTCAGTACCTTCTCTCTCTTCCACCAGGTCACGTGCCTAGCATGTGACCCCCCTTTCCCCTTCCTCCATCCGTTCACACCCCTCCCCCCCCGATCACCCGTTTCTCGCCCCATCCTCTGCATGTAACCGCCGCCGCGCCGCTTCCCTTCTCCGGCCGTTACGACGCTAGCCTCTCCTTCGCATAACCGCCGCCACCCTCGCTCCTATCAAGCCCCGCCGCGGCCGACCATTTCAAGCATCCTCTCTTTCCCTCGACACCTGTGACAGCGACGATTCTATTCCCAGCGGCGTGATCCGGAGGTCGTCGACCTCTGTAGCTGCACCTCGCAGCCAAGTCTCGTCGTGATCGCCCACGGCTAAAGCGAAGACCGACGAGGCCTTAGCCCCTCATCCACCTTCTGGCGACCTCTACTTCCCTTGTTCCCTGACCTCCAGAACTTCACCTGCTCGCCTCGATCTAGTCACGGTCTGCCGCACCTACCCTCATCTCGATCAACGCAGCATCGCCCGTCACACCAACCCCTCCTCTGCCATCCCGCGCTCGCCGCGCACGGGCTCCGCCGCCTCACAGACCTCCGCCTCCAGCACCCTCGCTCCGACTGCCTCCGCTTCTACCGCGGCAACACCAACCGCTCTGCCGCATTCGCGCCGCCCCTCGCACCGTGTATCGGCCGAGGTGCAGCACCGCCTCCTTCACGGTCGCCGCCGTCGGGCCAAAGCCACCTTCTAGCCACCGTTGGATCAGGGCATTAGCCCTTGATCCAACGACCCATGAGACACCACGCCTCCCCCTCCCGAGCCTCGCCCAACCTCGATGCTTGGGGCCTCCGAGCCTCCACCGGTCGCCACCTAGGTTCGGGGCAACCAAGCCTCCGCCTCAGTTCCCGAGCCTCCGCTTCGGCCGCTCGAACCTCCGCCCTGTGCCCGAGCCTCCAGGCAGGGTAAATTGCAGCCGTACCCCTAGGGGTTCCTGATATTACAGTTAAACCCTCGCCATGGGTAAATTATAGAAAGGCCCATCCAACTTCTCAAAATTGTAGATAAGTCCCTACATGGACCCTTTTGAAGGAAAAACTTTATTTTATTTACATTTTAGTCCCTGAAAATTCATTTTAGCATATATTTCTCATACGAACTCTGTTTTTAGCATATAATATGCTATTTTCATACTCTATCATTTAGAATAGTTTGTGGACAGATCTGAGGCTACTTATTGAGATTTATCATTTGAGGATCTATGTTGTCAAATATAGGCTGGTTATTGACATATTGTACTATATTTTCATTGAGAAATTAACGACATCTTTTGCAGGAATTCGGATGAGGATTTCATTTTGATTAACTCCTTGTGATCATTGTTGATTATTTTCAATAGTTTAATTTTTATAGGGGATTAATTTAGATTTATTCCTTTAAGATTATTGTCGACTATTCGAGGAATTAAATCACAGAAATTTGGGGGCCAGATAGTTTGCTTTAAATTATTCTGAGTATCAATTGATTTATTAACCTGAATCATTGAGTCAGTTTGAATATCTCTTGAGTTCACTTCCTTTTGATTTGTGATTACTTTTGCAGAATTATAGATCATATTATTCGGAGATTTAATACGTTTAAAATCACAGATCCTGGGCATAATCTTCTTTGTTTATTTTCTTTACATCACATCTTCATCATTGTATTGTATTATATTTTCCCAACATAGAATTTAACCAAACATTAATTAATTATTTAATTTAATTTAAAACCAAGCAACTAAAAATCACCGTTCCCTGTGTTCGACCTTAGTAGACTTGCCATGTAAAAATACTCCACAACATTCAAAGATTGTGGTTTTTGATCGACCGATTTTTGCCTCCTACAACTCATCATTATTAAAGAGGCAATTTCACGCTCATCAGTGCTCTAGTGGTTCGTCGATAGGCTCGGGGACTCCGAGCCTGCTGGTTCTGCATTAGGTTCGGTATGGACACGTGTAGACATCTGGACCAACCAATCGAAACAATCAGATGGTAGCTGTATCATCATCCTCCGTCGCCGGCCACCGGAGGAGGCGGGACTCCAGCAAGCTTCGTGTAGCTCCACCGTGCTCCAAGGGCTCCGTTAAGGTTCGTGGGATGTTGCTGAGATGCAGGCAAAGGATCGAGGAGCACAGTGAAGACGTAGTGATGGCTGGGATGGCAGGGCGACGCAGGTCTGCCGGAGATGAGTCTCGAGATCAGAAGCAGGGCAGGGATTCCGTCCATTGAAGACCTGTAGGGGTGAGATGGGTAGCCGAGGCGTGCGAGTGATGTGTGTGAGTGAGGTGAGTGGAATGAGGCCCTATGGACGGCAGAGAAGGCAGAGGGCCGAGGCTCCATCTCCAGCAGACTAGAGAGAGAATGGTCGAAGTGGTTGGAGGTATGGAGACGAGAAGAGGATGAACGGAAGTGTTGGCATGAGGGTAGGTGGTCTGGCGGAGATAAGAGGATGATTGGTGGAAGGTGGTAGTGATCAGAGGGAACAGGAAAATTAAGAGAAAAAAACAGAAATAGTATTGAGGAGAGGACCTGGAGGCTAGAGAGGAATACGGAGAGTGAATTGGCTTGGGCTGAGCGCCTTGGAGGTGCTCTGGTCGTCGCTTTACATGCGCAGCCGGTGCATGGGGCTCGAGCAACCACCGATGAGGCGGAGCTTACATGGCACTTGAGCCATGGATCTCACCTGAGGACCGGGTCGTCTTCGCCTCTACACCGCCCTCCGCTGTCACCGGAGGGCGGAGGGAGCTGGGCCACAACCCTCGTGGATGGTGGATGGGTTGGTGAGCGGCCAGAGGGTTTAGCTTTATAGGCGAAGGTGGCAATGCAGGTAGGGGGCGATCATGAATGTAACGGGTATTTTAATTGCGTAGAGTGATGGAGGTGTCGTTATGGGAGTCACACGAGGGTGTGTGGGTATTGGATCTAAGTGGGGAGGCGTTAGGTCTTGGAGCGAGGATCGGAGTGGATGGCTAGAATAGGAAGGGGACACGGAGGTTGCGAGTCGTAATGCCAGGGGATGGTAGGGGGCGAATGGGAGGTGGAAGATAAGGCCGGGACCATTGGATCATGTGATCCAACTGCCTAGATGAGGGTTTAGAGGAGCGGATGAGATCAGATCCCTTGATCTGATCGAGGGCGGAGAGTGAGGCGCAGGCGGACGTCTAGGATGAGATGGGGAAATGATCTGAGGGTTACGTATGAAGGCGAAACGTGGCAAGGGCAGAGCCTAGGGATAAGAGGATGATCGTGTGGTCTAGAAGAGAGTGGGAAGTGGGTGGTGAGGATCTAGTCTGGGGGAAGATCAGACGGATGTGGGCGAAGCGGGTGATGAGTGGTGAGGATGGAGGCAGGCGGGAAGGATCGGACGACCAAGGAGGGGCTAGGTGGTAGAAGGAGGAGCGGGCCTCATGGGCGACCCAGAGGGCGCCACGTGGCCCAATCAGAAATTCAAAAACTGTCAAAACAAAGAAAAATATAAAAGAATTAGTTAAAGACAAAATTAGCAAAAAGTCAAAACATGAAAGTTGTAGATCTTGATGAGATATGCAAGTTTCATGTTGGACTAAAAGACAAAAGAGGTCATTTATACAAAAAGTGTTTTGGAGATATATTTAAGGGTTAAAAACATCGATTTTTGGGTTTTGAGTTGTTTTTGTATTTTTATTCTTTTAAGGGTTAGGAAATTATAGACAATTGTTCAACATGATTTTTATGGGTTTTTGGTAATAAAATAATTACAAATTAAATAATAGTAATATAATTAATTATAGGTTAAGAATTTACAATATAATACAAGATAAAATGAATATTATTAGCGAATTTTATTGGATTAATTAAGCCAGGAGTTTAATTAGTGAATTTTCGCATGATGAATATGAGATTCATCAGCCAACTAATTAGGGTCGCAACGAACCTTGATTATCTAATTTCCTGACCCTAGTTAGTGGGTTGCTCTTCATAATGACAGAAGAGCGACCCGCCGACTTGGGTTAGGAAATCAGATAATCAAGGGTCGTTGTGACCCTTATTGCAACTGTAAGCGTTCTTCGCTATTTATTTCTACCTGGTATAAAAACCAGGGTCGAACACAAGGAGAACGAGTAAAGCTACGAAGTAGTTACAATTCAAAAATAAATAACATATTTTTAATAGTTTTAATTTTACACATTTTTAGTTTTTAAAATTAAAAGACAAAATCAAGCAAAAAAGGAAACAAGGCACACAAACAAGCTCTTTCAATTTTTATTTAAGACTAAAAGTGCTCAAAAAATAGGAAATTTTTTTTAGGTTTTTACTATTTTGAAGTGTTATTGGTAATTTTATGATATTTTTGTAATTTTATAAAAATCAAATAAGGGCAAAAAATATAAACAATGCATATCTAGGACAATATTGCAAGTTAAAAATGCTTAAATAACCCTAATATACTGAGGAGTAATTATAATAAACTAGATGAAAAGGGCCATAAACATGAACTGAAATTGCATTTTTTTATTTTTTTAGAATTTTATATGATTTTTGTACATATTTTTAGGTATTTTGTAAATTTTATGGTTTTTATGAGGGTTTTTGAGACAAAATTGTTATCGACAACAAAGCATACAAAAACACACACACACAAGAATTTTTATGGAATTTTTAAAGTGATTTTTCGAATTTTTATGTATTTTTCAAGGGAGACAATAAACTTTTTATGGGTTTTTTATTTTTATAAAATAAATACAGCACAAAATTAATCCCAAAAATCACAATACATATTATGTGTTAGCAGGAGCTAGCAGTAATTTTTATAGAATTTTTGGGATTAATTTGGTATTTATTTAATTAACTAAGAAACAAACAGTTTGCATAGACCTACTTGCAATTAAAATAAAACTTTCGACCAAACAATAACACCCGTGAAAAGCTAGGATCGAAGTTGCAAAATGTCTAGAGAAAATACGCACATGCTCAATACACCACGCATAGGGGCATACATGCAAATCTTAGAAACTATTCATTCATCAACTAACAGTTCACAAGTTCATGGTATAACATGCAATAAACCCACAAAATCACGTGATCATGCACGTGTCTCAAATTCGGAGGGACGAAAATGCAAATAGTAAAACTATGAGGTCCATCATGCAAAATGTCTGTACTACAACTTTTATTTAATAGACTAAATAGTAAAACAGAAAAGTGCAAAGGGGAATAAGCAAATTACCCCTGCATAGGCACGTGGCGCCTATGGGGGCGTCACTATCCCGCGACTCTGATCTGCTGGCGCCTCAGACCCGACACTCTAGGGAATGTCGGCTACGTGCTGTCGTGATGCTCTGCTACAGTACGGATCTGATGGCTCTGGGAAAGGTGTGAACGTGTGGCGCAGATCTGGTCCCCGCTCAGATCAACCATTACGGATAAGACAAGGATGTACGGTCAGGATCAAAACTAGGAGGCATGATTCCAGATCGACGTCAGAAGAACGGTCTAGAAGAACTCACCGGGGTTGAGCTTCAATGGAGTGAGAATCGAGATCCACCACTCCGATGGAGGTTCAGAGGAGTCCAGCAAAGTCGTAGGCATGGTTCGTGTCTGGTGGGAGGTTCCGATGAAGGATCCATTAGTTGGATGAGTGAAACGAGGGAACTCCGCTGCAGTTGCTCCGCCTGAGCGGCTGAGGGGTCAAATGGATTCCTCTATGCATGTAGGCACCTGCAAGAGAACGGCCGGCTCGGGGGCGTAGCTCCGGCCGGTTTTATTGCATGATTATGTAGGAGAAACATCGGGGAATGGAGTTTGGCCTCCGATGATCGTGAAGAAAGGAGGCCTTGACCTTAATCTTGACTCGAGGGTCGAGTCTAAGGGTGATCAGGTTGCAGAATGAGGCGTGGGGTGAGATGTAGGGTCAATTGGAGTAGATATGGATGGGGGGGGGTGAGGCTCCGACCGGGTGGTCAGAGCAGATGAACGGCGGCGGTGGCGAAACAAAAGAATCGAGTGGAATGAAAAGTGGAGTGGAAGGATAGCATACCTGAGGGTGTTGACGAACTCAGCGAAGTCAGGAGGTGCTGGGAGTCGGGGTCGTCGCCTCAACCGTGCTACGACGGGTAGGGAGTCTGAATACGGCAGAGAGCTCCGGCTACGTAGGGGAGTTGCGGCTACATGCCACCAAGCTTCGATCCAAGGGTACCCACATGCTGCTGTCACTCTGGTGAAGATACCTAGGGATGAAAGAAGGGTCGAGGCACGAGCTGCGGCGCCAGGAGGAGGAAGAGGATGCTTTATAGGTCTCCTAGGGGTCCAGAAAGATCGACGTTAAGCGTGAAACCCTAGAGTGATTCGGATCGGCCAAAGGACCCGCGAGGATGTCAGATGAACGAGGATTATCGGGTTCGAATTTCGAGGTAAAAGGAGCTCAGAGTCAGGCTGGAGAATTTCGAGAAGAAGCTCCAATGAACAGTATCCGGGTCTGACCCAGGAAGGAGGAACCGTTGACCGAAGGTCAACAAACGGTCCGGACCAATCAGAGAATTAGGATTTATAAAATATCTATAAATTCAATAAAAATAGTGAATGATTTTAATTAAAAATTATACAAAATAAAAAATATTTATTATTTTTCAACCTATTTTTCTATGATTTTTAATTATTTTTATGAATAATAAGTTAGTGTATATACAATATATAACATTATATACAGGTCCAATATACCTATGTATTATGCTCAAGTATTTTTATTTTGTTATTTTTACACAAATACCCCAATTTTATATTTAATGTATTTACAACATAATTTTAGGAATACAAAATAATTTTTACTTTATTTTTATGAATTATTTGAAGGTATAATAAATAGTGAAGGAAGTATGTGCACATGTGTGTTGTACAATAAATGGAAGGTTTTATTTTTATTAAATTTTTTTGATGTTTATTTTATTTTTATATTATTTCTAGAAATATGTACAAAGGAGTGAAAATAATAATTTAATTTTATTTTGTCAAAAATAATTATTTAAAAATATGTGCAACACAAAGTGAACCCTATCTCTCTCTACTTGTTTTATTTTGCGATCAGGTCAAGGCTTGACCTTCTCTTGGGGTTTGGGTCACTCTGTATTTATTTTAAATACCTCCTTCCTTTTTCTTTTCCTTTATTCTTTTATTTTTGCACAAAAACATGCTAATTATGCACTATTAATGAATGCATGTAGAATGCTAAGTTATTGAATTTATACATATTTACATGATGCCTTGCTAAGATAAATAGCTAAAATAAAAGAATAAAGAGTGAGACTCAGGGATTCATCCGCCCGTGCAATGCACGAGTACGCAAGTTTTATGTACATTCACTATTCTAAAGTTAAATTCAAATTTATGTCAATTATTACAATATTTCTACTAAATTTACTTGTGAATATGAACTGAATATGTGTTTATATATACACACACATCCATAATCTACAAAATAATACCACATAGTATAAAAAAATGAGTCTATAGTGGCCATTTTTGAATCGCTCACTATGTCGTCCATCGAAGATTATTTCAAATTTTTAGAAATGATAACAAATAACTGTCGATAAATAGATTGCTAATAATGATACAACAACAAATATGATATTTATCAATATTTTTTACTATAAATAATCACTTTGCAGCTAATAATATTCATCATAACATCATTAGTATCATTTTGTTGTAATTTATCAGTAAAATCAAGATGTTAAATATTGCTCATTGAATATTATTTAAAATTTTAAAAGTAGAAACAAATAAGCGTTACTGCATGGATTATCTTGAATGATATAACATTGAATATGATATTTATCAATAATTTTGAATATAAAAATTAACTTCAATATTTCTGATATTTATTAATAAAAATTAACTTCAATATTTCGATATTTATTAATGATAGGTGATATTGTTTCCAGTGAGAAAGAACTAGAGAAGAACGATGTACCTATTGCATGCCCGGGTAGCCTATCAGACAACACCAGGGAGAAAGAGAAATCCGCCTCTTTCGTCGATTATCAGACAAACTTTCTGGACTGGGCGGGTACATAGGTAGTGGGGGGACTAGAAATAGAAGAAAATAGAAAAAAGATGAAAGCATGACATGAATGAAGACTTTGAACTTACAAGTACTCGGTGCGAATCCAAATCAGAGACGAAGAATTAGCTCAATTATATACGTCATTTTCTGACGTGATTTTGAGTGTTTCCGGTTTTCTCTCGGGAAAGATAACAAATATGCGGCCCATGCAGGGGAAGTATAGAGAGTGTGAGAATCCGAGATCCTAGTCTTCGGCAAATCATCAAGAGCTAGCTTGCCTGACCTTCCGATTAATTCAAGTAGGTCAGACTTTTGGCATTAAACAAAACGCATATCCGCGGTAGTTAATTGGCTTCTCCCAAGAGGTCTAATTGAATTTAGCGGGACTTCCCACCAGTCTAATACTAGTGCTCAAGCTTTCTTTGCTTTGGAAGACCGACAACCCTTGTCCACTCACTGGACATCTCCTCACTGAGATTAGACGACCGGGGGAAGGATGCATCGACTCCCAAGAGCTGTGTACAATGCAAACCAGCGAAGCAGACGAGCCTATGAAAATAGATTTGATATTATAGAAGAAAGGAACCTCCTCCCCATTTCACCCCTCGACGGCAGAGGACGAATCCCGCTCTAACCTGATCCTTCCCTCTCCTTCTCCCCTGACCTGACATAGCTACGTAGTCTCCTTCGCTCCTGACCTCAGTCGTCGACTTCGCACCTTGACTCTCAGATCCCGGAAAACCCCCTCCACTACTTGGTTGCACCTTTCTTTTACACCCAAAGCACGACGCACTAGAGAGAGGAGGGTTGTCCAACTGCTTCCTCTCCATGTAAAGACATGACCAGCAGCAAATATATAATGCAGCCTGATTTCGGGTGAGGACGACTACTAACTATCAGCCTGTGAGGTCGATTGAAGCAAGGGATAGAGTTAGGTAGGGCTACGGTACGAGAAAGCCTTTCTATCTAGTTCCTGCTCTTCTACTATCATATTCATATATATGCCCCCTTAAATATATCGCGATTAGAAATCAAGCCTACTTTATTAGAAACCTGGGGACATTGGGAAGGGGCTTATATGACAGGTGAGCTTGGGTGCAGGCTGTCTTCGAGGTGGATTAATTAGGGCAAGGCAGGTGGGAAGGGAACATGCCCCATGTCAGCCTCAGCTCATCAATCTGACTCATCGATCGCTAGCTGAAGGAGATGAACCCCGGGTCTAGCCGGGGTTTCAGGAAAATTCTATCTCACTCGCTAGTCACGGAGTCCAATGCTTGCTATCTCACTCGCTAGTCACGATCTTCTGGAATCCCCTATGTTTGATTTCATTCCAATTCAAACACGAGATCTGAAGCACCTATGAGAAATGTGGACTCTCTGCTGGCGGCGATTTATATACAAAGAGGTTGAGAAAGTCTGCGAATCCTGAGGAGGAGATCACGACATGGCTTTTTCACAAGCCAATCCTCTCTGTCCCTGGCTGCGGAGGAAAGTCTACTAATCCTCAGTCACTCCAATGAATTCATTGACCCTCTTCTGGTGATTCGTCAGTCCCATGAGAAGTCTCAGAATGGACTCCAGAGTAGTGGAGGGCTTTGAGCTCTTTGATGAAGGGGTGGAGTTCATCTTTCATCCCAGAGAGGGGACTGATTGACTCCTGGGCGGCTTTGGGCTTCACTGCGCCTCACTTCATTCTGCTTTTGGGACAAGAAGAGTGGTCAATGCCCTTGGCATGATGGGAAGGAAGCGAGCTATGCTGATAATGGTCCGGAGGATCCCTATTCCTTCTTATTTGCCTCGGCCCCTGACTCTGACCCCCCAAGCCCAAGCTTGAAAGGAAAAAGGGCAGGGGTAGACATGTGATTCAGGCCTCTATATCCTATCCCCCGGGAATGATTGACTAGGGTTAGCTGGTAGAATGAGTCAATACTGGCAGGTTAGCGGGTACTACTACAAACCAAGCCCCCTAATATAAATATCAATCTCAGATTATGTTTTAATTTGAAATATTCAATCAAATTATCTAGTTTAAAGCCTCTAATATTCCCATAAAATCAGTATAGATTTAAAGCCTCTAATAAACTAGCTCCTCAAAAGTCAAAAGACCGGATCGATGTATTTTCCCCCAGGCAAAAAGAATTCATAGCCCTCGTAGGCGGAAGCGTTATCAATGAGAAACTGCTCGTAGCGGGCTCTTCTAATTCGACTATCGAGGATATTAATGAGCCGATCGAATTCATATATATTCGAAACTCTGGCCAACTCCTCCCTGACTTTTTCGCGAGTCCTTGACATTAGCAAGGAAATAAGGCTTGAGAAGACCCAATGATGTCAATTTCTCTTGCTTTGTTTGAAGCAAATCCAACATCTCGCTGTTAATTTGAAGAGGCTGATTCTGAATGAAGGTCAGAACCTCACATATATAAAAGCATTTTTCTTTTTTTTTCAAAAAAAGCTGAAAAGTCATCTTCCTTCCCCTTGCAATGAATGATTGTTTCCCAAGGTTCCTTTAGCGATTGAAGGACTAGACTAATGGAAATCACGAATGGAAGAAGTTGATTTGATGCTTGACAAACTAGACTCGGCCTATGTAGCCTTCGAAGATCGAATCGGTCTAGCTACTGCCGGACTCTCTGGATGACCCCCTCGCACACTTCCTAAACTAGGCTCGCACACCTAAGCCTGAGATGCATGCCTGAGGACGAGAAGGTAGAAATTGACGCAGGAGAGGAGGTTTACATAGATTAATCAACCCTCAGCTCAGTCCGAGTCAATTTCTCTATTAGCGTCACCCTTTCTGACCCTGCCTTTGGACTCGTATTTTGTTCGTACACAATCAACGGAGGCCTCCCCGACATATGTTGCAACGTCCCCAATAGCATGCTCTTACTTCGTCATTCCCTTAATAAGTCATCAAATTTCTTGCTTTTTGATCCCCAGTTGCTATGGGGAACAAAGGACGAAATACAATCGATTCCTCCATTTAAGTGGTTCTCGCTTCTTCTTGTTCCTGTTCCTAACTCCTCCCCGGGTAGTTCCCAATGTTTGGCACTTTCCATACTTCATAGGTGCAACATCAACGGAGTTGCTCATGATCAAGTTACAACCCTATGATCCGCCCGAACCACACTTTGAAGAGAGGGGAAAGACGTCATTATAGTCCCGTTTTGAGAATCTCTTTCTTTCTCCTCTCTACTTTTCTATATTTGAGAGAGGAAATAAAGAGTCCATTTTTTCACAACCCGGTTGGAGGGTAGGCGTCCGAATGAGAAGATTCCCGCGGTGTTCAGAATCAACCGACGTGCCCAAGCAAATAAGTGGAAGGAATGAATTATATATATAGGCATGAGACGAGTATTTTTTTCTCTTCAAGTTGACTTTCATCATCTGATATCCCCAAAGAAATTGGCTGAGGTCGTTATGCAGGTAAGGACGGAGAAGGGTCGGCCACTGATTTCCCGCGCCCGGTCGAGACCGCATGTGCAGACTCCTTGCTGAAACAACCAGGGGTCGTCTAATGTCACTGGACCTTTTTGCGGGTCTTGCAAGGTCCCTTGGGAAGTGCCAGCTGCAGAACTGGGGTTCTGGAGGGCTTGTGGCGACAACGTAGGCAAGTCAGATCGGATGTCTGCAAACATCCTAGCATTCTCCTGATTGCTCTTCTCCACCTTTCACGGAGGATGCTAGTTCCCATAAGGAAAGGTCTCCTCCTGACCCTCTTTCTTCAAGGAAACCCGATCCGGACTGTAGTGTAGTCCTTTATGAGGACTAGCCTCACTCACTCCACTACGGTCCCCTTCGTGTCGTACCACTCCTTAACCGGAAATCATCCATGCTTGTCCCTATGACTCTTATCTCATTCCTGTCCTTCCTCACCCCCGCATTCTCCGCCCCTTTCTATATAGGTCTGTAGGGTTCACATGATAATAAAGATGTCAAAACAATGTAAATATTATACATCTCTGGTCGAAGATTATTTTAAAATTTTGAGAATGTCAACAAATGAACATTGGCACGTGAACTGTCACTAATAATATAGCAATGAATATGTTATTTCTCACTAATTTTGAACGCTAATATAATGATAATATCACACGTATTCTTTGCTTCTTTATATTTTTATTTACCAAAACATTTCCAACATATAGCAAGGAAATAAATACAAGGCATCTATAGTTGCAATCACTCAATTAAAAGTAATGAAACATGCTAAAATCATATCCATGTAAACGACATTCAATGTGCATACGACATACCATTGAGAGGATATATCTGGGATCCAATTGTGCTTCCCTCAACTTTTAAAGAAAACATATCTGTGTTCGATAATATTAGGGATGTTCAATATTGTAGGGTCAACAGCTACCCACCCCGATCCGATGATTTTGACTCGGATTTTACGGGTACCCGTTAGTTGATATCAAGGTTGAGTACTCGTAAGTTGTTGACCCGTTAAGCTTAGGTGACCTGGTGGTAAACCTGTGGGTGAACCAGGTACCCGATTTGGTAGTAGGGAGGGAGGGAAGAAGGGAGAGAAGGAAGGGGTCAAGAGAAATCAAGGAAATTGGGGGAAAGGGATTTGTTATGGTGGGGGAGTTCGAGGACATTAAGTTTTCTCTCTCAATTTTTTGAATAAAAAATAGAATGTCATTGACAAAGCATCACCCCAATGTATTTTTCGTGCACTGAAATACCACTTTTTTGTGGAAAACTTGAAACCTTATATGACGATTCACCCTTAAATCTAATAAACACGATTATGATTGTCTCAAAATATTTCATAGACTGCGTGCTTATATGTTATAATTACTTTCTATTTATTACTAATCATGATGATTGCATCATCACAAACTTATATTTTATTGCAATCGGTACATTACAATAATCCATACAAATGGTATCCATGTAAAATAATTAATATTATGAGGTTAACCATGTAATTATCTATTACTATTGAGTTATTTTAACAGGAACACCCACCTAAAGTCATGTTGATTTAATACTAATGCAATATATATATATATATATATATTATTTTTTCCTCGTGTATAGTTTATTGGATAATATAATGTTAACATCCTAATTATTTTAGTATCAAAGAACAAATTTGGTCGAGTGAATGCCGGCTCTATCATCTCCATATTCGGGTTTTTTTCCGGCTCTATTTGCGACTCGGCTCCTCGAAACTTTCTGCTCCATGCATAATTTCATCCATGGATCACGATCCATATATGCGGATGTACCCATTGGTGTCACTACAACAAAATAGGTTTTACATGACGGAACTATGACGACGGATGTATAAGCTTTGGCGACGGATTTATGTATTGTGGCAGCTATTCCGTCGCCGAGAGGACGCCGCCAAAAACGTCGTCGCTAGAGACTTTAGTGACGGCTAATCCGTCACAATGGGTGGTATGCGACAGTTTTTCTGTAACAAAAAAATGAAGCATATTTACAAACAAAGCCCCATTTATTTCTTGTTTTGATTGAAGATCCACAAATATAGAATAATCAAATCCACAACCTAAACCAACCTGACATGAATCATCATTTTATTTAAATAAGCAATGCAATAATGATAGAAAAAATAGGAAGGTTTGATTTGCACATAAAAAATAACGAAAAAATGGCAACTTTTCACCACAATTCACGGATCTAAAATCAGAAAAAGATTCTAAAAAACCATATATCAAGATAAAGATTACCCAAACGAAGTTGGAAAGTAATTAAAAACAAGAAGATAGTGACATCTTGAGCTTCTCAACATCCTCCGAGGGGAAGGTAGCAGGTGAGGACAATAAAAGTACCAACAAAAAATCTTTAACATATATGTCATTACATCTTTCTTGAGTTGTCTATGCCTATTGTTGTAGCCAAAAAAGTTATAATTATCTGCAAAAGAACTCAAATCTTGCCAGCATTTCCTAATGTCAATAAGTTGCCTGTTATAAAAAAATAGTTAATATGAATAAAAGATAAAAACAAAATTTATAGTTGATATTATCAAACTCAATAAAGATATATTTACCTTTTGTTTTTTTACCCATCGCCTTCGCAGATGCGTATCAAATCCTATTTCGACTCTACAATAATATAAAAAGAGAAAAGTGTGAAATATAAAAAAAGATCAAATAAAAAAGGAAGACATAAATTACTTTGGCAACTCTATTACCAAAGAGTGTGATGAAGATCGTGTTAGATTTGATGTTTGCACATTCCTAACTGGATCATGATTAGATTGAAGACCCTATATATGAGAAAAATGAATAGTTAGAATCTAAGAATATATAATATATTTCTCACCTTATGTAGCTATTATAGGCGATTATAAGCATTTGCATTGCAATGTAAGCAACTTAACATTGTTTTCTTGATATTAGTAAAAAGAAGGCATGTTTTGCATTATATGGCGTGAAACAAATATCCCAAACATTCATCTTCAAATGTTCAAAGTCAAATAAGACTAACACGAATCATAAGAGAAATTTCAACCATAAGATATCCTACGCATTTGAAAATGATGAGAACTGATAAGTTAAGTCAAATGATGGTAGTTAGTAAGTAAATTACCTGTGGATGACTAGGAGGTGTGTCAATCCGGCGCTCATGATGTTGATTTGGTAATTGCACCTATCATTGTTTACATTAGATAAAACACTAATAAGAAATATACATGATAAAAAAATCTTACTTGTGATGGAAAAGAAAATCGAGGAAATGGATATGTTTGTGGATATCCATATGAGTTGAAAGTTGGAATTCCTCCTACAAAAGGTGGACATCTAGAGCTAGTTGCAGTTGTATCATCTGTATCTCTAGCTCTGCGACTTTGAACAGTGTCACTTCCAGTGTGACCATTACTCTCATCATTTATCCCACCAATACTTCCGCTAACTCCTGAAGGATCATGAACATTCTGTACAAAAAAGTTAATGAAGAAGCATTAAAAATTAAAGGTATACAAACTTGCTGAAAATGTTCTTACTTGTCTATGTAAGTGATGATATGGAAATCCAACATAGTGAACAACTTGTTGCAACAACGTGGCTTGTTGCTGAACCAGCACTTTCAAAGAAGCAACATCTTCTTCCAATTTCTTTCTATTTTCCTACAAAAGAAATATGATGTCACAACAATAACCATATAGCTATATTAGCACTTATGCATAAATAACAATAGAAGCCAGACTCCAAATATGTCGTATGGATAGTTCAAGAGTAGTAAAGCAAACTTGAAAGAATCCAAAATATGAAACAAATAAAAATAAATGTAAAAGTTATGTCCATTGTCCAGATATGCAGGTAGACCATGATTTGCCTGGTATTCACTAGTGAAGTCAATCAATTTTTAGCATTCATCTCATGTAATATTCTACTTTCTACAGTCGGTGTATAGATAGATAACATATAAAACGTACCTCCTGATAAGACAGCTTAAGCAGAATAATAAGAAAAAAGTAAATTGAGCCACGTCGAGGAGACCATGCTGCCTCTAGATTCATACATCCACTCCATAAGAGAATCGTGGGTGCTAACTTTCTCACCTCAAGGCATCCATATTTCTCCTTTCTAGCTAGAATCCTAATCGAGGGACCTGGTTATATAAAGGATTCTAAGGAGATCGGTATCCCTTTGATTGCTCAATGGAAGAGCAGAAAATTAACTGATCTTACAATAAATGAAAGAAATAGTTGATTGGGAACCATAATCCCAGGATAGGATCCCAAGGTCTGAAATCCACGAGATATAGACAAAACGCATGAGCATAGCACCCCAGTAATGTCTCATAAATCAATGCTCCTTAAAACCAGTAACAAAGAAATAGTGATCAACATCCTCCGTACACAAGCTGAAAAAAGTGCCATTCAAAGTCTGCATTCATCAAGAGCCTAGCCTTCACGGACATTTAACTTTCCATAGTTCCCGGAGAAAAATAGAATACTCCCTTATAGCCATAAACTTTTGCAATGCTGACCCAGCAAATGTTTTTCAAGTTAATTGTCCACTAATAAATCACCTACAATCACATATATTATGCATGAAAAAGATGCCACTCCAAATATGTCGTATGATAGTGAAACATTTCATTCTGGATTATCCCCATGCATGGTTTCACGATCAGTTCATGTATGCTTTTTGGATTTAGGAAAGGTGGAAATTTTGATACTGGGAAGAATCTTAGCAGCAACCTCCTTTGTTTATATAAGATGCTTCAGATTTTGTGCATTTTGATTTTGATGCATTCCCATGCCCCGCAAGTTTGAATGACTTCAAAGGGTTTTAGCGATATAAGAACCTGATCAATTTGGACTAATGTTGCTTTTTATATGATCAACCATATAAGAATATTTGTAACATAGTACATGATCATATAAAAGAACGGGTACAAATTATGTTCAGAAAGCATGTAAGTACCTGATCATGTGTGCTTCTTAGAAGGAGTTCTCGTAGTCTTTCATATTCAGAAGACTTATGTGATTTGTCATGCCCGATGCCACGAAATCGAACATAATCTTCTTTTAGAGGTTTTACGATCTTTGCATAAGCATCTACCTCAACTTGATCTAATGCAGCATCCGGCTTTTGTGATTGTATCTCCTGAACAGTAGCCTCCATTGTCCTCTATTAGAATCCAAAAAGAAATAGTGAATTGGAGTATATGCAAAAAGAAATAGTGAATTAGCCAATATTACTCACCGTCGCTTCAGTATCCGGATACATGATTTTCATCATGTCTACATCCGAGGGTTCCTTGTTATTCTCTTTTTCCTTGAAAATAAATCTTAAATTAATAGATACAAAAATTGCAAATTATAAGACTCCAAACAACAACTTACAAATTTGTCGCGTATTTCAGCCAACGAGTTCTTTCCACACTTGTGGTTTAGAGTCTTTGCATCACGATTCATCTTATTAATTAACGCCTTAGCCTAAATTAAAAATTTTACATTATTAATATTTTATCCTCAATAGTTCATATAATTTAGAAATAAGATTGCTACAAAATACCTTGGTTTCAGGCATCTTCCATTCTTTGACCAAATTTGCGAATTGTTTCATATCAATGCGAGCATCCTCCATCAACTTGGACTCCAAAACAGCGGGTTCTCTATGATGTTTCTCCCAGATTCTCTTAACTTTATTTTTCCAATCTCTATGTCGATGATGAATGACATCAGAAATAAAAGTGAGAGCATTTGGATGGCCATCTAATATGAAATCCCTCTGTAAAACAATACATTCACATAAACAATCTGTAAAACATTAGGACAATTACATAAACAATATATTCACAAGAAAAATACAATTTGAAATACTCAAGATTGATCCAACCTGATCATAGACAAATACAATCTGTAAAACATTAGGACAATAACATAGATGATGCTTTCATAAATCTGTTATGTTGAATTGAATTATTCATTTTCATAGATCTGTTATGTTGAATTGAATTATTCATTTTCATGGACTAGAACATCAGCAAAGGATATTCAAGGAAGGGAGAAGTTCATAATAATTGATTAAGAACAAAAACTCAATGCTAGTTTAAAGTAATAATAGTTGGACATGGATATTTAATGGTGTATCTGATGATGTACTACATGATGCAATAAAGTTTCTAAAGATGACACACTCCATCCTCAATCACAAGAAACACCTAGAAGTACAGAGCACAGATGGGAAGATTCAGCAAAGTTAGAATAGTATAGAAGCGTGTTTACCGACGTATTTACATGAAAACCTCTTTTTAAAGAAAACAGAGATAGACAATAAAAAAATTATCAAATCCAGTAAAACATTCAGCCAAGTTAGAATAGTATAGATGCTTCCCTCTGATTTCTGGCATAAACTAGAGCTGGGGATACCCCACCTTGTTCCCTATTTGGCTTCTCATCACAACTTGCATCATCTTCAGAATGCTACCTGTCTTCTCATTTCATATTTTTGTATTTAATTTCTATCTGCATGGGCACTGTAAATATGGATTTCTTCCAATTTTTCTAGAAGAATTGGGCTGAGTCGTGTTCACACAGATTTCCAATAGCATATCACTAGACCTTTTTACAAGAAAGCAGGGGCTGGATTCCGGTTATTTAGCCTCAAATCGTGTCCGATTCCGGTTAGGCGAATTCCGGATGTTACAAATTTCGACCTCAATGACGCCTGGAGATTACGTAAAACGGAAAAAGAGATTACGTGTTTATAAAACAACTAGATTGATGTAGTTAGCAGTTGAAGAATAAGAGAAGTGGATATCAGTCGAAGAAGATTTGATGTCCCTATAGTTAGCAGAAAAATATCAACATAATTACATTATTCAGAAAATATTTCTTTAACTAATCATTTAAAAAATATAATAAATTGGTGAATGCTCATACCTCCAAATGCTTCCAAGTGTCCAACAATGCATTCTTGGGCATCTCCTTCCACTTTTTATCAAGAGGCCAAAGCCAATGACAACGTGCATAATATGCACAAGCAGAACGGATTAACTTTCCATTCTGACCAATGACTTGTCCATGTTTATTCCATTGTAAATGGTGACGTTGACCATCTTTACATGCAAAGAAAGCACGTGTGCTATGTCCTCGACCTCTTTTTTTTATAACTTGTGCATCGTTGGCATTACTATTGGCCTCTTGTGCTTCTTCATTCTGTCCATCTTCATTCCTATTCATAGATAAGGCGATATCTTCATCCCCATTTTGTCTTCTAGAGTCGCCAAATAATGTCTTTCGCATTGCCATGGCTCTATTAAAGGAAAAAATAGTAACAACAATAAAACGAGAAAAATATCCAAATCATTCAGTGCAAAGAGCAAAGAGCTCAACAAAGAAGGCAATCGAGTCCCAACAATCATGTACAAAGTATCTCAAATTGGAAAAAAGATGACTCTAATCAAAAGTTAGTTCCCAGTACTAAAAATGGATTTCAAAATCCGTAATTGAATGGACGGCAGCACCAAGAGCACGTGCTTTGTTGCTCTCCACCACAGCAACAGCAACAAATGAGGGAACAAATGGGAATATTCGGGCTGATATGCAATAGCAGTCGCCTCTGAAGGCTACTAGTATACATCAACAGCAACATCCACTGAAGGCTTTAAATGTGCCTTTTACAAGCAACGGTTGTGGAACCTATTCACAACCAAAGACAACTTTTTTATGAGAAAGCCCAACAATTTAAATGAATGGTTTTTTGAGATGGAGGAGGAGATTTTCACAAGGAGATAAATTTTTATCTACAAAACATGGAGGTTGACCCTTTATCATCATGTCCTATCTTGCCAATCACATCAGCAGCATGCCCTTTTGATTCATTTGGAACAATATCCGGTAACAACAGTTACATGAGGTGGCTACAAAAATGCAACAAGTTCAGTAGTCTATGGTGAAGACGTAGGGAGTTGTTACAGCAGCAGCTCACTTGCAAGAAAAGGCAGGAGCATAACACTGTGCAGCAACAATTGGATTGTGGGGTTGCCGTTGATCAACCTCGGGCACAGAAGCCAAAGTTGATCGCCCTTCCCTTTCAAGAGGGGGGATCATAAACTATGGAAGTGCAGTATCAAGCAACTTTACATGCTAAGAGGGAACACCATCCAGAGCGCACAACTGTTGGTGGAGGAAGTGTTAATGCAACATTGTGATGTTTCATCTTCACAATTACAACAACTACAGTTAATTGAAGTGGCTAAAAACAAGCAGAAGCAGACGAAGAATTAGTAAGGAAAGATCGATTCTAATATGTACATTATGGAGGCAACATGAGGAAAGCTTGAAGACCTCACTCAGAAGCAATAGCACACACAATCGTTGTCAGTATCTACTCCACAGAAAAAGCTACAGCCAATTGAGGATGTCCAAAGAAGTAATAATAGCCATATGTGGTTGTTTCACTTCAGTGGTAACAATAGAAGCATGCGATTGATACATCCTTTGGACAAGCTTATGCAGCCGTTAGTGGTTATTTCACCATTTCTAAAGCAATTTCAGTCCGCTCCACTATATCTATCAAAATCATGAACTGTTCAAACAAGCTCGCAAAGTTGTTATCATCCTTAACATAATTTGAATAATGTTGTTGTTATTGATAGGCATAAAGAAAAAATTATTTCACTGATTGTGTCTTTAGCATCGAATCTTGTGTAAGGCAACGTTTTCTATGAATTCTACATCCAAGCGTTACAACGAAACTCTCTTGACGACTATTTGCATAATCTGGAGTAAAAAGATGTCATTTAGAGTGATAGCTTTTGTAAGTTCTTGATGGGCTAAAAAGGAGCGGATGATTCATGAAGAACCAGAAGCAAAAAACTAATATTAATCAAGAAGTCAAAATAAAACATCTCTCAGTGCAAAGAGCAACCAGGATAGTTTTGAACATAGGATCAAGGTGAAACTTGATAGGATTATAGAAAAATATTCATAGAATCAATCTACATGCAATCAACAGAGCAGTTCTAAAAATAATTCTAAACATTCTAAAAATAAAAATTCTAAAAATCAATCTACATGCAATCAACAGACTATTGGTAGAGCTTTAACAATAAGAGATCATAATATAATTCTAAAAATAAAAACCCTTGCAAGGCTTCGTAACTACTCTCGTGCACAAATCATACATCAAGTTCTTCATATATGAGCCAAACCTATAAATTATCACGAACTTCATATTCCAATCAGTGTTTGCACATCCAAATAAGACCTGCATAAAATCTTTATAGAGAATGTCAAGGTTACATGCAAACAAGAGAATAGTGAGATTCCCATTTCATACATCATAGAAAAAATATTTTTACACTACCATCTCACAGCCATAACCATCTTACATATCTTGGATATCTATTTCCATACAATACAACTCTTTAATGTAAAAAGAGAAAGGGGTAAAAGTCTTCAATAAAAAAAGACAAGGTTATATTATGGATTACCATCTTGGAAATCTAGTTTCCTGTAATATAATTGTGGGTGACACATTCACCTGGAATATCATCTCTCATCCACGCATCTACTTCACCATCAATTGATATTTGTCGTGGATGCATCGTACCAATACCATAAACACCATCAATAGGCATGTCATACATATCTCTTGGAGGAACCTTAACAATAACATGATAACCTTCCTCTTTTGTACTATCTTTAATGTAAAAGCATTGCTGAGCTTGCGATGCTAAGATAAATGGATCATCTTTGTGTTTTTCTCGTTTAAAATCTATGGATGTAAATCCATATTTATCCGTATAAAGTCCACTCTCATCAAACCAATTACATTCGAATAAAACTATTCTTATATTTGGACCATATTTAAGCTCAATCACATCCTCCAATTGTCCATAGTATGATGTACTCTTAGAGCTTATACCACCATCAGCTGATAAATGAACTCCACTATTTTGAGTTTGTCTATTGACGTCTATATGTTTACAATGGAATCGACATCCATTGATAATATACCCATCATAAGAGGTTGCTTCATTAAAAGGACCAAGGGATAACCATTGTATTTCTTCAGAGACGTCAATTGTACCTGTAGCACGTAAATTTGAAACCTGAATATAGAAATGCAATTAGATCATATTGTTTTTAAAACATCTTGAAATAATTTAAGTATTTTTAATGAGATCCAAAACTTACATGTTCCTTCACCCAATATGGGAATTGAAGACGGTGTTTGCGATCAAGAATCATTTTTGATATTCGAGGATGATGATATCGTAAATATGCAATGTGTTCACTGTTAAAATATATGTTAGATCTTAAAATGCTTTACAATTCTAAAATATTAAATAAAAACCTTACCTTCGATATGCATCCATTTTAACTGTGTTAAAAAGAATGTAACGATGAGCTTGATCTACTTTTATTCTGCTTAGCTGACGGACCCTCCCTCCACCAATTACGCTTTCATCGTAATTTCTCACTTGACGATTCAGTTTGGATTCCGCGGTAAAATAACGTGAACAAAAAGTCAAACACTCTTCAACCAAATAACCTTCTGCAATAGATCCTTCAGGACGACTCATATTTTTAACATACTTTTTTAAAGTCAACAGGTATCTTTCAATAGGATACATCCAACGATAGTGTACTGGACCTGCAACTTTTGCCTCAAAAGCTAAATGCATTGGTAAATGCATCATAATGGTGAAAAATGATGGAGGAAATATCCGTTCTAACTCACACAAAATAGTGACAATTTCTGATTCCATCTTGGAAAACTCATGGATATCAACAACTTTAGAGCATATCTTATTGAAATAGGAGCATATACGTACCAATGGTAAGCTCACATTATTTGGTAGTAAATCTCTAATTGCAACAGGAAATAATTGTTGCATGAGAATATGGTGATCATGACTTTTCAATCCATTCATTTTTCTTTCAACCATATTGACCTTTTTGGCAATATTAGAAGAATAGCCATCTGGAACTTTTATTGAACCAAGAATGTTGAAGAAAGATTCTTTCTCAGATTTAGACATATGATAACAAGCTGAAGGCAGATACAATCTACCACCTGACAAGGTTTGCGGCCAAAGATCTTCTCGAATGCCCATCTCTTTCATATCTAAACGTGATTGTGCGTTATCTTTACTTCTCCCACTGATTTGCAATATTGTATTGAGTATGCTTTCACATACATTTTTCTCAATATGCATCACATCTAGATTGTGCCTGATTTGGAGATGCTTCCAATATGGTAACTGGAAGAAGATGCTTACTTTTTTCCAAGCATGTGGAAACTGAACATCTGCTTCTTTATAATCATTCTCCATTCGAATTCGAGTACGCTTTCCACGTATACGTTTCTTCCCAAATTGATTCTTGCAATGTTTCAAATTTTCAAATATCTCCATTCCAGAAAGTGGCATTGGTACGGTTCTCAGTTCCTCTTTACCATCAAAGCTTCTTTTATCAAATCGAAAGATATGATTTTCTTCCAAAAAACAACGATGAAAGCAGTATGCTTGCTTCTTCCCATTTCTCAGTCGTAAAGATAGTGTATGTTCACGACAAATAGGGCATGCAAGTCGTCCTTTTGTGCTCCAACCAGATAGGTCTCCATAAGCTGGTAAATCATTTATTGTCCATAAAATCATAGCATGCATCAAAAAATTTCTCTTTGAATATGAATCGTAAGTCAACACACCATGATTCCACAATTGTTCTAACTCATCTATAAGAGGTTGTAAATAAACATCTATGTCCTTTCCTGGTGATCTTTTCCCTGGAATAAGAAGAGTTAAAATGAAATTTTGTTGGCTCATACACAACCATGGTGGTAGATTGTATGGAATGACAACAACAGGCCATATGCTGTATGCATTGTTCATGTTTCCGAAAGGATTGAATCCGTCACTAGCAAGTCCAAGTTTGATATTTCGAGATTCTCTTGCAAAATCAGGAAATTTGATATCGATGTAACTCCATGCTTGCGAATCTGCTGGATGCCTTAATAATCCATCATTGACTCGCTCATCTTTATGCCATCGCATTTGTTTGGCCAAATTTTTATTCATGTACATTCTCTGCAATCTTGGAATTAAAGGAAAATGTCTCAATACTTTCGCTGCAATTTTCTTCCTTTTATTATTATCTGCATCGTTAGTAGCATATCTAGATGCACTACAATGATCACACTTCTCCTTATCTTCTGAATCTTTCCAAAACAACATACAATCATTAGGACATGCATCAATCTTCTTATAACTAAGGCCTAACTCCTCAACTACTAACTTTGCCTCATAATAAGATGATGGAAGGCTCTCGGAATCACAAGGAAGAACATCTTTGAAAAGCAACAGTAGTTCAGTAAATGATTTGTTACTCCATCCAAACAAAACTTTGAAGTGTAACAATTTGACTACAAATGAAAGCTTGTTGTATTTGTCGCATCCATCATAAAGAGGTTTATCTGCATCTTTCAGAAGCCTATAAAACTTACCAGCATCCTTATTAACATGTTCTTCTTCCAAATATTCGGCATCTTTCTGATCATTTGTTTGATCACTGAAATAATCGTCATGGTCATGATCTCCACAAATATCTCTTAGTAGCCCATGAATATCATCCATTTCCCCCTTATATGTATCGCTCTCATTCCATCCACCTAAAGGTTCTCCATGATGGACCCATTCATAATAATCTGGGGTAAATCCCTTCACTACAACATGCTGGAAAACTTCGTCAGGCTTTTTGTTATATCTATTGGAACAATTCTTGCAAGGACAAGGAAATACACCAGCTGAATTACCCTTAGAATTTTCCAATGCAAATTCAATAAACTTTTTGACGCCGAATTGAAATCTTTCACTATGATGTCTGTTGGGAATAGAGTACATCCAACTCCGATCAGTTAAGATGTCCACCATCCTAAATTTAAATACAAAAAGTTGTCAGTATGAATACATAAAATTTTTACCTAATGACAAAAACAGAGGGAAGTTCATTCTCCCATATCCTAATCCTACATATAATGTTGGCCTAAATTATTAGACTATCTAGGAGATGAGAGGAGAATCATTTTTTAGGTTATTCTTGAGCCCATCCATAAAGATTCAAACCCTACTATAAGACGATCGTTATTACATACTAGTTTATATCTGAGCAAATTTCAGCAGCATAACCCCGCACCCCTTCAGTATACCTCATAAACCAATCATGATCTGCTCTTAAAATTGTCACCGAAGTGACAATAATTAAAGCTGATTAAAATTGATTTGGTATACCAAAGAGGAGTGGAGTTATGCTACTGAAATATATGCTTAAATATAAACATAAGCATGTAACCATAATCGTCTTACAGTAGGATTTGAATCTTTATGGACCCTCTTAGTCCGGGACCTCCGAACTAAGGAAAGCCAACATAAAAGCAATATTATATAGACATCTTACGTCATCCATTTGTACGTGCTACAAATGAGAACTATAAGATGTCCATAAAATATTTATTCATCTATGTTGACCGGGCACTTATGTAGATTTGGCTGATTTACGAGGGGATATGGTGCTATGTGACCCTTATACTGTGCCTAAATATAGTGTTTAGTATGATCATTTATGGAAATGCACCTGTAAAAGAATCTATCTTCCACCTGCGCACATCAAATTTCACGACCATTGTTCTTAAAAAACACAAGGATTTTTGCACATCAACTTGAAGTATTAGGAGTGAATCAAGTCAGTTATTTAAGTCTTCAGGAAAAATTTATTTGAAGTATTAAGTGTGAAAACCAACATGTGTAAACCTTCTTACCCAGTAGCTCCACGCTACGCCCTTCGATCATGACCATCATGTCCGGCTGAGGGTCCACCTTGTGCAAATTCCATGCCTTGATCATTGCCCTCACTCTCCATATATGTCATTCGCTTTCTTGTAACCATTGTGTTCCTACAGCCAACATTCCTTGCACTTTATCATCAAAATTCAACCATATGAATATGTTAATAGAAATCGAACTAAACAAATCCAAATGTTTGAAAGATGAATATATAAGCAAGCATAGAATCTGAATATGCTATTTTGTTGTATGCTATTTTGATAACATAGTACTTAGCTCCTTTCTTGTAGTACTTCAGCTCCTGCACTTTCAGTATTATTTAGAGGCATAGAATTTGAATCTGAGATAACATGTCGCTATTTCATATATCAAATCTGTGAAAGAATACTAACGGAGAACATATGATAGCACTATTAGAAATTGTAGTTGTGAGACTCCTACCTTAATCTTTCTATCGAAATCAAATGTTATAGGACAAATAAGCTATAAATTATGGTCATCTTTCTGTCAAAATCAAAAGTTATAAGGCAAATAAGCTATAAATTATGGCCATCAAAAGTTGAAGAAAGAAATAATGAGGGAGAAGTAGAAGGGGTTAAGAGGAAGGAGTTCTAAGCAGTTAAGCATTGACAAGTTTTAAATTTCATATGCACTACTGAATTTAAATGTACACTAATCTGTCCATTCAGGAAATTCAGCCAAAGTTTTTGCATCATTTCCCCATCAGTACAGAATTAAGAAAAAGTCATGACCCTGCTATATTTTCCAGAACAGTATCTTTCTGTTAATATGGAAATGATGGATCTATATTTCCATAGCTTTCATTTTAAAGTGGAGATTACTTTAACAGTTTATCTTAACAGGGATTTACTTTAACAGTTTATTTTCCAGACTCTAATCCATGCTTTTAACTTGGATTTATCAAAAATAGGGATTTATCTTAACAGTTTAGATGCTCCTCCATACATTTTTCTGAGCTTGAAGTTGCTTAAAAAATAAGTTTCAATTGGAGATTACTCAGACGATGCCATTTAAAGTTAGTTAGATCTATCCCACCCATCATCCAAATCCAAATGTTTGAAATAGCAAAAGTTTTATCTTTGTAACACCATGTCATTCTGATGAGATGTGAGCAGCTCTAATGAATACTTTGACGCTTTTTAATATATGTTGTAATCGTCCGGATCCTCTGCATGTCATTCTAATGTAACACCATGTCATTCTAATATATATAAACTTTGAGGTAGACTAATTAGAGTTTCACCATAGTTTAAGTCGACATTTATTTAACATCGTCAAGATATGCTGCCTTAATCTCGTCTCCCTAGGTAAGTCAACACTTAAAAACGTCTGTCGACCTCGACATTCAAATGTCGGTCTAAAATGTCTAAAGATAAGTTTAAAGACACCATAGGGGCGTTGACCTACTATTAAACATCAACCTTGACCTATTGAGGGTGACATTTGAATGTCGACTAAAATGTCAAGATAACATTTAAGGGTTGTCTTTGATTATATGTTATTTTTAACAATCTTATTATCGATCCATACACATATATTACGTTTCTCATAAAGATAATATTCTAGAATCAATTATGTGTTACAAACTCTACATTTTAATGGGAAATATGCTCACTACTAAATTTTAAGTGGATAATATTTTACAATCAAGTTTGTCTTTTTTCTGAACTATCAGAAGTTATAGCTATACATCGTGTAATCTTAGGTTCTCTGGCTATGAAATTGCGAAGAAGTTTGATTTTCAATAGTTAAAACATCCAAGTAAAATCAAATTCTAATGCACATACAATTTGTTCTCGTATCGCATGACCCGATATCCTCTATATGAAAAGAAATGTAGATCAAATCAAAGTGGATTTAAATTAGTGAAAAATTCCAAACTTCAAAGAAAATGATATATGCACTTGTGTTTCGATTGTTTATCTTGTGACTGAAAGTTCTACATAATGCTCTAATTATTTTAGATTATTGTGATTGCAACAATCCAAGTCATATAGTTCGATCCACTCACGCCCCATCAGTGTATAGAGGAGCTGATAAGGTTGAGTTCACATGGACTACAGAGATGATTGGGGATATGCACTTGGCAGAGGCCTGGACGTTCAAGTGGTGAGTTGGAGCACTCAAGTGATGGCATCGCGGGCACCACTGTCCCGATCCGCAACGGAAAATTGAGGAGAGCCCGAGAGCCCCTCATGCGGTAGGCGGCGCAGTCATAGGCCAACGCCGCCTCCTCCGCCGTGACGAAGGTGCCGAGCCACACGCGAGCCCCGTTCTTCGCGGGATCGCGTATCTCCGCCGCGAACTTCCCCCACGGCCGTTTCCTCACGCCGCGGTAGTGCCTCTCGGGCTCCGTGCACTCCGGCGCCACCGTAGGGTCATCGGAGGGCGACGTTGCCCAACCGTCGTCATTGCAAGGGATGACTGGGAGGTGGAAGCTCATGGGCGGTGAGCACACCGAGTCGGACGTGTCTCCGAGGAGGTGGGTGCGGATGGCGTCGAGGAGTGCGAGGTCGGAAGGGGTGGGAGTGGTCATGTCTGCGCGGTGAGCTTATGGAATCCCGGAAAGGAGGGGGGGCGGTATTTATAAGCTGTGTGGAGAGGGGTTACTATATACCGGTGGCTTTCGCTGAAGGAACGTTTTTGAGAGAGGAAGGTGAGGAGCACGTGAGGCTTGATGGATGATGTATTAATTTTGGATATCAAATTTTGGGCATCTCTACAATTGTACCCCTGTGAAGGTGTCATAGTTTAGCTTAACATGGGCAAGGAAAGGATAGGGGTACAAGAGCAATAACAATGTTTCTGCCGAGGGTACAATTATAAATAACCTTGATTTATATATAGCTATTAATCGATGTGGTTCTGATTGGTTGTCGGGAAAAGGTACATTACGTCAGCAGTATAGATGTGAGGACAAATCCTCGCCGGCTAAGTCTGTGTGGATATATTAGAGCGGATCCTCCGCTGTTATTGTAATACCCCAACATATGAGATTTTTGTACGAAAAGTAATACTTTGACGCTTTTTAATATATGTATAACACATATATGGATTTAATGGTGCTGCTCCCTGGGGGCAGCCAACATGGCCGTCCCGCCCCGTATTTTCAGTGTTTTTTTTGAAAAAATTCACCGTGTATATTCATCGCTATATCCCTCCTATATGTCATTTGAATTTCGTCAGAAACAGAGACTTCTACAGCCTCCATCGAGATAGTGTCGATTTAACAAATCCTGTTACCGTTAAAAAATGATTGTCCGGATGGAGGCTGTAGGAGTCTCTATTTCTGACGAAATTCGAATGGCATATATGAGGGATATAGGGATGAATATACATGGCGATATTTTTTGAAAAAAAATCACCGAAAATGGCGCGGGGGCAATCTCATTAACCCCCCCTATATATATATATATATATAGAGAGAGAGAGAGAGAGAAGGGATCCTACTCCATGGAGTAGGTAACTTACCTACTCCATTTTCTTCTTTTTTATTTTTTTATTTTTTTTTTGAAAAATGCTTCCATTGATTTTCATAACTATATGTCATTCAAATTTCGTCAGAAACAGAGACTTTCAAATTTCGTCAGAAACAAGGACTTTCAAATTTCGTCAGAAACAGAGACTCCTACGGCCTCCATCTAGACAGTCATTTTTTAACGATCATGAATTTGCTGTATTTTTCATGTTCTGGATGGAGGCCGTAGGAGTCTCTGTTTCTGAAGAAATTTGAATGATATATTAGAGGGATATAATTATGAAAATCCATGAAAGCATTTTTTTAAAAAAAATAAAAATTTTGAAAAAAAAGAAAGTGGAGTAGGTAAGTTACCTACTCCATGGAGTAGGATCCCTTTCCACATACTGCTCCATGATGTAGGCAGCTTCCCTGCTGCAGAAATCGGAGCCGTTCATTCCACATTAGCATCTACGGCTGTAAACGAGTGGCCTCTTCGATTCACAAAAATTCCATCTTCCCCATGTTACCCCTCTCCCTCACGTCACCCTTTCCTTCCTCAGCCGTACTCCAATCTCCATGTCCACCTGCTCCAGTCTCCAGCCCTCGCACACGGTCCCTCCTTCCGCCCTCAAGTTGCCAAAATTTGTGTCACCATCCTACCTCTGCCCTCCTTTCTTCTTTTCTCTGATGCATATATGTGAGAAGGTGACGTGCCCTACCCACACCTCCCCGCGCGTGCTCCTCCTCCAACGGCATCCTCCTCCTCCCCTCCGCGTGCGCAATGTCCTCCTTGCGTGCTCCTTCTCCAATAACACCTTCCCCTTCCCGTACACAAACTCCCCCGCTCTCGCTCCTTTTCTCCTTGTGCGATACCTCCCCCATGTACCTTCCTTCTACAGAGTTACCTCACAAGCGACGTACATGCAACCGAATCACCTGCTTCACCAGGTCTTTCTTCCCACATTAAGCGATGCATGCCCTCTGCATGGAAAACCCCTTTCTTATTTTTACATCCCGAATCACCTGCTTCACCAGGTCTTTCTCCCCACATTAAGCGGCGCATGCCCTCTGCAAGGAAAACCCCTTTCTTATTTTTACATCCGAAATCAGCACACTGATTCTCGATTTACTCTCATATGTAGATCTTGTTGTATTCGCAGTATTGATTCAACAAAGAATCTTCGCTATTTTTCTGTAAAGAAAATATGAGGATCATGATATTGATCATTTTACTTTCATTTTATCTAAAGACATCTGGCATTGCCAGTCCAGTATCATGATACCAACAAGTTTGCATTATCCCCTTATTTTGACCACACAATTGGAAATTTAATCACCTGTTTCTGACCAATTCCTCGTTTACATTAAAAACTGTCTCCATATTTGTGGTTTCTTTCCATCGGGCAATTCCTACACGTTTGTGTTCTGCTCCACCATGCATGTTACTTCTTGAAAGGTAGGAAGATAGGATGTCTCCAGCATCAATGCCTTGCCAAAAATCTTATCACTTTTCATCATAAACACGTATAATCTGAAGGAGAAACTTAATGACCAACTCAAACAAAGCAAGAGGTGATAAGACAACTTCTTGCATTTTTTTTCCTTTTTCATATTTGATATAAAAGAGCTTGGATCCTTGAAAGCGAGGAGTATTGGATCTTTTTGGCGGGAGACTGATGACCAGAAGTTAGATCCTTGAAAGCAAGCAGTTTGAAACTATACCAGAAACCAAATCACATGTAACATACCATCCTCAACTGCCCCAATTCCAGAGGAAGGAACCAGACAACAACTCAATATCCATAAAGGCCTTTTTCCCTGACAACAAAGATCCACCATTAGCTGTCATCACAAATATCAATATAATTGGCCATTTCTCTCTGTGTACAGCTCAAAATCTCCACACACACAAGAAATCTCCAGAATCCAAACACAACCCCAAATAATGGATTAACCAAAGAACCACACACAGTAACTCAACAAAGTCCCAACCAAAACCAGGTCTAAAGATTGTGTAATGCTGAATCACAACCATACATAGAGATACATTCAGATTGGAGATTAAAATAAGATTGTGTAATATATGCTGATACACAACTATAAATTCAGATACAAAAAATATGATGTAATTGTAGTTGTCTGATGCTCTGTTGTTGTGAAAAAGGACACTCGCATATCTTCCCAACAACTGCAATTGTATATCTTCAAGTTTAGTGTCATGAAATCTTCAAAAATTAGTCCACATGCTAACCATTCTTCATGTATCATTGAGTACCTGAAAACTAGTAAAACATCATTTATAAAAGAAGTGTGATGGAATACAAGGTCAACACCTAATTGGAGTATAAGCACGAAACTATCTCCCCTTTGATTTCCATGTAATTTGATAGTGACATTTTCTCTCCGCTAACCATTTTTCTTGCTCATTGAGTACCTGACAACTAAAAGTCATAACTTATAAAGTTAAGTGCGATCGAATACATGGTTGGCATCTATTTGGAGTATATGCATGAAATTACCATACCTTCGATTTACATGTAGTTTGATAATGGCCTTTCTCTCCACAAAAATGACAAGTTCTTTTTTTTTCACTATGGACTGAGATGAAGACGCTTCAATGCCAGATTTTATGCGCTCTGAATTTTTGGGACGCCCCTTCGCTTTGACGTGTTGAGGATTACGGATATCAATAAAATCTTTAGTTGCATCTAAATTAGTGGTTAATATGCTTGAAGTTAGGAGTGGGACGGGAGCTTGATTTTGACATAATTCTTTAACCTTCCTAAGATTATCTCTGATCATTTCCTTAACTACATCAAAAATTTTGTAATTTGAACTTCCCAACTCATATATTTCATTGAGATCCGCACGGAGTCCCCATAACATTGGAAGTGTTGGCTCATTTTCGCTGCTATTGGATAATGCATGAATAGTTTTACAAAATCTTGCATTTAGTGACCATCGATGTAATGGATAAGTAGGCGGCAACTTGCAAACACCCTTTTTCTTGAAAATGTGCAACACATGACAACATAAAATTCCATCTGAGTTGAATTTCGTACATGAGCAAGTACCTGTAGTGGCTGAAGAAGAAAATTCAACTGTATATTTGTGGCTTGTATTCCCATGCAAGAAAACCTCATATTTGGTTATGTCATTCAATCTGGAAATCTTCTTACATTCACAGCTCATAGTCTTCTTGAGTTCTTCTTGAAACAATTTGAAATTAGCTGGTGTGTAAAACTTTGACGCTTGTACTTCAATGTGATGTTGTGAAACCAAGTTTGCTTTGGATGAGGATGCTTTGAAATCTTCACCTTCTTCAGCATTACGACGAGAAGCCAAGGCTCTTTCATACTGAAGGAAAAATTCTGGTAACGGTGTTTGTGAATTAACATAGCCGTCAAAAAATGAATTCATACTTTCTGATCTTTGACTAGAGGACATCTCTGCAAAGAATACGTCTTTTAGATATACAGGGATCCAATGTTGGCGTATATTATACATCTTTTCCAGCCAACTTTCATGCGGTATATTGTATGTACTTTGTAAATGTGTCCATCTAGATCCAAACTCTTCGATTGAATTGGACTTAAAAATCCACTTATTGTAATCACGTTCAAAAGCCTTGTCGTTTCTTAGCTGGTGCAAGTGAATCAAGGCATTTTTCTTGATATGCCAACTGCAAAATCTATGTCTAGTAGAGGAGAATACAATTGAGATAGCTTCTCTTATTGCGGGATCTTGATCAGTTATAATTGCAACTGGCATCTTCCCATGCATACATGTCAACCAAGTGCTAAACAACCATGTAAATGTTTCTACCGTCTCATCTACCAATAAAGCACAATCAAATAATATCGACTGCCTATGTGATGAATCTCGGATTCATCACTCTAAGTCTGATTAATTAAGCTCAAGTCCCTCAAAATCAACAACATTTCTGCATTTATTTTGCATAATTAGCATTCAGGCATGTATTCATAAGAATTGCATTTTAGCATTAATTTCTGCATAAAATAAGAAGCCAAAAATCCTAGCCAAAAATGACCTGTAAATAGCCTAACTTCTCCTATTTTTAACTCCTCCATGCTAACTCCGAATGCCACAAAACCACCTCCACTGTGTACACATCACTAACACTAATAAATAAAAAATCAAAAAAATAATTAACCCAGGTAAGTGGACCAAAAACCCAAACCATAGTTTCAAGATTTTCGGACTAAAAGCCACATATCTTCCCCATCCAGTGTCCGATCTGATCCTACTCACTTTTGAACTAATACACATTCAATTACCTTCAAAACAAGACCAAGTTCAAGTGAATCGGAGCTCGTATGTGAAAGTTGGGTTTTGGGCCTCTTTTGTACATTGTATATTTTCGCGGTTTTTGACCTTGTATTTTTTGCTTATATTCTCTTTATTAATAAAAATGCAAAAAATTAGATTTAGATGCTTTTTTATTTATCTTTGATTTTTCCATATTTTTCTGGTTTTTTATCTTGTTTAAAAAAATGACAAAAAAATATAAAAACCAAAAATCAAGGTATTCCATGTACATGGGATACCCCAAAAATTCACTTTTTACATTTGACCGAGTTCAACTTTGATGTCTTCATGAAAATTGTAGTTCTCGTCGAGACGAGCATTTTTTGTGAAGAAACTTTTTCGATCCGAGGTCATTTGCTATTTCTTTCTGATTTTACAAAAGAATTTCTCTTCGATTTTTCTAGTGCTGACATGTGGCAGCCCCAGAGGCCGCCACGTGTCAGCGGTTTTTGAGCTTTATTTATATCGTTTAAAAAAATTAATTAAAAAAATAAAATAAAAGGGGCGCACGTGCGTCGTATATGCCATCCCAGGCACGCGCAACGCACGCGCCTCTCTCTTCCCTTCACCCGCGCCACATGGCGCCCCCACGGCCGTTCGATCAGTGCCCGATCGAACGGCCCTTGGCCTTCTTCCCCAGGCGTCACCACCTTCCGCAACAACCTCCGCCGCTGCGCCCTTAATCCTCGAAACCGCCTGCAATGACCGCTGCCCGCTAATCTCGCCAACAGCCAACACTCCCTGTTATCTCCGGCCGCCACCAACCACCCGCACTCCTCGCATCCCTCGCTTATTTAAGAACTCCATCGCCACCCCTGCCAAATGATCCACCGATCCTCATCGAGTTCCTCTTCTCCGGTGGTGACAGCCCGTGAGCGAACCCCCTCGCCGGCGTGATCCGAGGTCCTCCTTGTCACAGCGCCGCCATCAGCCGCTGCCCCGCTCCGGTCGACAGCCGTTGAGCCTCCTTCTTCGTCTAGGTACTCTCTCTCCCTGCTCTTGCTCCGAGCTCCTCTCCGCTCAGAGCTTCAACCCACGACTCCCTTTTCCCCGACCACCTCGTTCGCCATCGCCTCGCGCATCCATCGTCGAGCCACCCAACTACGCATCAGCCCACACCACCTTCAAATCCGACCCGCTTCATCGACGATCGCCTTCGACAAACTTCACCAACGACTTCTACTCCGACAACCTCATCTCCAACCGGGTCGCCACCGCCGTCCCCTGGCCGTGTATCGGCCTGACGACTGCCTTCAGCTCCGAGCATCACCGTCTACGCCAACCTCCATCAACTCTTCACGTGCCACCGTCATCGACGAATCCAACGCCTTCGTCTTCGACAACAAGCTTCATCACCAACCACCAAAGGGGCTCCACCGGCCCTTCGCCTCTGTCACTCCACCATAGCACCGGGCTCCAGCCCCGAGGTCCTCCCACGTGCAGCGCACGTGCGGAGGAAACGTCAAGAGAACCCGCACCCGCGCACGTGACGCTCACGTGCGGGTGGGATAATTAAGGCGAACCCCCTGGAGATCTTCTATTTGCGCCTCAGTCCAAGACCAGAGGGCAAGTGCTGCGCACGTGCCTATTGGCAAATTTGCAAAGTACCTCCCAGAACTAGTGGTAATTACTCCTAGGTCCTTCCTGCATTCTTTATTTCTTTATTTATTGCATCTGTACCCCTGCATTTCTCCTTCATTTTAGTCCTTTGTTTTTCATCATTTTATTTATTTAAAAATTGCATGATGTTCCTCATATAATTCTCTACATTTCGACATACTGTGACTATTTTTGTGATTGACGGTTAATTAATAATCAATTTTTTTGTGGACAATTGTGAAGTTTATCCAGTTTGTGATCTAAATTTTGTAGTTGATTAACCGTTGCTGTAAAAATCCCCGAAAAATCACATATTGTAGAGATTATTGTGCTTGACATTGTGCTCAAAAAGATTTGGATTTGCATGCATAAATTGCTCTGTAAAAATCATTTTTCACTTTTCATTATTTAATTTTTAATAGGTATTCAACCCCACATTTTCGAGATTTAGGATTTTTCTGAGATCCATCACCTAATGATAGATCTTAGTTAATTTTATATCTTGAAAATAAGTTGGTTTAATATTTATTATAATTAAATATTGAAAGTCATTTTATTTGCATTTAAAAATTCATAATAAATTCATATTGTATTCAAAAATTCCAAAAAAATTACAGTGCATTTATTTCATCATCATTTACATTGTTGCCAAGTTTCGTATTTTTCGGACACTGTTTGATCGACTTTTACATTTTAGTCCCTAAAATAGGACGAATTTGCATCGTGCATCCCTTTATTGCATTGAAAATTCCAAAAAAAGACCGCCTCAAAAACTGAACACAAAATTGGATAGACATATATCTAGGTTGTTCCTTTGCCTCCTTGTGATCGACCTTGAGACTTGCCCAAGTAAAATAAACATAAAAACCACTTGATTAAAATTGATTAAAAATTTGTGGTTATTTCTTGACCGTTTCCGATCGCCGCCTACAACGAACGACTTTTTTATTTTCACTCACGAAGATAAAAACAACTTTTTAACTCGGCGTTTCCGGACTCGTCAGCTGGTGCCGTTGCCGGGGAGGCAAACGGCTTAGATTTTTGTTTTGAAAATTTTTGTTCGGTTTTCCACATTCGGGTAGTCTGACCCCCGAATTTTTCATTGTAAATCCCATAATTTTTTTCCAGCATTTATTTTTTTATTTTATTATTTTTTGAGTCGCTCTCTAACATTCTCTCTCTTATTTTTCTTGCGAGGTACCCGGCGTACGTGGAGCGGTTTTTCAAGAAACCGACGTATCTTCACCAACATCCGAAGAAGCCGCAATTTTTTTAAGATCGAGTCGAGTCGTGAGAGAGCGTAGAGTCTAGTTTTTTAATTTCTGTAAATTTTAATTTCTGCTCATTTCTAGCAGTGTCCATTTGGACTCTCGCGTGTGTAAAAAGACTCTGAACTCTATATGTGGTGTGTCGTGGCCTATTTCACTCTCCGGTGAGGGTGGGGCCTGACTTAAGTGGCGATTAGGATAGACCTGCACATACGACTCTCAGAGCATTTTTCATTTTTTATTGTGCTCATAGGATCTAAGGCCACACTGCACTTTAACTAAGACGCACATTAGATCGTTCAACTTAGCCAAATTTAACTCAATTCTTCCCGCTAATAGAACTTTCTGCTTAGGTGCGGTTTTCATCGGCTTGCACGCATTTAGAATAAAATTTTCAATTCTGTATTGCATCCCACATGGAGATTGCGAGGGGGCACTGTAAGTCTTCTAAGTGAGCATACATCATTGTTATTCGCGTGCATCAGCTTTTCCCGAACTCCTCCCTCTTGTTTTATCACATAATTTTAAAAGGAAATTGGGACAGAACGGTAGACGTGTATTTGTGCTCATCTAATTTTTTCAGTGATCACCTCATTAAAAATTGGGACTGCTAAATATAGCCGATCCTAAGAACCCATAAAATCAAGAATTTCTGCGGGAGAGCAACCCCGACATTGTTTGATTTTATCTTGCAGCGAGGAGAGAGACGCACACTAGGATAGAGCCCAGCTTCAAAACCTAAACAGCTCGTTTAAACGGCCTGCAAGACTTGAATTCTCACCAATTAAAACTGACAAGATAATTGGCCAGACTCTTACGGCCTTCATTGAGTGAGTTGGTGAAAGAAATCTTTGTATTGTTTTTGGTTTGTGCGTAGAAAGTAAGTCATCAGCGAATACTGCACATTTGTGCCTACATCATAAACCGCAAACCTCTTGTTGACCTCGAGAATGGAAGATTGTGGTATTTCTTGTTCGGACTATACAAACCCTTCTTTCTCTACCACAAACTCTCCAATCTCAAAAGCCCAGAGAGACTCTTACTCTGGACCTGCTTGGCCTCCGGGAAACCCTTCCCAAGAACCCTATTCTTACGATTCCTTCTTCTTCCTAGAAGGAGGACAGACTCACACTGTCTCTTTCTCACCAAAAAAGACTAAGGATAACTGTTACATCAATTCTTTCCAATCTATTAACTCAAACTCTTTATATTCTGAAGGTGAAGAAAAAGAGATGCCACCCAAGATGTCTTCCAAGAAAGACCCTGAAGATGAACATAATGAAGATCCAATGAAGATGATTCTTGCAAGACTGGCTGCATCTGAGCAGCAACAACAGTTACTGAGGGAGCAGCTCGAACAAATGAATGCTGGGGAAGAACTGCCAATGGAAGCCGCATACAACCCTGGACAGTACAGAGTATGGAATTATTTGCAGCCGCCACAACCAGAGATCCACTATGAACTAAAGCCACATTTTGTCAGTCAATTACCTCAATTCCATGGTAATACGACTGAGGAGCCATATGAATTCTTGAGGGACCTGGAGCTGATATGTTCTAATCTGAGGCACCCACAAGTCAGCCAAGACTACATTCGTCTCACTGCACTACCTTTCGCCTTGAAAGGGAAAGCAGACTACTGGGTGAAAAACTTGGGGGTGACTGTGACGACTTATGAAAGGTTCAAAAATCTCTTTCTGAAGAAATTCTACCCCTTGAGCCGGATGAATCAAATGAGGACCCGCATCACCAGTTTCTCTCAGATGCCCAATGAACCACTCTGTGAGGCGTGGGATAGGTTTAAGGACCTACTACAAAAATATCCCTGCCATGATCTGGACAACAACAACCTAGTCCAATCACTCTACTCTGGCCTCAACCACGAGACTCAAGGGTTAGTTAGTGCTGCCTGCGGAGGGAATTACACATCACGTGGAGCTGAGACCGTCTGGAAAATACTGGAGCAGATGGCAGAAACAAGCCGGTCTCAAATTGCCGGTAGAGCATACATTGATTCCCTGAACACCCTTCAAGCCAAAGGCGGGAAGCAGACGGTTGCAGAAATAGCTGAGGACTTAATTCCAAACATGCACTTTATTGCTGATAAATTGACAATAGTGGACAAGAGAATGAACGATATCGACAGTAGGATTTCCCAATTCCCAAAGCAGATGGAGGAGCTCACCGAGAAGGTGTCCAAGATGGGGATGCCTAGTGCACCTACTGTCCTGATCTATCATGTGCATCATGTTCAGGAGCAGCCAGGAGCAGAGCAACAACAACCATGGGCTCAGGATCAATCTTATGCCCAATTTTCCCAACAGCCGCCCCCACCGACTGAGACCGTCAAGGAAGCCCCGCCTCTGACATTTGAAGTAAACGACATCTGGTACACCCAGGACACTACCCGATAGGGTAATATGGGGGACTGTCAGACTTATCAGCGTCCACCCACCTTCTATAATACCGCATTTCCTCCATAGCACACTACATCTTTCCAGTAGCCGAAGCAGCAACAACCCTACAATCGCCAGAACCAACCTCAGCAATACCGTCAGCAATCTCAAGCCCCCAAATAGTTAGCTCAGTCGTCCACACCTCCAGAAGAACCGATCGACATCCAGAGACAAATGCTTGAAGAGTTTCGCCACTTCCGAAATGAGCTGCAAGATCTACGGGTTGATGTCAACCGCTTGTCCCGTTGGAAGGATGAGCAGACAGCTCCAGCCACAACCATTCCCGCCCAAGTTCAAGTAACCCCAATAGCTTGAACAAATTCCACTCATCTCAACACAATAACCAGGTATACTATTCGGATTTTTCCACATCTAAACATAAGATCCTTTCGTTTGACAAAATCAATGCCATGTCACTCAGGAGCGGAAGGATCATGGTCGTACCTGATCGGACAAGGGAATCGAACCATGAAGACTCGGAAGATCAACCGGAGGATGTTTCCGAGGAGGAAGATGAAGGATGCCCGAAGATCCCAGCAGTAGATAAAGGGAAAGCATCTATGGAGTCTATAAAGGACCTTAAACCTCTAGTTGCTGTAAAAATACCTTTGTCACCTTTTCAGCAACCTGATTTTGATTATTATGATTGTAATAAAAACTCCAAGTCGAATAAATATGCTTTTATTTATGATTCTGGCCCTCTATCTCCTGTCTCAAATGCTTCCATTCCTTTCCCCCATGCCCTAAAGAAAGGAAAACAAAAGAAAAACATCAAAGATGACCCAGTCATGGAATAATTCTGCCAACAAAACATCACAGTCAAAGTACCCTTTGATCAGTACATGGCCGGTAATCCAGCCTTTCAGAAATACTTGAAGGCAAAATGCACTCCCACCAGGACTCGTACAAAGAGAACAAGTCAATTTGTGGAGACTCATATCTTGACAGTTGCCACCACCAAATGCGTCAAAAACCAGCATCTGCCAAGAAAGAAAAGGGATCTGGGCGCCCATTATGTGGAGAGTCACATTGGCGGCATAGCGTTCCCACGCACACTTCTCGACAATGGATCTTCCATAAATCTTCTACCCTTAGCCTTATATTATCGATTGGAGTTGGGCTCTCTAAAGAAATCAACATCTTTACTCCAATTTGCTGATAAATCCACTAAAGGACCTAAGGGAGAAGTGAAGAATGTCATCATCATTATCGAGGGTACCGAATACAAAGTGGACTTCACTGTCCTTGATATGGAGACCCCGAATCATTGGAAGGAATCACAAATCATTCTCGGAAGACCATTCTTAAGAACCGCCAAGGCTGTATTCGATTACAGTTCTGGCATGATGAAATTCCGTTCTCCAGGCGGAGAAGTAGACTTGGAGATGAAACAAACAAAGTGGCAAAGACCAGACTCCGAATCCACCACTGAAGATGCTGAAACATCAGAATGCAATCTCCTCAGAACCACTAGGCCGTGGGACCAACTGCCAGACATACAGATAGAAAGCACATCCTCAGAAGAAGAAATAATACACAATGCAGTCTCCGAGATATCTAGACCCCCAGATTATTACACTCTTGATGACACAGAAAGCCTCTCGGATTTGTCAGTCCCATCACCTTTGGGACTCAAGAAATATCGAGGACTAGTCGGACGCGGCTCTGGCCGAATTACCATTCTACTCTAGCGATCCGACTCACTTTTCTTCGGAATTGGTAGCCAACATCTCACACAGTGATTCACCGCCAACCGATACTGAGCTAGAAGCAAAAGTCATTCAGCCAGACTTGATCGATGATTCAGAATTGCCAGAGCTGAAGCCACTACCTCCCACGCTGAAGTATGCATTCCTCAATGGATCCAAAGAAAAATTCCATGTGATCATTAGCTCATCATTAACCGTGGACCAAGAATCCAGACTACTCGAAGTCCTTGAGCGAAATCGAAAAGCCATAGGTTGGACTGTGTTGGATCTCGTAGGAATAAACCCCGCTCTCTGCTCGCATCAAATTTATGTTGAGGATAATGCAAGGCCTCCCCGTGAATTTCAGAGAAGATTAAACCCCAATCTTCGGGAAGTGGTGAAGAAAGAAATAGAGAAATGGTGCAAAGCAGGATTTATTTACCCCATTTCTGACTCCAAGTGGGTAGCCCCCCTTCATGTCGTCCCGAAGAAGTCGGGAATCCAGATGCTCACCAACGAGGAGGGGGTAGAGATCGCGACCCGAGTACCTACGTCGTGGCACGTCTGTGTCGATTACCGGCGCCTGAATGCTGCGACCAAGAAGACTACTTTCCACTGCTATTCATTGATCAAATATTGGAGAGACTTGCAGGGAAAGAATTCTTCTGTTTTCTTGATGGGTACTCCAGCTACAATCAAGTAGCTATCGCTCCCGAGGACCAGGAAAAGACCACGTTCACATGTCCCTTCGGTACTTACGCATTCAAGCGCATGCCATTCGGGCTTTGCAATGCCCCAGGCACATTTCAATGGTGCATGATTGCCGTATTTGCCGAAATGGTTGGTGATTTCCTGGAAGTCTTCATGGACGACTTCTCGGTTCATGGTGATTCCTTTGATACATGTTTAGCACACTCGGACCGAGTCCTTCAGAGATGCAGGGAGGTTAATTTGGTATTCTCGTGGGAGAAGAGTCACTTTATGGTGACTGAGGGTATCGTGTTGGGGCACGTCATCTCCAAAAAGGGAATAGAGGTAGACCCTGCCAAGGTGGATGTGATTAAGAAACTTGAGCCACCAACCAACGTCAAGTCAGTGAGGTCGTTCTTAGGGCATGTTGGATTTTATCGAAGGTTTATCCCAGATTTTTCAAAGATCACCCGCCCACTGACTGAGCTCTTAGGAAAAGACACCAAGTTTATTGTCAATCATAGATGTCTAGAGGCCTTCGAGCTCCTGAAAAAGAAAATATGTGAATCGCCAATATTACAAGCTCCCGACTGGTCTCTTCCCTTCGAGATCATGACTGATGCATCGGATTTTGCTGTCGGAGCGGTACTCGGACAAAGAAGAGATGGAATCCCTTATGCGATTCACTACGCGAGCAAAGTGTTGGATCCTGCACAGAGAAACTATACAGTCACTGAAAAGGAAATGCTCACGGTTGTTTGGGCCCTGGAAAAATTCAGATCATACATATTGGGCTCTAAGGTGACAATTTTCACAGATCACACATCAATTAGATATCTCATGGATAAGAAGGATGCCAAGGCACGACTTTTGAGATGGATCTTGTTAATCCAGGAGTTTAATTTGGAGATCAAGGATAAACCTGGAATAAAGAATGTTGTTGCTGATCACCTTTCCCGAATCGAGCAAAACGATCATCCTGATATCAGACCAATCAAGGAGACTTTTCCAGACGAATCGGTTTGCATCATTGATTCAACCCCATGGTATTCTGACATAGTGAACTATCTTGTCTCCAAGAAGGTTCCCTATGGTTGGACCAAAAAAATGATTGATCGATTAAAGTCAGATTCGAGAAAATACCATTGGGATGATCCTTTACTTTTCTATGAAGGACCGGATTGTGTCTGGAGAAGATGTATTCCTCAGGAGGAATATCAGAGTGTCCTCCTCACACACTGTCATTCTCTCGAGGCGGGAGGACACCATTCGGGAAAGAGAACCGCGTACAAGGTACTTCAATGTGGATTTTACTGGCAGACCTTATTTCAGGATGCTAATGAATTTGTACGGTCATGCCCGATTTGTCAAAGAATGAGAGGGACTATGGGATATAGAGATGAAATGCCCATGCAATCAATGATTTTCTGTGATGTTTTCGATGCATGAGGGATTGATTTTATGGGTCCTTTTCCCAACAACAATGGATTTGAGTACATCTTGTTAGCGGTTGACTATTTATCAAGATGGGTAGAGGCTATTCCAACCCGAACCACAGATAGCAAAGTCGTCTGTAAGTTTATCAAAGATAACATCATTGCAAGGTTTGAGATACCAAAAGTTTTGATTTCTGATGGAGGTAGCCACTTTGTGAACAGAGAAATGAGATCTTTGGCTAAGGAGTACAAATTTGAGCATAGAATAGCCAACCCATACCATCCACAATCTAATGGCATGGCAGAGGTTTCTAATAGAGAGGTGAAGGGTATTCTTCAGAAATTGGTTCGTCCAGATAGGAAGAATTGGTCGAAACTGTTGGACCAAGTTCTATGGGCCTATAGGACAACCTATAAGACTCCACTCGGTACTTCACCTTTTAGGATGATTTATGGCAAGCCATGTCATTTGCCTGCAGAATTGATTCACAAATCAGAATGGGCGATCAAAAAGTTGAATTGGAGTTGTCACCTTGGGAAACTATGTCGAGACTTAAATCTGAATGAGCTAATTGAAATCCGAAATCAGGCATATGACAACAATGTGATTTATAAGGACAAGGTCAAGAGATGGCATGATAGACACGTTCGAGATAAAACCTTTGTCCCTAGACAGAAAGTGTGGTTGTTTAATGTTCGATTGAAGATTTTTCATGGGAAACTAAAATCAAAATGGACGGGTCCCTACATTGTCATCGATGTGCATACCAATGGAAGCGTGGATATTGCCGAACTCAAAGATAATGCACAACCTTTCTCAGTAAATGGACAAATGCTGAAGCCATATATTGAATCACCCAAAGAGCAGACAGTTCAAGTTGAGGTCATCTATTTCATGCAGAGCGAGGACATTGAAGATGTATCTGATCATTCCCACCCTCCCTCCCGACCACATCAGTCTCTTTATACAACTTCTTTCTCTACTTAGGCCAAGGCCTAAGTATAGGGGGGGACTAATGCCATCTGTATATATCATTTTCCCGGATCACACTCTTCCTCACGATCGCTCCATCTCCACCCTTCTTCCATACTTAGGTGAACCAAAGCCTAAGTATAGGGGGAATCGACATCCACCTGTTTATACTCTCCTCATTCACATATCCCGATCGCTTCATTTTTCTTTGTTTTTTTTCACTCCCTTACGCTTAGCCCGAGCTATGTCTTCTTTCCGCTTCTTGTGCTCTGAGGACATAGCACTCGCTACGTATAGGGGGGTCTGTATATACTATGTATATATTTTACCCATATCTCGTACTTTCACGTAAGTCTATATGTATTTACGGGGTGGGTACTAACTTAAAAAAACACAAACAAGCACAAAAAAATGGTTTTTCTACTAACACTAACCGTGCCCAAAATTCTTGAAAAAAAGGCTTCTTATTCCATTTTCTGCATAAAAAATCCCTTGCATAAAATGTCAAAAATAAAAAATATTCAAAAAAATGTGTCTGCATTTCACACACCTGCACTTCATCCAACATCACATGCATTTGCATATGTGAAAAGTCATTGAGTTCTGAACCGAGTTATGAGTAGAAACCGAGAGTGGTCTGGACTTGACCTTAATCCACCTAATTTTCAGAGGAACTTCATCGAGAAATAGGATTTTGAGAGCTTCAGGTCTTTTGACTTAATTCTTTAAGTTCCACATGACAATGTACACCGTTTGACTCTTAGTGTCTAACCTGGTCTCTTCATTCTGGGTACAACTCTGGAATAGGGAATTAATTCGCACTCTCGCACTATGCACTTAGCTCAACCCAGACGGGATGTTGGAAGACTGTGTGAGTCTCTTTTCTGGTAGCGTGGAAATCTAAAGACCGGAGTACGGGTTGAAATAAAGCTTCGGAAAAGGGATGGACGGCTGGGCACAATTTTTTCTAAGACCCCCAAAAAATGTACGGAACAAAAAGATTCTATATCCGTAGGGGCATAACAAGATCCAAGCAGAACCACCAAAAATTCCAAATAAAAAGAAGAATTCTACTAAATAAAAATTCGACCAAAATGGTCCAACTTCAAGAACCTGCAGATCTTGGTGGAGACTCGGCTACACTGGCCATTTTCACAAGGAGAGGTGACTACATTGGCCACCCTCCAGTTCTTTTCTTCTTCTTCTTCTAACTTCTCCCTCATTCGATTGTGAACACAACACGACAGACCTTAGAAGGAAATACCTGACTCCCCGAGGATGAGTTACTGGAGAGGAGAGGAGCATGGTAGTCCGGCATTCTGGATGGGAAGAGCTAAAAACCTTCACACACTTGAGTCGGTTGTTCAATGTTCATAGGGTATACTTTGGAAAGAGGATTGATCTAAGATGACTTCTGAGCCAAAACTGTGACAATGATGTGTAGAACTTGAGGGCTGTTGATTTTTAAATTCTAAGTCTCACCGAGTTCCGCCACACTATTAATCCAAAGGTCAAGTTTAGTTTCACTTTCACCTTCAGTTCATGGTCTTGTATGGAACCAATCTCATTTCACCTCATGGCATTTCTTTTTGATGCTCAGGGACAAGCATGGTTTAAGTATAGGGGGATGATGAATCTCGGATTCATCACTCTAAGTCTGATTAATTAAGCTCAAGTCCCTCAAAATAACCAACATTTCTGCATTTATTTTGCATAATTAGCATTCAAGCATGTATTCATAAGAATTGCATTTTAGCATTAATTTCTGCATAAAATAAGAAGCCAAAAATCCAAGCCAAAAATGACCTGTAAATAGCCTAACTTCCCCTATTTTTAACTCCTACATGCTAACTCTGAATGCCACAAAACCACCTCCACTGTGTACACATCACTAACAATAATAAATAAAAAATATAAAAAAATAATTAACCCAGGTAAGTGGACCAAAAACCCAAACCATAGTTTCAGGATTTTCGGACTAAAAGCCACCTATCTTCCCCATCCAGTGTCCGATCTGATCCTACTCACTTTTGAACTAATACACATTCAATTACCTTCAAAACAAGACCAAGTTCAAGTGAATCGGAGCTCGTATGTGAAAGTTGGGCTTTGGGCCTCTTTTGTACATTGTATATTTTTCGCGGTTTTTGACCTTGTATTTTTTGCTTATATTCTCTTTATTAATAAAAATCCAAAAAAATTAGATTTAGATGTTTTTTTTATTTATCTTTGATTTTTCCATATTTTTCAGGTTTTTTATCTTGTTTAAAAAAATGACAAAAAAATATAAAAACCAAAAATCAAGGTATTCTATGTACATGGGATACCCCAAAAATTCACTTTTTACATTTGACCGAGTTTAACTTTGATGTCTTCATGATAGTTGTAGATCTCGTCGAGACGAGCATTTTTCGTGAAGAAACTTTTTTGATCCGAGGTCATTTGCTATTTCTTTATGATTTTACAAAAGAATTTCTCTTCGATTTTCTGGTGCTGACACGTGGCAGCCCCAGAGGCCGCCACGTGTCAGCGGTTTTTGAGCTTTATTTATATCGTTTAAAAAAAATTAATTAAAAAAAATAAAATAAAAGGGGCGCATGTGCGTCGCACGTGCCATCCTAGGCATGCGCCACGCACACGCCTCTCTCTTCCCTTCACCCGCGCCACGTGGCGTCCCCACGGCCGTTCGATCAGCGCCCGATCGAACGGCCCTTGGCCTTCTTCCCCAGGCGTCACCACCTTCTGCAACAACCTCCGCTGCTCCGCCCTTAATCCTCGCAACCGCCTGCAATGGCTGCCGCCCGCTAATCTCGCCAACAGCCAACGCTCCCTGTTATCTCCGGCCGCCACCAACCACCCGCACTCCTCGCATCCCTCGCTTATTTAAGAACTCCATCGCCGCCCCTGCCAAATGATCCGCCGATCCTCGTCGAGTTCGTCTTCTCCGGTGGTGACAGCCCGTGAGCGAACCCCCTCGCCGGCGTGATCCGAGGTCCTCCTCGTCGCAGCGCCGCCATCAGCCGCTTCCCCGCTCCGGTCGACAGCCGTTGAGCCTCCTTCTTCGTCCAGGTACTCTCTCTCTGCTCTTGCTCCGAGCTCCGCTCCGCTCAGAGCTTCAACCCACGACTCCCTTTTCCCCGACCACCTCGTTCGCCATCGCCTCGCGCATCCATCGTCGAGCCACCCAACTACGCATCAGCCCACACCGCCTTCAAATCCGACCCGCTTCATCGCCGATCACCTTCGACAAACTTCACCAACGACTTCTACTCCGACAACCTCATCTCCAACCGGGTCGCTACCGTCGTCCCCTCGCCGTGTGTCGGCCCGAAGACCACTGCCTTCAGCTCCGAGCATCACCGTCTACACCAACCTCCATCAACGCTTCACGCGCCACCGTCATCGACGAATCCAACGCCTTCGTCTTCGACAACAAGCTTCATCGCCGACCACCAAAGGGGCTCCACCGGCCCTTCGCCTCTGTCACTCCGCCACAGCACCGGGCTCCAGCCCCGAGGTCCTCCCACGTGCAGCGCACGTGCGGAGGAAATGTCAAGAGAACCCACACCCGCGGACATGACGCTCACGTGCGGGTGGGATAATTAAGGCGAACCCCCTGGAGATCTTCTATTTGCGCCTCAATCCAAGACCAGAGGGCACGTGCTGCGCACGTGCCTATTGGCAAATTTGTAAAGTACCTCCCAGAACTAGTGGTAATTACTCCTAGGTCCTTCTTGCATTCTTTATTTCTTTATTTATTGCATCTGTACCCCTGCATTTCTCCTTCATTTTAGACCTCTGTTTTTCATCATTTTATTTATTTAAAAATTGTATGAGGTTCCTCATATAATTCTCTACATTTTGACATACTGTAGCTTTTTTTGTGATTGACGGTTAATTAATAATCAATTTTTCTATGGAAAATTGCGAAGTTTATCCAGTTTGTGATCTAAATTTTGTAATTGATTAACCGTTGCTATAAAAATCCTCGAAAAATCACATATTGTAGAGATTATTATGCTTGACATTGTGCTCAAAAAGATTTGCATTTGCATGCATAAATTGCTCTGTAAAAATCATTTTTCACATTTCAATATTTAATTTTTATAGGTATTCAACCCCACATTTTTGAGATTTAGGATTTTTCTAAGATCCATCACCTAGTGATAGATTTTAGTTAATTTTATATCTTGAAAATAAGTAGGTTTAATATTTATTATAATTAAATATTGAAAGTCATTTTGTTTGCATTTAAAAATTCATAAAAAATTCAAATTGCATTCAAAAATTCCAAAAACGTTACAGTGCATTCATTTCATCATCATTTACATTGTTGCCAAGTTTCGTATTTTTCGGACACTGTTTGATCGACTTTTACATTTTAGTCCCTAAAATAGGCCGAATTTGCATCGTGCATCCCTTTATTGCATTGAAAATTCCAAAAAAAGACCGCCTCGAAAACTGAACACGAAATTGGATAGACATAATTCTAGGTTGTTCCTTTGCCTCCTTGTGATCGACCTTGGGACTTGCCCAAGTAAAATAAACATAAAAACCACTTGATTAAAATTGATTAAAAAATTGTGGTTATTTCTTGACCTTTTCCGATCGCCGCCTACAACGAACGACTTTTTTATTTTCACTCACGAAGATAAAAACAAACTTTTTAACTCGGCGTTTCCGGACTCGTCACTATGGTGGTTAAGATCAGTGAAGGGTGCAAATGGCATCAAGAACTTATTTGTTCGATAGGTTGTATCAAACACCAAAACATTTCCAAAATTCAAGTAAGAACTCCTTGAACGACCATCAACCCAAAAGACGTTTCTTACCATACGTTCAGCATCGATTTCTACTCTGAAATAGAAATTAGAATCTAGGTTCATCTTTTCCTCAAAATATTTCACAATTGATATGCCTTCATTGCCAATATTGTTCTTGCGACCTCGTTTTATTTGGTCCCTAACATGTTACTCGCCAGATGCACCTAGAACAGAAGAAATTTTGGACGCAGATAAACCACAAGTGTGTAATGTATAAATGAGACTTCTTGTACAAGAAGATACTTTCTTGTGTGATCTAAGCATCGCCACTTTCGATGGGCTTGCTAAGGCATGACTGTGCTCCTCATGAAATTATCTTATGACCCAAAACCCTTCACCACTTTCGCATACAAACATGTAAGCGACACATCCTTCTCGAATATCTCGTCTCCTTTTGACCTCGCATCCTTCGTATCATTTGTCATTGAGATCTCCATATCCCTCTTTCAAATAAACAATTTTTCGGCCAATAACGAGATTGGTTTTTGACGACCTACGCACTGTGTCCTTACGTGTAGAAAAACCAACTTGCCTTGCATATAGATGGTAAAATCTCAAGGCATCCTCTTCAGAATCAAATTTCATTCCAACAAATGGTTTCACATCCTCCTCCTTATCACGTGGATTAGAAGCTTCTTCACGTATATATGTGTTGTCATCACCATGTGCATAACTCTCTATCAATTCTCCTTCTACAGTGAATGATTCCTGTGATTGCAAAAATTCAAGAAATAAATATTCTAGAATGAGTTAATACAATTCATACACTCAATTGCAAAAGGAAACAAAATAACCTAGAAATAAAAACGTTAAGAAAATCAAAATCTACGTAAAATAGAGAATTATACTTGACTTGAAATAAAATTTCCAAGTTCAGTATGTACATGGAGGCATCTTTTGGGCCAATTAGAACTATGTATACCTCTTTTGGGCCAAGTTCAGTCTATATATACAAAATCAAAATATTTGGTGTGTTTAATTCAGCCACTTAAAATTGAAATTTCTCCATATATTACCCTAAAGTTTTCTCTGTGTTCTGCATATTTCCTGTAATGAGACAACTTAAATCGTAGAAACTGGCAATATATTACATGGACAGTATAATGCACATAGCATTGAAAGTCATTAATTTTCCTCCAAAATATATTGTCAGCATTTATGTTCTGTTGTGTTCCAAGTCAAACTTTAATTGTCCAGGGAATTTGTAATTAACTATCGACACGAGGTGGGGGGATAGACAAAATCACCTCGAACTCGGTTGGAGGCCGAGGGGAGAGGATGTCGTCGAGTGATAGGAATGACAAAAAAGAGATGCCTTGGATGAGCGGCTCCCGAGATTGTGTGTAGGCCTCACTGTAGAGATGCGGCAGGGAGAGGCCATCTTGCAAATCGTGATGTGCATGGAGGAGGGGAGCACATTGGGAGGATACCAGCCTCTTGTGGGCACCACCGATGGAGTGTTCGATGATAGACTCCTGTGGTTGTGAGTGATTCTCACTGAAGAGATGCAGTAAGGAGTGGTCGTCTTTCGAGCCGCACAAGTACGACATACCGTCTTGCAAATCGCGTTGTGCAGAGAGGAAGAGAGCACGTGGGAAGGCTGCTGGGTGCTTGTGGGCATCACCACTGAAGTGCTTGATGAGAGGTTCACGTGGTTTCCTACTGTCCGTCGTGGAAAGATGCATCAATGAGGGACCTTGTTGCAAGTCAAGCAAGGAGGAGCTACCGTCTTGTGACTCATGTTGTCGAGGTAGGAGGGGAACGCGTGGGGACGATGCCGGCCGCATGGGGCGTGTCGTTGGTGTGGGAGTATGAGACCGTCATTTAGGGTTCATTGGGAAAAGGTGGTAGGATGGGAGTAGGTGGACATGGAGATTGGAGTACGGGTGAGGAAGGAAAGGGTGCAGCATCCCTTCTCTCTCTCTCTCTCTCTCTCTCTCTCTCTATATATATATATATATATATATATATATATGATTTAATGGAGTTGCTCCCTTGGGGCAGCCAACATGGCTACCCCACCCCTTATTTTCGACGTTTTTTTTAAAATATCACCGTGTATATTCATCCCTATATCCCTCCTATATGCCATTCGAATTTCGTCAAAAATAGAGACTCATACTGCCTCCATCGAGATAGTGTCGATTTAACAAATCCTATTACCGTTAAAAAACGACTGTCTGGATGGAGGCTGTAGGAGTCTCTGTTTCTGACGAAATTCGAATGGCAGGATATATGGATGAATATACATAGCGATATTTTTCAAAAAAAATAAAAAATGCCGAAAACGATGCGGGGGCAGCAATGTTGGCTGCCCCAAGGGGGCATAAAGGGATCCTACTCCATGGAGTAGGTAACTTACCTAATCCACTCTCTTTTTTCAATTTTTTTTATTTTTTTGGAAAAATGCTTCCATGGATTTTCATAATTATATCCCTCTAATATGTCATTCAAATTTCGTTAGAAATAGAGACTCCTACGGCCTCCATCCAGAACATGAAAATTATAGTAAATCTGTGACCGTTAAAAAATGACTGTATGGATGGAGGCCGTAGGAGTCTTTGTTTCTGATGAAATTTGAATGACATATTAGAGGGATATAGTTATGAAAATCCATGGAAGCATTTTTCAAAAAAAAATAATTTTTTTTTTGAAAAATAAGAAAATAGAGTAGGTATGTTACCTACTCCATGGAGTAGGATCCATTCTCTCTCTCTATATATATATATATATGATTTTTTTCAAATAGGACTTGGTCCTTCCTGAGTTCAGGAAGGTCAGCCCTTTTTTGTAGAAAACATGACGAGTTTAGTAGAATACGCATACAAACTGTATTACAATATACATTTTTAATGTTTGTATTATAATACGCAGTTTTGTATGCGGTTTTGTATTTATAATGTGCAGTTATAATACAAATTGTATACAAATTCTACTAAGTGCTCGTGTTTTGTACAAAAAGATGGTGGCCTTTCTTAAGTCAGGAAGGATGCATCCTATTTTAAATATGATTTCGGGATATTTAGACCTGCTTTCTTTGTTTTTTTCTTAATTTTATAATATATTCTCAAAAGATCAAAAGCGCAAGCGGATTACGATGAGAATTCTATTATCTTACTTCCTCATTTTCTTATCCAATCCGCAGCCATTTGTTTGACATCGCGATCTCGAAGGGGCGATCAAGTGCTGACACGTGGAGCCTGTATTTTCGTGTTAATCATTATAAAGAAATTTGGGCGAGATATGAAGGGATTTTTTTAAAAATAATTATTAAAATATTCTTAATTAATTAAATAACCATCAAGTCATAATATTTAAAAATATAGTCATCAATCGGCACCTGAGGTGCCGATTTGGAAACACGGGGGATGGACTTGCAAATTGCCCAATGAGTTTGCCCAAATCGGCACCTCAAGTGCCGATTTGGGCATCTCATTGGGAAATTTACATTTTCATCATTTGGACCATTTGTATTCACATCCCCTCGTTTGTTATCAATAGTTTTTTTCAACTAACCTTTTTTTTTATCAAAAGTAGAGCATTACCATAAGGATATAATGACATTCGAATGGTATATGCATATCCTTTCTATTATTTAAATTTTTTTTTTCAAAATTTTAAATTTTATTATAATTATTTTTCTTCATTATATTATACATCAAATCCTTTATTCTAATTAATTGTACTTATATGTAATAATTATCACTTATTCAATTTAATTCTAGAGTGGTCAGATCAACGCTGATTAACTATAAAAAAGGATCGGATACATATCAGATATGTCAATTTTCATATTCATATTTAAACTGTTTATATCGAATAGGAATAACAATCTGTATGTTGAAGACTTCACCTTTGGTTTCTTGGGTCGAAGACTTTGTAATGGTACATATATTGTATTATTATTCTCTAAATATTATGTGATCGATATTATTAATTATAATATATAAGAGATTTAATTATATATTATGTTATAATTTTGAAAATCCATATGCATAATATTAAGGGATTTAATTATATATTATATTATAAGTATGCATATTATTAATTAGAATAAAAGATTTAATATAATATAATGAAGGAAAAGAATTATAACTAAAAATTTAAAATTTTGAAAAGAATTATTAAATTATAGGAAGGATATGCATTTACCATTCGAATGTAATTATATCCTTATGGTAATGCTCTACTTTTGATAATAAAAGAGGTTAGTTGAAAAAAACTATTGATAACAAACGAGGGGATGTGAATACAAATGACCCAATGATGGAAATGCAAATTTCCCAATGACATGCCCAAATCGGCACTTGAGGTGCCGATTTGGGCAAATTCATTGGGCAATTTGCATATACGTCCCTCATATTTCCAAATCGGCACCACAGGTGCCGATTTGGACATTACTTTCCAAATCGGCACCTCAGGTGCCGATTGATAGCTATATTTTTAAATATTATGACATGATGGTTATTTAATTAATTAAGAATATTTTAGTAATTATTTTTAAAAAAGTCCCAGATATGAACTTGGTCAGTATCCACCGGGTAAGGTGTTGAGAGGACATAGTTTTGTCTTTTCATTGGCTGGTTCGGTCTTTTTCTCGTCTTTTACGCATGGGAAGAAAAAACTTGGGAAAAGACGGCTGTAAAGGTATGTACGACGTGAATCGTTTGATCAAGATCGGGCGATTTACACGATAAGAGCTCGTTCAGTTCGGGAATAAGCAGGAATAAAGATTGGGAATAAGGAGAATAAGGGTCCATTCTTTGTTCGGCTGGAGAATAGGAATAAGGAGAATAAGGTGAAATAAAGGTAGGTAAGGTAGGATAAAGATAGGAATAAGAGTGAAATAAGATGGAATGAGGAGGAATAATCGTACCACGGGAAACCGTATCGGATGGAGAATAGGCCCCTTATTCCAGGGCCTATTCTCCAAACGAACATGCCCTAAGGGTTGAAAAAAATTCTGATTTCATGTAAACCGCTCGATCAAGATGGCGCGGTTAACGCCACACCCTCTTCTACAGTCGATCTCTGCAGTACTGTTGAGGAACCGGTCCCAAAGACGGAAGCACCATCCCTAAAAAAACAAAGGGCATCACATCCACCCAAAGTCTAGTTGTGTGTTCGATTGATTCTAAAGGAACATGCATTTAGATATTTGTGCTGTATTTTAGTCAAATTCATGAAATCGACTTCACATCTAGTAGATATCGATCTACATATGTAAAAATACAACTCAATTTCTCCTCTCTGTCCATTATTCAAATTAAAGTACCTTTTTATATCTTCAATAAATAAAAAGTATAAACTCAAAAGAGTTAAATGCCTAATAAATATAAACCTTTAACATTCCATTCACAAGTCACATCTTTGTGTACCACCATATTACATGATCTCCCTCTATTTAATCTTGGGTAAATTACAAAAAAGGACCGATCTTTACATGGATTTCCAAATTAGGGATCGATCTTTATTTTGTAACAAATTGGGGACCAAAGTTTAATTTAATGTTTCATTCCCCGATGTCGTCAATGGACGGCTCAACTCATACCTCCAGTTGACGAAATTACCCCTAGTTTTTCACCTTCTCTATTTCTACCCTCACCCAAATGGAAGGAGAGGAAGATAACGGTAGCGCGCACACACCAACCACCACCCCGAACACCACGAACATCACGATCCCCTCGCCGTCCCTCCTCGTCGTCCTGACGTGCGTGAGGAACTCGATGGTAGCGATGTTGCAGTAGTCGGTGGTGCTGGGAGGGGTGCTAGCGTCGGTGTGTCGATGGAGGTGGAGGTGTGTCGATGGAATGAATTGTTGCGGCAATCGGTGTCTCGATGGAGGTGGGGATGAGATCCTAAACCTCTTGCGCGCATCTTAGCTCAGCATCTCGACCTCCGTATGGACCGTCAAAGTCACTGCCGTAGTTCCAACCTACAATCAACATCCTAAAGTGACTCCTTCACCGAGATGAACCAACGTAGATGGGAACCAGAGTTTCGACGTTTATCACCTCTCACCGCCTATAGTTAGGAAGAGAAGAGAGGAGCTTTTCATGTAGAACCCACTTTGCAGAACCATCTTCTCCCACGATCCTCCTATTCCATCTGCCAATTCGTAGAACTACTCCATGCTCCAGTAAACCAAAACCCATCAGGTCACTCGAGAACAAGGGTCGTTCAATGCCATTTCCTCCATTGATCTGAACTTCGTTGTGCATCTTATGGCTTGAGGAAGAAATGGAGTGTCGCATAGGAGAGGGGTGGATCTATCAAGGCCCCAATCATCTCAGTCGACCTACAGTTGTTGTAGGATAGAAATTCCATCTCGCCATCCTATGGCTCGCACCCTTCCACGACGCGCCCACCGAGCCTCCGTCCACGCCACTAGGCTCAGGTCAGCCAACAACCATGTGGAGTAGCGCCACCGAGCCCTCTCCCAGCCCACCAAAGCACGTGCAGCTCACAAGTAGGGAGAAATTATCTGATGCGGCAGTCAGTGGTGCTGGTAGGGGTGCTGGCCTCGATGCCAGTGGGGGCGAGGAGGGACAGCAAGGGTTCGTGACGTTCATGGTGTTCGGGGCGGTGGTCGGGGTGTGAGCGCTACCGTCATCTTCCTCTCCTTATGTTTGGGTGAGGGTAGAAATAGGGAAGGTGAAAAACTAAATCAGGGGTAATTTTGTCAACTGGAGGTATGGGTTGAACCGCTCATTGACGGTGTCGGGGACGGAAACGTTAAGTTAAACTTCGGTCCCCAATTTGTTGCAAAATAAAGATCGGTCCCTAATTTGAGAATCCATGTAAAGATCAGTACCTTTTTTGTAATTTACCCTTTAATCTTTGTTTGAAAATCTTATTTACATTTATGAATAACTTAAAATGTTAATATGTCGATATGTGGGTACTCATTGAGTGCAGGGGTGACTATATTAGTACCGGCTAGAAATTATTCGTTTAATAAGTGGATGGATGTAGGTATACTCTGAACGACGAGTGGTTCTTGGAGTCAGTCCCAATCCTAGCTCGACGAAGTCTTAGCTGGATGGGTATGTTATTCAATATTTGATTGAAATCTAAGAAGAAGACGGGGGAAGAGGACAGAAGGAAGATACTTACATTGATTTATATTGATGCTATTTCTTTGAAATATGTTATTATATTGTCCGTTCTTAAATATACGGTGATGAATTTTATCAGCTGTGAAAACTCCACCCATTGCTTATGGCAAATCCAATCCTTAGAATCCTTAATTACAGTAGCACTGTTTACCACCCCTAAGCAATGGGTTTTCTCGGGCTTTCGCTCACCCGTGCAACCCCGTAGCTCTGCTGCTCAACGCTGCTCTGGCAGCTGCCACTCTCATCTTCGGAATCACTGCCCTCCTCTGTCCTTCCCTTCCTCCTCTTGGGATCCGTCTTCTTCTCCTCCATTAAATCCACAAGGTACTGAAGCGCCACGTCCACGTCGTCGCTCCTCATCAGCTCGCCCGTCACCTCCGCCGGCGTCACGTTCACCTCCTCCCCCAGCATCCTCTCTATCGTACCAAACAAAGCATGCTCCTCCACGCAGTGATAATTCTGCACCAACGTCCTGAACGCTCCTGTCGTGCAGTAGGACATGTGTATGTGCATGTCCATCCTCCCCGGCCGGAGCAGTGCCGGATCCAACTTCTCCTTGTGGTTGGTCGTCAGCACGATGATCCTCTCGTCTCCGCAGCTCGACCACAGGCCGTCGATGAAGTTGAGCACACCGGAGAGAGTCACCCTCTCTCCCCTTTTGTCATTGTCGTCCTTGTCGTCCTCTTCCCGGTTCTGGAGCTTTATGGTGCAGTCCACGTCCTCCACCACAAGTATCGATCGGTTGGCCGTAGCCACGAGGATGGTCCTCAGCGACGTGTTGTCCGACACCTCCGTGAGCTCGAGATCGTATATATCGAATTTCAGATGATTTGCCATTGCCGCGATCAAGCTGGACTTCCCCGTCCCAGGAGGGCCATACAAGAGGTACCCTCGCTTCCAGGCCTTGCCAACCCGTCGGTAGTAATCTCTTCTCTTGACGAACCTGTCGAGGTCCTCGACCACCATGCGCTTGAGCTCCAGCTCCATGGCGACGGTGTCGAACGTGGCTGGGTGGTCGAGTTTCGTCGACATCCAGCTGCCGTAGTGCAGCATGTGGAGATTGAGGGAGCGTTCCCCATCCTTGATGGCATTCCAGTGGTCGAGTACATGGGTAAGGTACTTCCCGAGAGCTAGTTCTTTGTGCCGGCGGGGGAAAGTCAGCTCTAACCTCTTGGCTTCCCGCTGCCCATCGTCGTTTCCCCGCGAGTAGCAAATCAGCATCCACCGAAAGTGGGTACCCTCAAAAACGTCGATGACTTCTTCGCCGTCGTCTATTGTGACGATCATGGCTTTCTCGTTCACTTGCTTGGTGACGCGGAGGCGCGTGGTGGTGGTGGAGACCTTGGAGCCTATGTAGGCCTCGGCGGCGGTGTAGATCTCGTTGGTTTCGTATGAGTAGGTGGGGTGGTCAATGACGAGGGTGAGGTCAGGGGAGGCGGAGGAGAAGCGGGAGAGGAGGGAGGAGAGGGAGGAGCGGACGAAGTCCTGGACCTCGTAGGGGAGGAAGTCGTTGATGAAGGTGCGGACGACGACGGCGGAGGCGGCGACGCTGGCGGCGAGTGTGAGGGCGCTCTGGGCTTTGGCCATGGCTTTGGTGGCGGTGGAATCCATTGGTGAAGGGAAAGTGGTAACTGGAGTTGTGGAGACTGAGGAGAGTTGGGAGTCTTTATATACGCGGTTTGATTCGTGGAGAGGAAGGAAAGTTAGGTCCGAGAGTGCGTTCAGACGACGTAGACGTCAGCTACTGCTCGGAAACTTCACTCCCACGGCTTCTGTTGCTTTAATGGCATTATCGTCCATGGAAAGAAGTTGAGTTGTAGAAACATTAATGAAGGGCTCAGATTTCCTTTGATCTGACCAACTTAGACCAATTACACTTTTGGATGAATGGGTAAAAGGGTACAAGAGTAATCTTATTTTTTAGCGGATAAGATGGTGAGTAAGTTGTATGTTTGTTTGTTTTGGTATTTTAATGGCTGTGTAATTGTTGAGATGGGTAGATACAATGTAATTTTATTAGATTTCAGAAAAATAATTGGTTGTTGATTATTTTATTTTTTACATAATAAGATATGATAGTATAATTTCTTTTGTTTAAGTAAAAGAGGGAGAAGAAAATATTAATGGATATTGTATGGAAAGATGTGTGTGTGTGAGAGAGAATGAGGCATTCATGAGAAAGAAGAGAGAGAGTTGGTGGGATGATTACTCCAAAAATCTGGCGGTCGTATATTCCATACAAGGCGGAAACACAGTCGATGCGTTGACCGCTCAGAAATCTAGGTTTAATCAACAATTAACCCACGACAATCAAATCAAGCAATGAAAGTAAATACAGAGTTAAAATTTATTATAACTCTACAAAATATGTGTATAGGTGCAAGTATGTGTAGAGTGTCGAACTCAGGGAGAAGCAGGATAGAACAAGGCAATAATGCTAAAAAATATGAATATGATCAAATGCCTACAAGGATACCATATTTGTGGGTTTTTTATTTTAGTTTTTTTTATTTTATAATTTTATATTTTGATTTTAAATTTACTGATTTTGTATTTTCTTTTTGTATTTTATATTTTTATTTTTTTCTTAATAGAATATAAGTACAAAGAATGAAAATGAGATATAATATATAGAGAAAAATAAGCAAAAATAAGCAAAAATCAGGGAATAAAATCTTTTTGGGCTTTTTATATTTTTATAATATTTTTGTGATTTTTTTGGATTTTCTTAATTTTTTTGGTATTTTTAAAATCAAAAACACTGAAAACAGTGAAGAAAATAGAAGGCTGAAACTAAATTGAGGATGGAAAATATCAAACAGAATCCAAAATTCCTCAAACTAATTTTACAATAGAGTGATAATTCAGGGAAAATTCAGAGACCGAAGTTGTATTTTTATGATTTTTTTGGAATTTTTAGAACTTTTATGAAGTTTTTAAGAGTTATGCTATTTTTAGGGTTTTCTTTTGAAATTTTAGTGTTTTTTGGATAGAAATTACAACATATAGAGACACACAAAAGGTGATTTTTTTAGAATTTTTCAGGAGGATTCAATATTTTTTGATATTTTCTAATGCAAACAGTAGTAAAAAATCATATTTTTGATTTTTTATAAAGATGAAAATGCAATAAAAATGCAAACTAAAAATATGGCATGAAACTACAATGTAACAGAAACTTATGATATTTTTTGGTATTTTTGAGATTTTAGAGATGCATGAAATAAATAGAGACAACAAATAGAAAATACGCTACTAGCAAGGGCATAAATGTAAATATCTAGAAACTCAGGGGGAAAGTGCAATTTTCCACAAAATATATAACTAATAAACAAATTTTCAAGACCAAATACAAATACCCAAACCCGTAAGGGTACGCCTGCAATATTCCCCGCGACACACATAGTGTGCACGCGCCTGGGGAGGACCTATATGTAATTATTAAAAATCTGGGAGCGTACTTGCAATTTTTCCAAAATTAATACACTTAATTAAAAAGTGCCTGGACTAAAAACTAAATATAAAAACCTCAGGGGGTCCCCTGCAAAATACCCACCACCCCATGTACGTGAGTCACGTGAGGTGACGTGGACTGGACCTAAATTCAAATATCAAAAGTCTAGGGGTCTAAATGCAAATATTACAAGTTATTTAAACTACGCCTGAAAGTTAAAGGACTAAAAATAAATTACAAAATGGCCGGGGTGTAGAGTGCAAAATACCCATAGCTACGAGATCGAACGGCGGAGACGTCGCCACTAATCCACGTGGCGGCTCACGGACGCATGATGCCTGTTCGAAGATGAGTGGCTGCGATCAGATCTGGTGAAGTGATCAACTTTCGACGCGAGTCAAGATCAGACAGCTGTGTGGTGATTTGGAGCGACATCCTGATCGGACGACGGAGAGGTGAGGGGGAAGAACAGGGAAGAATGTCAGCGAGGCGAACTTCCCCGAGCTAGATCTTGGTCCTCCGGCGGTCTGGAAGTGTGCAAAATGGCCGAGCGTGCTCCTGGGAGGTCAGGCTAGATGCTGGAGGACTCGGCTTCGTCGGAGGAACGTCGAGGCACCGCCAAGAAGGCGGCGGAGGAATCGGGTCCAGGTACCTCCGGCGAAGTATGAAAAATGGTCTCCAAGGGCTCTCTGTGCATGTTGACCTGCAAAAACGAGTGAGAGGGTCCAGGGCAAACTGCCTGGACCCCACGAAGGTGCGGTGGATGGCGAAGCGACGAAATGGAAGTGCGGCCGAAGGTGCGCTCCGGTGAGGCAATCGTGGAGGGTGAACGGGTGATCGTCGGTTGATTCTAAAGGATCTAAACTACTCCTGAGGGTACAGGGAACAAGAAAACGCAAAAAAAAATAAGAAAAGGGGACTACCTCGATGGTCGGAGACCAGAGGGGAAGAACCTCGACGCCGGTGGTCGGCGGAGATGGTGGAGCCGCCTCGGCCCTTCCTCGACCCTCCTGAAGCTTGGAATGGGGAGCTATCACCTCCCTCTATCTCTGGAGCACGTTAGGTGGGGAGAAAGCTGCGCGCAAGGGGTTCAAACTTGAGCTCGAAGGTGGCGGGTCCAATATATACCTGGTGATGGCGTCTCCTTCAAGCGAGGGCCACGCGCGATGATGGAGATATGGCTAGATTTGAGCACTCGGTGTGGATCAGTGATGATCAAGGAAGGAGTTCTAAGAAGGAAGCGAAGCCAAATGATGGAATAATAAGGTGCCGAAATTTCTTGAAATCGGGGCAAAAATCACAGTATCAGACTTGGCAGGCCTCGATCAGGGAGTTGACCGAGGTATAGTAAATGATTTTATTAATTTTAGGTTATAAAATAAAAAATGTTTCTTATTTTATAAAGAACATTATGGTGATTTTTATTTATTTTTATGAGGTATAGAATTACAAGTTACCTTTTATGTCCTATATAGGTATATTCTTCTATATATTTTAATATTTTTTATTTTGTATATTTAATTATATTTATTTTGTTTCTTCTTTTATAAATTTATAAAATATTTTTATACACTTAAATATATTTTTAGTTTATTTTTCTGATGTATTTTGTACACTTAATAAAATATAAGTAGTAATTATATAGGTATATGTATTGGTATTGTACCTATGTATTACATACATGTGTTTTATTTTTAAATTTTCTTTAGGTTTTTATTCTGATTTTAATGTACATAGGTATTAGAAATAATATTTACAAAATTATAAAATTATGAAAATAATGAATAAATAATAAAATGAATATTTTAATCTGTGCAAGTATACAATAGGGGTCCAAAACTCAACTTCCAAACCGTAGCTCCGCCAAATACGAAAACACCTTCATTAAATAGCTTATTTAAAATTATATACAAGTAAAGGTGATTTTGATGTGGTTCGAGTTTTTATTTGAGAGATACAGGTCTGGGAAGTTGGTATTTTGGATTTTTATTCAGATCATAACTTTTTATCTGTACATTATTTTTGTGTAAAATTAATTTTGTATTTTCTATATTTAATTATCTACAACTTTCATGTTTAAAGTTTCTTTATTTGAGGTATAAGAAGTGGAACCAAAAATAGGTCCCAAAATGAATAAAGAATGAGTTAAACAAAGAGGATTTTTATTGTATATTGGCCCTTATCTCCCCCTCCTTTATTCCTTGTCGACCTAATCACCGAGATGCCTAGGTCTCGAGGTTTCGGGTCATAAAATATTTACAATATTTTATTCTTTTTTCTTTTCTTTTATTCTATAATTTTGGCATTAAAACAGTATTTTATACACTATTTACATACACATGCATGAATGCTAAGATGCACTAACTAAGGGTATTTACATGCATTTGCCAGGGTTTTTGAGGCCAAAATGATAGAATAAAGATGATGAAATGTGGATTCATCACCCCCTATACTTTGCCTTTGCTAGTCCCTAACAAACACTTATGCAATAAGTGCAGAAAAGAAAAATAAAGAGAAGAAAAAGAAGAAATTTGGATTAAGTTTAATTATCAAACTTGTCTTCACAAAATCAAAGTTTGGAGCTCAAGTCGGACCTTTGGAATTTTAGTGCGGACGGAACCTTAATGGGAATCGGATTTGAAATTCAACAATCTTCGAGAATCACAACACTCTGCTCAAGTCTCCCCAATAGCCAGGTCAGAAATATTTCAACTCATACGCAAACCCTTACGACTACGAAGTTGACTCGTACAGTGTAAGTGATTGTGGCTCTCCCAATTAGAATGACAAAGAGGCTGACTCTCTAGTATGACAACCCAATGATTCCCCAATCCAATAACTCCTTCCTCGAGGAGCGGGGTATTCCCTTCTAAGTTCAAGTGACAACCAACTCAAGAGGAGGGGGTGAAGAGAAGAATGGACGGTAGCCAGTGTAGCTACCTATCCTAGGATGCAAGACCAGTGTAGTCAAGTCATCCAGCTGCAAGCTCACATAATTTGACTTTGATGCTCAAGCTTGCTTATTGACTGTACAACATATTCACATACTTTTGCAGGCATTTTATTTTTTGTACAAGCCTGTCCTTATTTTTTTACTATATACATCATCATTTACATGGGGAGTTTTTCCTCTTGAGCCAGTAGACTATCCCTCTTTTGAAGTTTTATTACAACCCACACTCTCCTGTCTTTAGAATTCCTCATCACTGGACGGGTTGGGGTGCACTTCCCTCCCTAGAGGAGGACAAGTGTTTCCACTTGTGTGCATCTCATACCGGCAAATCCAATCCCCTCACCACTCCAACTGAATTGAGCCATGTGAAAGGTGCAGGTGTCCAAGTTAGGTCATTATCAACAAGAGTCGTGCGTGTGTTCCGAAATACTCTACTTAGGCAGTCAAGAATCCATTGAACTAAGTCTCGTGATCCTCAAAGAATAAGTCAACTAGACCTGAAGTACCTAAATTCCAGCTCCTATAAGGTTCCTGTTATTAGGTAGATTTACGGTCCAATCAAGCTCCAACCTTCAGATTTTATTTAGACTTGTTCAACCATCTACCTCAATCTGAAAAATGAGAATGCTATGCAAATGCTATGAAGAATTCGGAAAATATTTTTGTGATGCCATTTTCAAGATTTTGAACTTTTTATGGATTTTATTTTCAAAAAGATTTTTCAAATGTTTTTGGATTTTAGTTTTGCAAATGTTTTTGGGATTTTTTTGAAAAGAAAAGATTTTGGCTACAAACTAGGTACAAATATTTACACGGTAGTGTATTTTATATTCACAAGAAGTGGATTTTAAGGATTTACAAGGGTAAGTGTCAGTTTTATACATATACATATATATATAATATATATAAAGAATTTTAGGTGAGATGTATGTATTCCTCAAACTTATTTGAAAATCATTTTACAAACGATTTTGAAAACAATAGTCCAAAATAATTTTCACAAACATTTTTACAAACACGCACATACATTTGAAAATCATTTTGCAAAGGTTTTCCAAACTGTATAGATAGATTTTTCACATATTTTTGCGACCATTTTTCAAACCATTTGCAAATAATTTTTCAACATTTTATTTCACAAGAAGAAAATAATTTTTACACTCAAAAATAATTTACAAAGGTTGAAAACATGTAACAAAACATTTTCCCCTGATTTATTAATCAGTAAGTACAAAAAGAATTTGAGGAATAATCACAACTTTTTATTAAGGTTTTTAAATGAATTTTTATACGTAATAATAGCCATATAAAAATACAGAAGTACGAGTTATGGATAAGGTATATATGCAGTATATACGACCCCCCTATACTTAGCTCGAGCTATGTCCTCATAGATCATAGAGAAAAGAGAAGACATAACTCGTACTGAGTATAGAAAAGTCTAAAGAATAAAGAACGAATGAAGGAATGAATGAACGAATGAGAAGTCGACCGTCCCCCCTATACTTAGGATCAAATAATCCTAAGTATAACAGATTATACACAAAGCAGGGAGGGTCAAGGGTGGGAATGATCAGATCGTACTCAGACTGTCTCCCCCTATACTTAGGGTAAAATATCCCTAAGTATAGACAAGAAGAGGAGACAATGGAGATGATCAACGAATAGAAGAACTTGGGGTGCACACCCCCCTATACTTAGGGCTCCTAAGTACAGAAGACTGACAAAAAGAGGCGACACCTTTCTGATAGATAAAGAGGATAGAAAATGAAAAGAAGAAAATAAGAAAAGAATAGATCACAGCTCAGTGTGTGTACCCCCTATACTTAGGGCAAGGCGTGTCCTAAGTATACCAAAATCATAAGATGGCAACGGGGTAGCAGACATAACGGAAGAATGAATGAATGATATAGACAAACAGATATATACAGAGAAGATGAGAGTGATAATCATGTATGAGATGCAGATGATATGAGTCAAAGAGCACATCTCATACCAGAAGAATCGGGGCAACGTTAACGGTCGGCGGATCATGATCTAGATAGAGTTTTAGGCATTGACTGTTAACCCGAAAGGTAGATGAAGATGACAACTCGGATATGTCAATGCTACCATTGTCATGTACCTTCCTGACCTCATAAGGACCTTTCCACTTACTCTTTTATTTCCTTGGAAATAATTTCAACCTAGAATCAAACAACCATACGCGCTGATCGGGCTCAAACTGTTTATGGCTGATATGAGAATCGTGCCATGTCTTCACTTTTTCCTTATATTGTAGGCTACTAGAAAAGGCTTTGTCTCTCAGCTCCTCCAAGGCTGCCAACTCTGCTTTCCTATGTTCTCCTATACTCTCGGGATCCAACAATAACTATGTAACTGCCCATAGTGACTTGTGCTTGATTTCCACTGGTAAATGGCACGGCTTGCCATAGACGAGACGAAAGGGAGATGTCCCTAATGGAGTCTTGAAGGAAGTCCGATAGGCCCACAAGACCGAGTCCAAAAGCTGTGACCAATCCTTTCGGTCTGAGCGTACTACCTTCTGTAAAATAGTCTTGATCGCCCTGTTAGATACTTCAGCAAGACCACTAGTCTGAAGGTGATATGGCGTGGCAACAAGATGGTCAATGCTGAACTCGTCTGCAAGGGATTTTACCTTGTCATTAATAAAGTGAGACCCCCCGTCTGAAATCAGAACCCTAGGTACCCCGAACCGTGAAGTGATATTTTTACTAAAAAAGCGACACACAATCTTAGCATCTACGGCTCGGGAGGGGATGGCCTCAACCCAACGACTCACATAATCCACAGCGAGCAGAATGTACTCAAACCCCTGACTCTTAGGAAATTGGCCTATGAAATCAATCCCCCATGCGTCAAAAACCTCACAAAAGTGAATGGGCTGAATGGGCATCATGTCTCTCTGTCCGTAAGTACCCATCTTCTGACAGTCAGTACATCTCTTCACGAACTCATCTGAATCCTTGAAGAGAGTAGGCCACCAAAGGCCGGATTGGAGCACCTTCTGTGCTGTCCGTCTCCCAGAATGATGTCCTCCTGCCTCAAGCTTGTGGCAGTAGGTGAGGACGCTATGTTTCTCATCTTGATGAATGCACTGTCTCCAGATGTTGTCCCCTCCTTCATGATAAAGGACGGGGTCCTTCCAATGGTACGACTTTGCCTTCACAAGGAAGATCTCAAGCCACTGTCTAGGCCAACCTTGTGGAATAGATTTGGCAACAAGGTAATTCACAATGTCAACATACCATGGGAGAGAGGTGATAGCAAGGATCTCCTCGTCTGGAAAAGTCTCAGTAATAGGTACCATGGGCTCAGATTCCTCAAGGTTCTCTAAGCGAGAGAGGTGATCTGCCACAACATTATTAACTCCAAGTTTATCCTTAATCTCGATATCAATTTCCTAGGGGAGAAGGATCCATCTGGTCAATCTGGCTTTGGCATCCTTCTTCGACATTAAGTACCGAATGGCAGTATGATCTGTAAAATTTTTTAATCTAGATCCAAGAATGTAAGATCTGTACTTATCCAAAGCAAAGACTACCAGTAGCATCTCTTTCTCAGTCTATGTATAATTCCTTTGAGATGCATCCAAAGTCCGGCTAGCGTAGTGTATGGCATAGGGTAATCCATCCCTCCTCTGTCCAAGCACAACCCCTATGGCATAATCAGAAGCATCTGTCATGATCTCAAAGGGGAGAGACCAATCATATGGCTGAAGGACAGGAGCCTCAACAACTAAATTCTTGAGAGTCTCGAAGGACTTAAGACACTTATCATCTACGAGGAACTCGGTGTCTTTAGTCAATAAATCTGTAAGCGGTCGGGCAATTCGACTGAAGTCCTGAATGAACCGCCGGTAGAAACCGACATGCCCCAGAAAAGACTGCAACTGTTTCAAATTGGATGGTGGATTGAGTTTTCTAATGATATCCACCTTGACCGGATAAACCTCCATGCCCCTGTTGGAGATGATGTGACCAAGGACCATCCCCTGAGTCAACATAAAGTGACTCTTCTCCCAAGATAGTACAAGGTTTACCTCTATGCAGTGATGAAGTACTCGGTCTAGGCAGTCAAGACAAGCATCAAACCCATCGCCTTAGACCGAGAAATCATCCATGAAGACCTCTAAGCAGTCACCTATCATTCTGAAAAGATACAACATGCACTTCTGGAATATCGCTGGAGCGTTACATAGGCCAAAGGGCATCCGTATGAAAGCATAAGTCCCAAATAGACAGGTGAACGTCGTTTTATCCTGGTCTTCAGGCACAATAGCCACTTGATTGTATCCGGAATACCTGTCGAGGAAACAGTAATGACTCTTCCCAGATAGCCTCTTGATAATCTCATCCATAAATGGCAATGGGAAATGATCCTTCTTGGTGGTATCATTCAATCGTCTGTAGTCCACACAGGCCCTCCAAGAAGTGGGAATCTGGGTGGCGATCTCCTCTCCAGACTCATTCATAACTGTAGTGACACCTGTCTTCTTGGGTACCACATGTAAAGGACTGACCCATTTGGAGTCGGAGATGGGGTAGATAAAATCGGTGCTCCAACATTTAGATATTTCCTTCATTACCACATCTTGAAGGTTCAGGTTCAGCCGTCGCTGGAACTCACACGATGGCTTAGCATCCTCCTCGAGGTAGATACGGTGGGAGCACAGAGCCAGACTTATTCCCCTGAGATCAGCCACACTCCATCCTATTGCCTTGCGGTTTTGTTCAAGAACCTCCATCAAACGAGATTCTTGTTCTCCAATCAAATATGCTGAGATAATGACTGGGTGCATATCTGGTTCTCTAGCAAGGAATCTATACTTGAGCGACTACGGTAAATGCTTCAATTCTGGCTTGGTGGGAGTTGGAAAATCTGGCTTCTGATATGTCTGTGTAAAAGCAACCAGGTCTACATGTGAGAACTCTCGCTATACCTATAATTCCGACGAAGGGAAGCCTGTTGATGTGTTTATCATCTGTGCTGGCTCACTCTCTGTCCTCTCTGTCTGCTCATCGGGAAACAGACATGGCAAGTATGCATTAAAATCCTTCCAATCAAAGTCTTCCTTCGAGGGATCTGAATCTGAACAAACATCAGTTTCACTACTCATCACACAACTGTCAGCCTCTATAATGTCTTCTGCCAGGGGTGTGCTCTCTGAACTTTCATCTACTATGAAAGGTGTGTACTCTAAGTCTGTAGACAAGGCGAGGGCTCATGCTTCTGGTTCTTCCCAAACTGCTTCATCATCGGTCATCACAAAATCACACTCCTGGTGGACGTCTAGCTCTGCATCTGTCATCTGCACTGTGTCACTGCATGGTTCTGAGCAGGCTGAATCTCTCGCTCGGGTCTCGTCAATCGTCTCTATTTGTATACTCTCTCCCTCTACGGGAAAGTACACCTTCCCCCTATCATGGTCAATCACCACCTTGGCTATGGCCAAGAATGGGCGTCCTAGTATGATGGGGGTATCAATCGCCGATTCAGGGATCTCCATGTCCAATACAACAAAGTCCACGGGGAATTTCAGGCCCTGAATGGTGACGACCACATCTCTCAACAACCCCTTCACCCTCTTGATAGACCTATCAGCAAAATGAAGGACTGCCCGACTCCGATGGAGCGGGCTGAACTCGAATCGATCGAGTAAGTCTGCCGGAAGGAGGTTGATAGAAGAGCCACCATCTAATAGAGTACGATTGAACGACTGCTCACTAATTTGGCATCTGACATATGGAACTCCTGCATCAGGTCGTTTGGCTGGCAACTGGTTCTGAATGGCACAACATGCAGCATGGGACAGCACATGGATTTATCCTCCAGTGTTCCACCTCTTCCTACATACGGTGGTCTTCTCTCTCAGATTCTTTTGGAAAAAGGGGGATGTGCTCAAGTGCCTCCTGTAGAGTCAGCTGTATCTGAAATCTATCTATCATTTATTGGCTGAACTCTAATTGTTCCTTCTTTTTGGGATTTTCTGTTTTATCCCCTTCGCCAAGCGGAGTGCTTGAGGGAAGGGGATGGATGTGCCCTCCTCAGATGGAGGACTAGGAAGAGGTTCTTGTGCCTGTGAAGGAGTGGAATCCATACAATGATCATTATGCAACACATATGGACTCGAAGTGGATACATAAACCTTTCCTTTATTCATATTTTTGTTCTTTTTCTTGTTACCACAATCTTGAGATGCAAAAGGTGGCAACCCAACAGGTGGGAACTCAACAAAAGTAGAAGTGGTGGCCTCAGTACCCCCACCGGCATCTGACTTCGCAGCATCAACACTGCGCTCTATCTCTGCATCAAGTAAAATGGTGGCATCAGCACCATCGTCTGCATCTGGTATCACGACGGCCTCAGCACCGTCACCTGGATCTTCATCCTCGGTGGCATCAGCATCACCGTCATCATCATTATTGTTAGCGGCATCAACACCGCTTATCTCCTCATCCGAGGCTCTAGATTCTCCATGGTGTTGTCCCTCAGATGAGACGCCACCAGCTGGTTTCCTACCGCTCCTAAGTGACACGAAGTGAGTATCAAACATAGAATACATGTCATTCAAATAAGCACTAGGAGTGGCATCCTCTGTAGACTGTACCTGCTCAGACTTTCTCTTCAAGTTATTTGGGTTTGGCTCGCTCTATGCCGGTATGGCAGCTTTTCCTTTTATTATATCCCTCATTTCCTGTCGGAACTCATCCATTGCTCGCCGAAAAGATGTTTGATGTTCGGAGAGCAAGCGGGAGAGATCGTCAAGTGCTGGGTTCTCTAGAGCAGGTGCTGGAGGATCGGAAGTGTTCCCTTGTTGGAACTGAGGTTGCTGGTGAGGCTAAGAGTACTGCTGCTGGTAAAGCTACTGCCGCTACCTTCAATGTTGTCCCTGATAGGCGGGACGATGACTCTGCTGGAAATGCTGCTGTGGTTGGGAGTACTGGGGCTATTGGTGTTGGCTACTATGACTGCCTTGAGCTGGAGGCTGCTGTTGGGATGAGGCACCTCCGGTGGTCCAATGGAATCCTGGGTGATCACGACGAATCCCAGCCTGCTGGGGGTACCGGTCGTACCATATCCCGTTGCCTTCCATCAATTGCTCTTGCTCGAAGGGTGGAGGTGGTAGTGCTGCCAATGGCTGATCCGGCTGATAGACCACCATCTGAGTGTCATGAGATGGTGGCTACTGTGAATAGTGCGGTATCTGCTGTGCTGACACCTCCTAGACATGATGAACTTAGCGATATGCGGGGGGTGGGGTAGAGCGGCTACTACTGGACTCAGCATGTGACCTGGGAGGCAGATGTGACGTTGTTTGTGCCTCCTCAATACTCAAGATGTGAGTCTTCAGGTCACTCATGGCCTTAGCCAACTGGTCTATCTGGCCAGACCTTGGCCTTGCTTCTTCTCAAGAATCTCGATGCGGTCCAATTTTTCACTGATTATGCCTATGTCAGCAGCTGATGATATGCTGCTGCTGCTGACGAAGTATGGTTCCCTGCATTGATCCTGGCAATGCGGTGATAAGAAGTAGCCCATGGCGGGACCTTGGAGTGTGTGTAGATTCGACCCTAGGACATCACTGTAGAATTTTCTGCCATCTGTTCATAGATGGCCCAGACCGCTTCTGCATCCTTGAAGAAATACGATCCTCCACAAGAGGCGTTTACAAGCCCCTGCAGCTCCGATGTCAGCCCACAAAAAAAAACCCTGGACAAGATAGGGTTGTGATATCTCATGGTGTGGACACTGATCTTTGAGCTCTCTAAAGTGATCCCACGCTTCATGGAATTGTTCGTTGGGGATCATTGTGAAATTGCTGATCATTGCTCTTGCTGCATTTGTCCGTCCGAGTGGATAGTACTTGTTCAAGTATTCGTTCCGGAGTTGATCTCAAGTGTCGATGTACCTCTGATGAATCTGCGATTCGTCATCTTTATTCATTTATTTTAGCTTAAAATCCCTTATAAAACACCTGCATATAACGCTAACTCCATATTCTTACTAACTTGCATCTGTGTGTAAATATTGTACATTTCTTACTAATTTTAACCTAAAATAAATAAAGAAAGAAAGAAAGGAAAAATAAAGAAAAGAAAATAAAAAAATAAAGAAAAGAAAATAAAAAAGAAAGACTGTATACATGCTGACCCGAACCCCGAGAGAAGGTCAAGACTTGACCTGATCGACCAGGAATAAAGTAGGGGGAGATAGGGTCCTTAACCAGAAAATCCAAAAAAAAAGTGTGTTCTCACTCATTTTGTATATCTGTATAAAACTGACACTAATTTATTTGTACCTTAATTTTCCTCAAACCAAATAACATTCAAAACCAAAGTTGTAAATAAAAATGTGTTCTAAGTACTAAAATTGATTGCACAATTAAATCATGTACAGAATAAAAGTAACCACACTTGGAAAAAAACCACTAAGCACTAATTTAAAGACCAATTCCTACTCCATATGAGCTCAAATTGAATCAATCTCACTTCCATTGAACACGAAATTAAATTATCTTTAAAATGGTTATACTTTCATAATTTTTGGAGTTACGGTTGAAAAGTTGGTTTTCTGGGGTGGTTTGTGCAATTTTCCCATGTATTTTGTGCATATTGTATTTGTATATATTGTAAATTAATCCCACTAATTTTTTTAATAAAAATAAAAAATAATAATAAATTCTCAAAACACAAAAAAGGCTAATTTCGTCATTTATCCTTGTATATAGTCTCACATATGTATATAGTATATGTATATAGTTGCAATTTTTAATTAACCTTCATAAAAAAATAAAAAAAATAACATTTTTTAATTCAAATTAAATAAGTGACGAAAATTAAAAAAATTAGATAATTTTGTAATTAGTTTTATCTCTCTTTTATTTTCATTTTCAAATTTCATCTCCCTTCCACCAACAAAAATTCAAAAAATCATTTTAATTTTCATCTCCATTATCTCTTTATTTAAAATTTTAAAAATTCAAATTTCATCTCTCTTCTATTTATATGGCTCCTTCTCCCTCATTCCAACGTGATCAATCTTTAGAGAGAGGAGCCCGATCTCCGAGAGAAATTTCGTCGAGGAAGTTGCCTAGCCTCCAAGCTGTCCGGTGACAGCGAGTCGGCCTTGTGGAGGCGATCACGGTCTATTTTCCGCTCCTAAGGTGAGATCCAAATTTTTCTTTGCATTTTATCTTAGTTGAATCACATTTTATTTTATCGCATTTTATTTTCATTGTCATTTTTTTATTCTTCTAGATCTTAAAAAAATCCATCTCGATTTGATCCACCACCGACTCGATTTTTCATATCATCTTCTTGATCTCTCTGCCTTCAATTTCTATCTCCCACGATCTATCAACTCCGACCACGCATGGTGGTCAGAGAGTCGGATCCAACTCTTCCATTTTTCTACGGATCCCCATTCATGTTCCAATTTGTAGATAAATAAAAAAATTGTTTCTTTTTCGTCTCTAACATTTATTTTGCAGGATCATATACTAATAAAAAAGAAAAAAAAGAATTTCTTTATCATTTTTTTAATTTTCGGATTTACAAAAAAAATAAAAAAAAGTTTTTTTTATTGTTTACATCATAACCAGAAAATAAATTACAAAATTAAAAAAATTAAAAAAAAAACGTGAGGAGACGGCTGCCCTCCAGCCGCCCCCCCTTGCGATCCTTGCACCAGCGCCGCCGCACGCGGTGGTCATCGTAGATCTCCGCTCCAGCGGCGTCGCCACCGCGCTTCCCCGCTCCACCGCAGGCCGCGACGCCTCCTCCTGCCACCTGCCGCGTTCGCCTCCGCCAAGCCTTGCAGCACCGCCACAAAGCCCCTCTGCCCGCTGTTCGTCCTCCTCCCAGATCACGCGGCGGTCGGACCAGCACCGCCGTCCGCCTGTCTTCATCCGCCGAGCAAGCCTGCCTCCACCGCTCCCCAGCCGTCCGCGTGGGGAGGAAGAAAAGGGGCGGCGGCCTTGTTGCTCCCCCTCTTGTTTGCCTTGTGATTGAAGAAAGAAGACAAGCCATAAGGCTTCCTCAAATATTTTATTTGACAAATTACAATTGACGCCCCCAGAGTTTCAGAAATTGCAAAGAAGCCCTTGAGCCTCCAAAGCACATGCACTGCATGTGACATACTGGGTAAATTGCACATTGTTTTCCCTCTGTCTATTTTTGTTGTTTATTTTATGCAAAACATTGAATCTTTGCTTTTTAGTCCCTGAACTGCAGAACATTGAACTTGCATGATCTTCTATTGAAATAAATGTTTCTCATGCTTCAAAAATTTTGAGAAAATTGTACTATAGTCATGATGTGCTATTCTTCCTAACATAAAAATTTCATTGGATTTTGCCTTCATTTATAATTATTAAAAAAATAAAAACATGTCATTTTTCCTTGCTTGAAATTCCAAAATTCATAAAAATTCGAATATTGTTCCAAAAATTCCAAAAAGATTAGAGCAGCTGTATTTCATTTTCTTTTAATTTCTGACCAATTTTCACGAATTAATTATTTATAAAACCCAAAAAATTGAAAAATATTAAAAATCTTCTAAAAATCATAAAAAAATCTATAAAAATCGAAAAATTATGATTTCAGTTTCTGTTTGTAGATATTTGCTTCTAGTTTGTCTTAAAAACAGTGGCCAGGAGTTTTGGGTTTTTAAAATATTATTAAATTGAAAAGTACTCCAGGCTGTGCACATTTTCTTATTTCCTCAATGTTTAATTTTTAGAAAAATACAAAAACATCTGAAAATTCCACAAAAATTCTCATAAACATTTCAAAACTTTTAAAACCCAAAAATATTTTCTTTGGATTTTTCTGAGCATTTTTTACTAATTGAAAAATTATAAAAAGAGTTGGTGTGCTTATTTTTTGAGTTTAATCACATTGTTCGTTATTTTTTTAAAATTAAAAAAATTTGCAAAATCAAAATCACTAAAAATTTGGAAATCAGAAAATACAAAAAAATAGAAATAAAAAAAATAAAAAAATATAAAAAGATTCAAAAAATCATAAAAACCAAGGATAGTTGTCCTTTGAGATTCCTGTTTTCTTTTAATTCATTTTTTATTAATTAAATAACCCTCGGGAATTGTAGCCTCCCTGAGTTCGACCCTGTCCGCTGTACAGGTTAATAAGTAGCAAAAATTTAAAAAAAAAAAATAATCTTTTGTTGACGCGGGTTTTGGGGATAAAAGCAACGACCAATTCATCAATTAATTTTCCATCCTCCACAAATTCACGCTCAACAAAATGGCGTCGTTGGTGTCCTCAGTCACAAACCTATCATGGATTGTACTGCATATCCTTTCAAACTCTTGCAGATGGAGGTGAGGTTCTTCGGTGGCCAGCCCGTGAAACTTGGGCAGTAGCTGAATGGTATGTGGGCGAAGCTCGAAGTATCCATAGATGGGAGGGAGTCGGATCCATCGGTGCGTGAGGGTTGCACCAGGGTTGTGCAACTGCCTCATGATCCTCGGGGGCGGACTTTCCTGGTTAGGTTCTTCTGCTTCGCCTGCTGCGTCTGGTATATCACCGCCCTCATGTCGTTCTTCTTGTCCCTCATGCATCTCCCTCATGATTTCACCCATGAACACTCCCTAGTCTCTGATCTGTCTCTGCATGGTTTCTAGGGAGGCTACCAGTGATGTGCTGATGGCAGCTTGATCATATATGTACGGAGGTGATCTCTGCTCATCAGGGTGTTCCTCTCTGCCTTCCATATCTTGGGTTTCTGCAAAGTCAAAAGAATCCATCTCAGGTACAGTCAAATGCTCTGAACTCTATACTGCACTAAACTCTGACACCTCTGGACTGATAGAAGAAGAAGGGTGGTCGAGGGGGAACATGGTGGACATAAACTCAGGCTCAGAGAGTGGGTCTGGACTCCCCAAAGCTGACCTAGATGAGTAGGGAGGAGTGCTCGATAGCGGTAGCACCAGACGTGGCCTAAGGGATCTCCTTCCCATTATTTTGATCTTGGAAAAAAATGACGGATGAGATCTGGAATGCAAACAACATGTGAAAAACAAACCCCATGTTCACCTACGCAACTCTTGAGCTGATGACCGTGAAAGTTCGATCCTCTATCATGTCAAAATTTTATTAAGGTGATCAGTCAATCTATCAGAGCGGTTAAGCGAGCTGTTAGGAACCCAACTCTCCTAGCCGACTGTCCCAATCTCAAATGAGATCTTTCCCAGCCAGTAAGAGTTGCGGGCCGTTTACCGGCTACCCGATCAACTCCCTCTGCTAAGGACGTCGCGGTCCGCTTTACCGATTATCGGAGAGATCCTCACTGGAGAACGACTCACCAAGACTAGTAGTCAACCAAGATTTCGGGCGTGGCTCTATCCTAGTGTTCGGGTTACTCTCTCACTGCAGATAAATCAACCAAGGAGGGGGTTACTCTCCCCAAGACAATTTTTTTGAAAATGAGATGAGTTTTAAGGTCAAGTTTGCATTAGCAGTCCCAGTTTTATGATTTTCACATTTTAGTATTTTTCTGAAATAAGGACAACGCCTAACGAATTTTTCGATCTCCTGGTTATTTTAAGTCCAATAAAATGGGGGAGGAAGTCGAAAAAGCCGATACGCGATCAAACACAATGATGCATGCAGAGATAGAAATGTGTACCTTGCTCCAGCACTCTACATGCAGGGTGATCCGTACATAAATTAAAGACATAAATTAAATTACCTATATGATGCAAGAAGAAATCAGCCTTAGACCAGAATTTCTACACGAGAAGAACAGTAGCTAGATGGTTAACAAGAGGAGTCGGAGTCTGGTCTCTGATGTCGATCGGTGTCCACCACAACGGATCCTGCCAGCGCTATATACGGCCTCTAGCGACACGTGACTCCTCAGGTGACCAAGATAGTTTTTTTTCTTTTGTGAGTTATTAATTAGGTCCACTTACGATCTATAAGCACAAGCAAAATATTAGGTGCGGGGTCCTAATCAATTACGTCACAATAACAATAAAATCCTAAGTCTAGGGGCCAAAATCTTCGTGAATCAAAATAAAAGAAAAGCGAAGAAAACAAAACTGGCGAAAAAACGTGAAAGTAGAAGAGGTCCCTAAGGGAACAATCCCTCATAAATTGGGCCCGAGTGTCTTGGAGAGTCCAAGTTATTACAATTTACAGTCTCTCTCTCACTTCAAATTACACAAATAAACAAATAAGCAAAAGTGCTCAAGATGGTAACTGTCACCTCAGATCCTCCAAATCTCCTTTGATGCTAGGTCAAAAGTCACGCTCCGCTTTCACGTGGGTACACAAGCGCCTTGGATATAGTGCTTCCATCGATCCACGGTACCTCGCACAAAGTCCAAAGAGAGGGTGATTAAACAAGTCAAGCAATAATATCACATGAGTAGAGCTCAAAAATAGGCAAATAATCACAATGAATCTAAATCTAAACGCTATTGCTCCCCGATAACGGTGCCATTTGATTACCCCAAAAATCTGGCGACCGTATATTCCACACAAGGCGGGAACACAGTCGATGCGTTAACCGCTCAGAAATCCGGGTTTAATCAGCAATTAACCCATGACAATCAAATCAAGCAATGAAAGTAAATGTGGAGTTAAAATTTATTATAACTCTACAAAATATGTGTATAGGTGCAAGTATGTGTAGAGTGTCTAACTCAGGGAGCAAGCAGGATAGAACAAGGCAATAATGCTAAAAAATATGAATATGATCAAATGCCTATAAGGATATTATTTTTGTGAGTTTTTTTATTTTTATTTTTTTTGATTTTATAATTTTATATTTTGATTTTAAATTTACTGATTTTGTATTTTCTTTTTGTATTTTATATTTTTATATTTTTTTCTTAATAGAATATAAGTACAAAGAATGAAAAGGAGATATAATATATAGATAAAAATAAGCAAAAATAAGCAAAAATCATGGAATAAAATATTTTTGGGCTTTTTATATTTTTATAATGGTTTTATGATTTTTCTGGATTTTTCCTAATTTTTTTAGTATTTTTAAAATCAAAAATACTGAAAATAGTGAAGAAAATAAAAGGATGAAACTAAATTGAGGATGAAAATATCAAACAGAATCCAAAATTCCTCAAAATAATTTTACAACAGAGATGATAATTCAGGGAAAATTCAAAGACAAAGTTGTATTTTTATGATTTTTTGGAATTTTTAGAATTTTTATGAAGTTTTTAAGAGTTATGCTATTTTTAGGGGTTTTCTTTTGAAATTTTTAGTGCTTTTTGGATAGAAGTTACAGCATATAGAAACACATAAAATGTATTTTTTTTGAAGTTAATATTTTTTGATATTTTCTAATGCAAACAATAGCAAAAATGCATATTTTTGAATTTTTATAAATATGAAGATGCAATAAAAATGTAAACTAAAAATATGCGTGAAACTACAATGTAACAGAAACTTATGGTAATTTTTAGTAATTTTTTGGAATTTTAGAGATGCATGAAATAAATAGAGACAACAAATAGAAAATACACTACTGCAAGGGTATAAATGTAAATATCCAAAAACTCGGGGGACAAAGTGCAACTTTCCATATAACTAATAAACAAATGTTCAGGACCAAATACAAATACCCAAACCCGCAAGGGTACGCCTGCAATATTCCCCGCCACACACGTGGTGTGCACGAGCCTGGGGAGGACGTATATGTAATTATAAAAAACCTGCGGGTGTAATTGCATTTTTTTCCAAAATTAATACACTTAATTAAAAAGTGCTTGGACTAAAAACTAAATATAAAAACCTCAGGGGTCCCCTGTAAAATACCCACCACCCCACGTGTGTGAGTCACGTGAGGTGACGTGGACTGGACCTAAATGCAAATATCAAAATTCTAGAGGTCTAAATGCAAATATTACAAATTATTTAAACTACACCGGAAAGTTAAAGGACTAAAAATAAATTACAAAATGGTCGGGATGTAGAGTGCAAAATACCCATAGCTACGAGATCGAACGGCGGAGACGTCGCTACTAATCCATGTGGCGGCTCAGGGACGCACGATGCCGGTTCAAAGATGAGTGGCTGCTATCAGATCTGTTGAAGTGATCAACGGTCGATGTGGGCCAAGATCGGACAGTTGTGCAGTGATCTGGAGCGGCGGCCTGATCGGACGGCGTAGAGGCGAGGGGAAGAACAGGGAAGAACGCCGGCGAGGCGAACTTCCCCGAGCTAGATCTCGATCCTCTGGCGATCTGGAAGCGTGCAAAATGTTCGGGCGTGCTCCTGGGAGGTCGGGCTAGATGCTGGAGGACTCGGCTTCGTCGTAGGAACATCAACGCACTGCCAAGAAGGCGACGGAGGATTCAGGTCCAGGTACCTCCGGTAAAGTACGCAAAATGGTCTCCAGGGGCTCTCCGTGTACGTTGACCTGTAAAAATGAGTGAGAGGGTCTAGGGCAATCTGTTTGGACCCTGCGAAGGTGCGGTGGATGGCGGAGCGGCGAAATGGAAGTGCGGCCGAAGGTGCGCTCCAGCGAGGCGATCGTGGAGGATGAACGAGTGATTGTCGGTTGATTCTAAAGGATCTAAACTACTCATGAGGGTACATGGAACAAGAAAATGCAAAAAGAAATAAGAAAAGGGGACTACCTCGATGGCCAGAGACCAGAGGGGAAGAACCTCGACGGCGGTGGTCGGCGGATATGGTGGAGCCGCCTCGGCCATTCCTCGACCCTCCTGAAGCTTGGAATGGGGAGCTGTCACCTCCCTCTATCTCTGGAGCACGTTAGGTAAGGAGAAAGCTGCGCACAAGGGGTTCAAACTTGAGCTCAAAGGTGGCGGGTCCGATATATACCTGGTGATGGCATCTCCTTCAAGCGAGGGCCACACACAAATGATGGAGATATGGCTAGATTTGAGCACTCGGCGTGGATCAGTGATGATCAAGGAAGGAGTTCCAAGAAGGAAGCGAAGCCAAAAGATGGAAGAATAAGGTGCCAAAATTTCTTGAAATCGGGGCGAAAATCACAGTGTCAGACTTGGCTGGCCTCGATCTGGGAGTTGACCGAGGTCAACGAACGACCGCGCCCGGTTGGTCCACGTGGACCAACCAGGAAATTCCGGGTCAAAATTATTAGTAAATTCGAAATAAAGAAGTAAATGATTTTATTAATTTTAGGTTATAAAATAAAATTTGTTTCTTATTTAAAAAAGAATTTTATGGTGATTTTTATTTATTTTTATGAGGTATAGAATTACAAGTTACCTTTTATGTCCTATATAGGTATATTCTTCTATATATTTTAATATTTTATTTTTATTTTGTATATTTAATTCTATTTATTTTGTTTCTTCTTTTATAAATTTATAAAATATTTTTATGCACTTAAATATATTTTTATTTTATTTTTCTGATGTATATTGTACACTTAATAAAATATAAATAGTAATTATATAGGTATATGTATTGGCATTGTACCTATGCATTACATACATGTGTTTTATTTTTAAATTTTCTTTAGGTTTTTATTCTGATTTTAATGTATATATGTATTAGAAATAATATTTACAAAATTATAAAATTATGAAAATAATGAATAAATAATAAAATGAATATTTTAATCTGTGCAAGTATACAATAGGGGTCCAAAACTCAACTTTCAAACTGTAGCTCCGCCAAATGAGAAACCACCTTCATTAAATAGCTTATTTAAAATTATATACAATTAAAGGTGATTTTTATGTGGTCTATTTTTATTTGAGAGATACAGGTCTGGGAAGTTGGTATTTTGGATTTTTATTCAGATCATAACTTTTTATTTGTACATTATTTTTGTGTGAAATCAATTTTGTATTTTTCTATATTTAATTATCTACAAATTTCATGTTTAAAGTTTCTTTATTTGAGGTATAAGAAGTGGAACTAAAAATAGGTCCCAAAATGAATAAAGAATGAGTTAAACAAAGAGGATTTTTATTGTATATTGGCCCTTATCTCGCCCTACTTTATTCTTTGTCAACCTAATCATCGAGATGCCTCGGTCTCGGGGTTTCGGATCATAAAATATTTACAATATTTTATTCTTTTTTCTTTTCTTTTCTTTTATTCTATAATTTTGGCATTAAAACAGTATTTTATACACTATTTACATACACATGCATGAATGCTAAGATGCACTAATTAAGGGTATTACATGCATTTGCCAGGGTTTTTGAGGCCAAAATGATAGAATAAAAATGATGAAATGTGGATTCATCATGGGCCCACAAGTGGGATAAAGGATTTGAGGGGGTAACTTGGTGGGTAAGCTCGTGGGTAACTCATTTTGGAAGGATAACCCCACTAAGGGCTAGTTTGGTTATTGGATTGAGTTAAGTTGGGGTTACCTCCTGTGAATAGATAGTAGTTGTTTGGATGGTTATGAGGGTTGTTAGAGGGTTGGAATAAGAAATGTGATGTGATGTCACATTGATTTATGATAGAATTTCAACTTAGGTGTGTAAGGTGGTTTACCGGATTACCTTGAGGTAACCCGGGGCACACTACCAACCAAATGAGCCCTAAGTGAGCGCATCCTTGGATTTTCTGATATACGTATCATAATTATGTTCCCTTCTTGACTTCCGCTTTTTCACATTCATCACTGTCACTGAAATTCCCTACCAAATTATTGGATTCTACCGTTACATTTGGACTGATTTAGGAGTAGGTACATGATCAAATCTAGTATATATCATACAGAGGCCATGGTCCATATTTGATTATTATATTTTACTTGCATAATATCATAAGTTTTTAATACGATCATCCATAAATGTAAAATGTAGCATTTTAAAAGTAAGGATACAAATTCACTTAGTGATTTGGTGGTAGAATTGTGTGCTGAATAAATTTTAGAGCATTCTAATTCACAATATACCTTATTTAATAAATTTTTTTTTGAATTACTTCTAAAATATTAGAATCACATGTATTTGATATAAAATTTGATTCTACCTCATTTATCTCTTGCACTATTTCTCCCTCCTAGTAAATGAAAGAACTTTTATTATTTCATTTTAACCTGGATTTTTTCATTTTAAAATTTAACTTGATAACCTTAGGGACGAATTTAAATAAGTTTAAATGATTAGATTTATCAAAATTTAAAAATCACTTAATAATATAATTTATTTGGAAAGCCGACCCTAGGAATAGATTTAAATAAGATTGAAATGGTAAATTTATCAAAAATAAAAAAATACTATTAAAAAATTTAAGTCTATTTAACATTATTGTTTGAGAATACAATATTTTTTAAATTTTGAGCAACATGATAGTTGTATACTTGGCCCTCCTTAAAAAAATCATGGTTCTGCCTCTCGTAGGTGTGTGTATGTGCACTAGGGTAACATCTGAATCCGTCTAAAATCGAACTTGACTCGATTTGGGTCCGATGAACCCAATAAAGTTGTTGCTCAATACCAAACAACCTAAAACAATCAACTGATCATGAATCAAAAGTCGTCCGGGTGGAATCGACTAAAAATTGGTCACATCGTAATACGCTCCGCGAAAAAGCTGCGACACAAATTCGGAAACCGCAAAATGAACCGAGACCGTCATTAGATCCGATTAGACGAAACAAGACCAACGGAATCGACCGTTCGTCAATCGGATATCGTTTGACATTTTAAATTCACAAAATTTAATCAAATAAAAACCGTATCTCAGAAATTCGGGTATTCAAAACCCGATCGGAAGTATATCAATATTATACTCAAATTGATCACCATTTGGAGATGATCAAAATAAGATATTGTGCGTCGAAATTCGAGGCTCGAGGAATACATACAGTCTATTTTTATGTATATCAAAATAAAGAGTAAACAAAATCAAATCAAATCCAACAGTAGCAGTCGGCTACTGTTTAAATGTTTTTGGGATTTATCACTTGTGCCCCTCTGAGATATCACAATATCAGTTATGCCCCTATGTTTTTGGTAATATCAGTTGTGCCCCTCCTTTCTTTGTCATCAGTCGTGCCCTTCCATCAGATTGACCATCAAAAAATTGAAATAACAATAGTTTACTCAAACCATGGTGTGGTTAAGAGGGGTATTATGGTCAGAATAAAATCAAATGAGTAGGAGGGTTGGGGAGGAGGTACGAGGCTGTGGAGGAGGTGCGGGTTGGCGGCAGGGGTCGGGGGAAGTGCGTGGCTGCGGGAGGAGGTCGGCTTCACGACATTATCGAGGGGTTGGCGCTGGTTGCGCGGTTGCGCGGTACGGAGCAGGGGAGGTGGCGGTGCGAGGCAGGGGGAGGGGGAGCAGGGGGGCCATGCGTGCAGCGGAGGGGGTGTAGCCCAAGGGGAGGGGGAGCAGGGGGCGGCGCCGGCAAGGGGAGGAGGTGCAGGGGGAGGAGGTGTGGGGCTGGGAGGGGTGCAACCCAAGGGGAGGGGGAGCAGGGGGCGGCGTCGGGGAGGGGAGGAGGTGCAGGGGGTATCGTTAATGTCAGGGCCGACGACGATGGAGGCGGTGTGAGTTCTGTGGCCGTCAGCGTCGCGAGGGGAGCCGTACTCGAGCAGCTGGTGGGGGGAGGTCAGGGCAGGGGGCGGGGGGAGGTCTGGGCGGAGGGAGGTTGGGGCGGAGGGAGGCGAGGGCAGGGGGCGGGGGGAGGTCAGGGCGAAGGGGCGGGCTGGGGGAGGAGATGCGGGCTGGGACGGGGGCACGGATGGCAGGGAGAAGGGCGAGCTGGGGGGAGGAGATGCGTGCTGGGGCAGGGGCACGGGGGGGAGGGAGGGGGAGGTACGGGATGGGGGAGGAGATGCGGCCTGGGCGTGGGGGGTGGCGGGGGCATGAGGAGGCATGGGGGAGGAGAAGGTGCGGGGAGGGGAGGGGAGGCGAGGGCGGAGGGGCCGCAGGGGATGGGGGGAGGTCGGGGTGGCCTGGAGGCTGGGGCGGAGGGGCGGCAGGGGGCGGTGCCGGGGAGGGGAGCTTGGGGCAGAGCTGGGCGGCACGGGGAAGGGGCGGGGGTGGAGAGGGAGGAGGAGGAGGAGGTTGGAGGAGGAGGAAGAGGATGTGGAAGAGGAGGAAGAAGAAGAGGATGAAGAAGAGGGTATAAAATGACCACATAACCTTTTTTAAAAAATTAATTCTTCTTATGTCCTCAAAATTAACGTCCACTTGCACTGTGGATGGATGATCACTAACCCGAGGGGCACAAGTGATAAAATAGCAAGATAGCGGCATAACTGATATTGCGATATCTCAGAGGGGCACAATGATAAAATCCTTTTTTTTTGCAAAACCAATTGCTATTCTTTCCAGCCACTTGGTTACCTTCTTTTCTCCACTTGACATTACTTAAATCTCCTCTCTTGTCCTATAAAAGTAAACCCAACGTCACCCCTCACTCTCCCTAAAACCCTTTAGCTTTTAATTCCAACAAGAGAAAGAGAGAGCCTCAACCCTTCTCCAAATTCCTGCTGAAGGTCTCTCTTGCTGGAGAATTTTCCAATCTCTGCTACAACTGCTGGAGCTCCAGCCCTCTTCTCCAGCAGTTCCTTCTCCTTCAGCTACAAGAGCCGTTCTTGTTGCTCAACCATTGGTTGAATTCTCTGCTCTGCTGCCATTCTCCTGAAGTCCTAGAGCTTCAGGCACCATATGGAGCTATTGTTAGTCCTCTGAAACTGCCATTAAAGAGCCTCTACTGTAGCTTGGTTGTGTTGCTGCATGCAAAGTGATTGTCCAACACTTGGATAATCCAAAGGTACATCCTGAGACCCATCCTTTGCTGCCATGCATGCATGTTAAACTATATTATATATACAATCCATTCTTCTTCTTTGCTGCCCTGCATGTATAATAATAATAATAAAACCTCTCTTGTTGCCCTTCTTGTATAATGCTTATTTTTCTTTCTTTTCCTTTCTTTCCATTAATTTATGGTATTTGAATATTATATTTTGTCAGACATTTCCCCATAAGATCTATAGAGTAGAAATATATAATAAGGCCATTACTAATTTAAAACAGAGAAAATCCAGTAAATCTATCGAGATAACAGAGGCATCACCAGAAAAGACAATTTCTTTCCCGAGATTCATGAATTTTATAATTGGATGTTGAGATTCTAAATTCTTTCACATTCATTATGCTTAATAATTCATTAAGATTTGGCAGTTTCTTCATCAAAGTTTATAAATTTAAGTATTGGTGTTCATCTAACAACTATTTCAAAGAGTAATCAATGATTGAAGTTTAGGTTAAATTTAAAGAATCTCGAAATAGTATTATTTTAAGAACTATTTATGACTCAATATAATAAAAGTGGGGCAATTTTTAGATCTGTTCTTGGAGTATGGTTGTTGATATGGGAGCGACATCTCAATCCAGTATCTCCCTGGAGTTACCTCGTATGACATGAGGGGAATTACCAACTCGGAAATTAAACCAAAAAGCTAATAAAAATGTATTTTCTATAAAATCCATTACTGGAATAGAGAAATAATCGTTGACAGGTTGTGAAAGACCTCTGTTCAAGGGTATATGATATATATAGATATATATTTTACTTCTGAAAATTTAGATCAAAGTTATTTTTGTAATTTAAGTTGTGACAGATTTCAAGTCAAGCAAGTAGTTCCTAGAATAGGTTTCCAGCAGTACGTGACCCTAAATTTCCCACCCTATTTATTCCATTGCATTGAGTTGATTTGTGTTTTCTTGGATAACTAGAAACTGGACTTTTAAAACGTCGTTACTAATATCAAATATACTTTGCAACTAAAAGTTGCTTTACAAAAATTTATTAGTTGCTATCTAGCAGAGGTGTTGGTGACTTAAAATTTATATGTTATAACTTCATTGAATCTTTATATACAGAACCTCTATACGAGTCATAAACTTAGGATTTCAGAGATGAACTATGGACCTTGCCTAATAAGGATATACGCACATATGAATAGAATGTATATTTAACCTCGATCAAAGATAAGATTGGGGTGAGTAATATATAGTTAATTTTAAAAATTAAGACCTAATTAATAGGCTTGATATATTTTTTAGCATATAATCAACTTTTTAAAAAATTCAAAATTTGAAAGATTCAAATGGATCATTCTGATCAATGGATCTTAATCATCTAATTATTCATATCACTAAAAGAAAGTTGTGACAAATTTCTAGATCTGTAAAATTAAATACAGATATGATTAAGGATAGAATGTGTAATCAAGAAAGTAAATATGGTGGTAAATCAGTGATGCCATTTAATAGTGCCGGTCATGGTGACTCTTATACCTGACCGTGCGAGGGTGCGGTGACCCTCAACTGGGCGGGAGATAGGAAGCCTAGTTTGAGTAGCGGTCGCCAAGTGCGCGGGTCTAGGATCCCAGCCCCTTTCGATTTTTACGCGAGCTCGCAGTGTTTTTACGCCTCGTTGGGATCCCGACTTTGACCAGTTCCGCTGACCCTTTGTTTTAGGACACCAAGGCAAGGGATCCTCGGTTTTAATTTTTCATACAAGTTTGGTTGCCCGTTACCGGTTGGGATGTTTCTAGAGCGACTTTTCCGGGGAGTCTCTCTCACCCTTCTCAGTGGCGTAGTTTGGGAGTAGACCTATCCCTCTATTGGATCGCACTTCCAACTAGAGGGTGAGACAGAAGAGCCATTTGTAGGCTACCTCACCGCTTGAGTTTTACTTTCGCCAACAGACTTGGCGATTATACATCTAGATCATCCATATATACATCTAGATCTACATCATCAAGAGTTACATCTGAGAGGGTTATGTAAAGGTTTGGAGGAAATTACAATTAAAATTGGAATGATTAGAAGTGACTATAATCTGATTCGAAATCCCTATAAGTTAGTGTATGTGTTGGGAACTTAGTTAGGATGCATTGCACAACACCGCATGCCTACGGAGGCACCCCAACCCTAAGGTACTTTTAATACCTTCGAGTCATAGTGTGAGGTTACACACAGACCAAGACCAAAGACTATCCACTAACTTAAAGGAGTAAATAGAATTAAGGATCAAATCAATCATCATCATATCAGTCCATTACCAAAAACCATGACTTAATCTCAATGACAAGAAAGTAACATTTACATGTACCATCAACTTTATATATATAAGATCCACAACATGATCTCCAAAATCCAAAATCATGATCTTTAAAATGCAAAAAATCATTATATGTTAGGGTTTGTCATCTAAACTTTATATAAATATATATGGGAAGAATGAGAAAAAGAGGTGAACATGTGAACTACATACCAAACAGTTGAAAACCATTCTCTACGTAGGTAGTGATAGATTTTTCACCATATATATCTTTCTACTTGCTTGCTTTTAAAAATAATTAAATACCTATTATTTTTATAAGTTTTTGGGAGGTACCAACAACCGTTGACGCCTCTTCTTTCCCAAATATGTTTTGGCAGGCAAAAGGCCTGTTGTTCAGTACCTGTTCATGATTCCAGGCGATAGGGTTTACACCAGATGATATGTTATTTTGTTTCAATTTTTGGTTCGGTCGATAATATAATATGCTTCTTTTCTCTTCAGTCAGATTTTTGGGAATACTGTATGGACTGTCAGTTATTGTACATGTTGTAAAATAAATGAAAGTTAATGAAATAAAATTTTGGTGACATTTGTCTCTATTAGCTTTGTGGTTATGATTGTGAATGTGAATGTCATATGCAATGGTTGCAGCGTGAAAAATTTTCCCATAAATTCATGCTTTTAATGCGATACCAGTGAATGTAATAGTGCGAAATGTGTGTAAATGGGTAACCAGATCCTCGGGAGTTCACATTTTTGGTATCAGAGCAGTGGTACCCTGATACGTACATTCGCAACATTACAAGTCCGATCGCATTAAGATCCCGGACAGCGACAATCTTCCGACTTGTCGTGAGTCCAAGAAGGGAAATATGACATTCATATTCAACCAACATATATGTCACCAATTTCATTAATTTTCATATTATATTCCAAGAAGAGAAAAAGCATATATCATAATATATGTGAACACTAAAATTTATGACTAATAGATGATTCTCATGTAGAGCCATGGCATCCCGACCAGGTCAGGAGATAGCTGACCAGTTGGCACGCATACTGACTACCCTCACCGACCTCCAACAGCAGCAGGTTGCCATGCGAGGTCAGCAAGAGCAGATATTGGCCCAGCAAGCTGAGATTGCCGACAGACAAACAGACATGGAGATAAGGTTTGAGGACCTATCAGATTTCACGTACCATCCATCACATGATGGAACACGACAGGACCAGCACCAGTCTGTTGAGGTAGAGCAGCCTCATCTTGATGATCCACTTGAGGACATACCAGAGCATGGAGGAGATGATGCGGACTTTGACAGGGAGCAGGACCCTATTGACTTTGCTGACGAGGGTGCACAAGAGTACTCAGCTATTTACAGGCACCAGTTCGTTTTCACATCCTACCAGCGGGCCAACATACTCTTGTTCGAGAAAACTGGTACACCAGATGTTGCTGAGGAGTGGCTGAAGAGAGTGATGAAGGTGCTTAGGATGATTCACACGTTACGAGACGCGTGGCTATCTTTCATGAAGTATTCATTGACGGACTTTGCCGGGAGATGGTGGGATGCCGTAGTATCTGAGTTAGGCCAAGAGCCTACATGGGATGATTTTGAGACAACGTTTAGAGGACACTTCTTTTCTGCGAAGTGGAAGGAGTCCTAGTTTTGCAGAGCTTTGTCAGGGACAGATGATAGCCGGAGATTACTTTATCCGTTACACAGAGCTGTCACGACATACATGAGAAGCTGGCGCATTTCTAGAGGAGAATGTGGAAAAGTTCATTGGCGGCATGCGAGAGGAGGTACAGGAGAAGCTGGCTGGACTACACATCACATCCATCTCCGAGGCTACCGATGCTGTGGAGAAGTTCAAGGACATCAGGGGGAGACATTTTGGAAGCTCATCTAGAGTAGCGCTTAGACCGCGACAATCTTTTGGACCGATTCGTCGACCGTTTCAGCAGCAGAGGTCAGGCAGACGGTTCCGACCTACAGGTTCATCCTTCACAGGCAGTGCTCGCTCTTCTCCATCAACTACTTTAGGAGGAGCACTTGCCAGACGTGTCACAGATTCCGCACGACCATCTGGGTTGCAGCGAACAGACAGACCACCTGCAGGACCAGCCCAGAGCACAGATACAACCACTCCACCTACCAGGCCAGTTCGATGCTATCGATGTCACGAGTGGGGACATTATCGATCACAGTGCCCACAGATTTCTGATGAGCCTCACCCAAAGCCACAACCTTCACAGTCGCAGCCTCAGGCACAATACTCAGGGAGTTTCCGTGGAAGTAACTCCAACTTCAGACGACCGTAGCAGAGATAGACGCGAAGTGTGGCAGGTTCTAGTGCTGCACCAACTGGGCAGGGGCAGTTACATGCAGTTACTGAGGAGCAAGCACGTTCAACGACTACTGTGGTGAAAGGTATGGTCTCAGTCTTGGGCTGACCTTTCCACGTTTTATTTGATTCTTGTGCAGCACACTCTTTTCTTCCTTCGAGGCTACTTGCTTCTTTAGGTAGAGTTGCAGAGACTCTCTCTTCCCCATATTACATCCGAGGGCTAGGCGGCCAGTTGTTTATCATTTCACTGATAGTCAGGCACTTGCCCATACTGATTAATGATCACAAGATGATCGTAGATTGTCTACTTCTACAGCTTGATGAGTTCGACGTGATTTTGGGTATGGATTGGTTGTCTGCTCATCATGCACTTGTTGATTGCTTTAGGAAGACAGTTGTCTTCAGAATTCTAGGTTTACTCGAGTTCACTTTTGAGGGCACTATACATGACTCCACCATGGAGTACATTTCCGCGTTACGAGCTCAGCGACTTGTTGACCTGGGTTACGATTCCTATCTTGCATTTGTTCGAGAGGTGTCTGATCAGGAGCCGGTGACACAGGACATCAGATTAGTATCTGAATATCTAGATGTTTTCTTGATGAGCTACCAGGATTACCTTCTGAGAGAGATCAAGTTCGAGATCACATTACTACTAGATACACAAACGATCTCGATGGCTCCTTACCACATGGCACCTGCTGAGTTGAGAGAACTAAAGGTGCCGTTGCAGGAGTTACTTGACTTGGGATTCATGAGGCTGAGCACTTCACCTTGGGGTGCTCTAGTTCTATTTGTCAAGAAGAAGGATGGATCCATGAGGTTATGCATCGATTACATGCAACTGAATAAGAGAACAGTAAAGAACCGTTATCCTTTGCCACACATCGATGATTTGTTCGATCAGCTCCAGGGATCTTCGGTGTTCTCGAAGATCGATCTTCGCTCAGGCTATCATCAGCTGAGGATTCGAGAGTCTGATATTCCGAAGACTGCTTTCAGGACGCGCTATGGACACTACAAGTTTGTGGTGATGCCGTTTGGGCTCACCAATGCACCTGTAGCCTTTATGGACATGATGATAGGATTTTCCGTCCATACTTGGACAAGTTTGTGGTAGTATTCATTGATGATGTACTCATATACTCACGGAATGAATGAGATCATACGATTGATCTACGGTCTGTCTTGGATACATTGCGGGAGCACAAGCTATAAGCCAAGTTGAGCAAGTGTGAGTTCTGATTATCACAGGTCTCATTTCTAGGGCATGTCATTTCTGGAGCAGGCATGGTAGTTGATTCTATGAAGATAGATGCAGTTATGTTTTGGGAGCAGCCTAAGACTGTTATGCAGATTCGGAGTTTCCTTGGGCTAGCAGGTTATTACAGATGCTTTGTTAGTGAATTCTCACGCATCATCCATCCTTTGACACGATTTATGCAAAAAGGGGTTCCATTCAATTGGGACAATTCATGCGAGCAGGCCTTCAGTACACTGAAGGAGAGATTGACGACGACACCTATTCTTGCTCTTCCTTCAGGCACTCAGTACTATACAATCTACACAGATGCATTTGGAGAAGGTTTAGGAGAAGTACTGATGCTGCGAGGCCAAGTGATTGCTTACGCATCACGACAGTTTAGACCACACGAGCAGAACTACCCCACACATGACTTGGAATTGGCGGCAATTGTCTTCGCCTTGAAGATATGGTGCCACTATCTATATGGGGTGAACTTCGAGATTTTAATGGATCACAAGAGTCTGAAGTACATCTTTGATTAGAATGAGCTGAACATGAGACAGCGCAGATGGCTCGAGCTACTGAAGGACTATGATTGCACGATCTCTTACCATCCCAGTAAGGGAAACGTGGTAGCTAATGCACTTAGCAGGAGAGCACATGCAGAGGGTACGACGAACTGGCTATACAATTGGGATATGCTTGCATCTTTGACCAATTGGCATCCTCAGGAGAGCACATCCACTTCTACCGTCGTGCCTCCACGATACAGTAGTCTTTGGGATCGTATTGTAGAGGGACAGAAGACAGATACTTGGATTCGAGATAGATACATACGTGCCATCAAGGACGAGTTTGATGACTTTGTTGTGATGGAATCTATTTTATGGAAGGCAACACAGGTCGTTGTACCAAATGACGAGCAGCTTCGCAGAGACATTTTAGATGAGGCACACAGTTCACGGTTGTCTATCCATCCAGGCAGCACAAAGATGTACCGTGATTTGCATCGACATTTTTGGTGGGATGGAATGAAGCGCGATGTGGCGTGACATGTCAGCAGATGCATGACCTGTCAGATGGTCAAGGCCGAGCACAGGAGACCACCAGGATTACTGCAGTCTCTCCCCATTCCTGAATGGAAGTAGGAGAGCATTTCTATGGATTTTATCACGGGATTGTCGAAGACACCGGGTGGCCGTGATTCCATTTGGGTCGTTGTTGATAGGTTGACCAAGTCAGCCCATTTCATACTTGTCAACACAACTTACACTTCATCTAGATTGGCCAAGTTGTATGAGCAGAACATCATCAGACTACATGGTATACCACGCGAAGTGGTGTCTGACAGGGATTCGAGATTCACGTCACATTATTGGCACCAGTTCATGTCAGAACTATAGACAGAGCTGAGGATGAGTTCTGCATATCATCCACAGACAGATGGGCAGAGTGAGCGCACCATTCAGACACTAAAGGATTTGCTCCGCGCTTGCACTTTGGAGTGGAAAGGGTCTTGGAAGGACCATCTGCCATTAGTGGAATTCGCGTCCAACAACAATTATCACTCCAGTATTGGCATGGCACCATTCGAAGCCATATACGGGTGAAGATGTCTCACACCTCTCAGTTGGCATGAGGTAGGTGATCATGCTTTATATTCTGTAGATCTCTTGGGGGAGACTGCGAGAGCTGTTGATCTTGTAAGACGGAGGCTTCTGACGGCACAGAACCGCCAGAAGAGCTATGCAGACCGTCGGAGAAGAGATTTGGAGTTCCAGGTAATATAATTCTGTCATATTCATCCATTCAATTATGACATATATATTTGTTCAACTTAATCTCATACTAACGAAATTCCTATAAATTATAGGTTGGAGATTGGGTATTTCTCTGTGTATCTCCTATGAAGGGAGTGCAGAGATTCAGTGTTTGTGGCAAGTTGGCGCCACGATATGTTGGACTTTTTGAGATTCTAGCTAGAGTGGGGAAGGTGGTCTACTAGATAGCCCTTCCTCCACATCTTTCAGGCATCCATGACGTATTCCATGTATGCAACCTGAGGAAGTATGTGCACGACCCTCAGCACATCATCAATTACGAGAATTTAGACGTGGAGCCTGATTTGACATACGAGGAGAGGCCAGTCCAGATACTTGACCGTGCTATGAAGAAGCTTCGCAGCAAAGAGATTTCATTGGTCAAGGTTTTGTGGCACCGTCACGGAGTTGAAGAGGCGACATGGGAAACCGAAGCCGACATGCGGGCACGATACCTGCAACTTTTTTGAGGTAAAAATAAAAACAAGCTTTTAGATATATGTTAAAATATATGGCTTGTTTTCTCTTTGAGGTTTTTATGGTTCAAAACCCTTTGAGGTTTTTATGGCCATATGAAATTCAAGACACAGAATAACATTGACTCGAGTCTCTAGAACGAGACTCCCTTTGAGGTTTTTATATTTGTAACATCTGAATCCGCCTAAAATCGAACTTGACCCGATTTGAGTCTGATGAACCCAATAAAGTTGTTGGTCAATACCAAACAACCTAAAACGATCAACTAATCGTGAATCAAAAGTCGTTCAGGCGGAATTGACCAAAAATTGGTCACATTGTGATGCACGCCGCGAAAAAGCCGCGACGCAAATTCGGAAACCGCAAAATAAATTGAGACCGTCATTAGATCCGATTCGACGAAATAAGACCAACGGAATCGACCGTTCGTCAATCAGATATCATTTGATATTTTAAATTCACAAAATTTAATTAAACAAAAACCGTATCTCGAAAATTCGGGTATTCAAAACCCGACCGGAAGTATATCAATATTATACTCAAATTCGAGGCCCGAGGCACGCATACGGTCTATTTTTATTTATATCAAAATAAAGAGTAAAATAATCGAATCAAATCCAACCGTAGTAGTTGGCTACTGTTTAATTTTTTTTGCAAAACCAGTGGCTATTCTTTCTAGCCACTTGGTTACCTTCTTTTCTCCACTTGGCATTACTTAAATCTCCTCTCTTGTCCTATAAAAGTAAACCCACCGTCACCCCTCACTCTCCCTAAAACTCTTTAGCTTCTAATTCCAACAAGAGAAAGAGAGAGCCTCAACCCTTCTCCAAATTCTTGCTGAAGGTCTCTCTTGCTGGAGAATTTTCCAAGCTCTGCTACAACTGCTGAAGCTCCAGCCCTCTTCTCCAGCAGTTCCTTCTCCTTCAGCTACAAGAGTCGTTCTTGTTGCTCAACCATTGGTTGAATTCTCTGCTCTGCTGCCATTCTCCTGAAGTCCTGGAGCTTCAGGCACCATATGGTGCTACTGTTAGTCCTCTAAAACTGCCAATAAAGAGCTGCTACTGCAGCTTGGTTGTGTTGCTGCATGCAAAGTGATTGTCCAACACTTGGATAATCCAAAGGTACATCCCGAGACCCATCCTTTACTGCCATGCATGCATGTTAAACTAGATTATATGTGCAATCCATTCTTCTTCTTTGCCGCCGTGCATGTATAATAATAATAATAATAAACCTCTCTTGTTGCCCTTCTTGTATAATGCTTGTTTTTCTTTCTTCTCCTTTCTTCCCATTAATTTATGGTATTTGAATATTATATTTTTTCAGACATTTCCCTATAAGATCTATAGAGTAGAAATATATATTAAGGCCATTACTAATTTAAAACAGAGAAAATCCAGTAAATCTATCGAGATAACAGAGGCATCACCAGAAAAGACAATTTCTTTCCTGAGATTCATGAGTTTTATAATTGGATGTTGAGATTCTAAATTCTTTCACATTCATTATGCTTAGTACTTCATTAAGATTTGGCAGTTTCTTCATCGAAGTTTAGAAATTAAAGTATTGGTGTTCATCTAGCAACTATTTCAAAGAGTAATCAATGATTGAAGTTTAGTTCAAATTTAAAAAATCTCGAAATAGTATTATTTTAAGAACTATTTATGACTCAATATAATAAAAGTGGGGCAATTTTTAGATCTGTTCTTGGAGTATGGTTGTTGACATGGGAGCGACATCTCAATCCAGTATCTCCCTGGAGTTACCTCGTATGACATGAGAGGAATTACCAACTCAGAAATTAAACCAAAAAGCTAATAAAAATGTATTTTCTATAAAATTCATTACTGGAATAGAGAAATTAATGGTTGACAGGTTGTGAAACACCTCTGTTCAAGGGTATATGATATATATAGATATATATTTTACTTCTGAAAATTTAGATCAAAGTTATTTTTGTAATTTAAGTTATGACAGATTTCAAGTCAAGCAAGTAGTTCCTAGAATAGGTTTCCAGCAGTACATGACCCTAAATTTCCCGCCCTATATATTCTATTGCATTGAGTTGATTTGTGTTTTCTTGGATAACCAGAAACCTGGACTTTTAAAACATCGTCACTAATATCAAATATACTTTGCAACTAAAAGTTGCTTTACAAAAATTTATTAGTTGTTGTCTAGCAGAGGTGTTAGTGACTTAAAATTTATATGTTATAACTTCATTGAACCTTTATATACAGAACCTCTATACGAGTCATTTATGAACTTAGGATCTTAGAGATGAACTATGAACCTTGCCTAATAAGGACATATGTACATATGAATAGAATGTATATTTAACCTCGATCAAAGATGAGATTGGGGTGAGTAATATATAGTTAATTTTAAAAATTAAGACCTAGTTAATAGGCTTGAGATTTTTTTATCATATAATCAACTTTTAAAAAAATTCAAAATTAAAAGATTCAAATAGATCATTCTGATCAATGGATCTTAATCATATAATTATTCATATCACTAAAAGAAAGTTGTTACAAATTTCTAGATCTGTAAAATTAACTACATATATGATTAAGGATAGAATGTGTAATCAAGAAAGTAAATATGGTGGTAAATTAGTGATGTCATTTAATAGTGTCGATCATGGTGACTCTTATACCTTACTGTGCGAGGGCGCGGTGACCCTCAACTGGGCGGGAGATAGGAAGCCCAGTTTGGGAAGCGGCTGTCAAGTGCGTGGGTCTAGGATCCCAATCCCTTTTGGTTTTTACACGAGCTCACAGTGTTTTTACGCCTCGTTGGGATCCCGACTTTGACCAGTTCCACTGACCCTTTGTTTTAGGACACCCAAGCGGGGGATCCTTGGTTTTAGTTTTTCGTACGAGATCGGTTGTCCGTTACCAGTTAGGCTGTTTCTGGAGCAACTTTTCTAAAGAGTCTCTCTCACCCGTCTCAGTGACGTATTTTTGGAGTAGACCTAACCCTCTATTGGATCGCACTTCCAACTAGAGGACGAGATGGAAGAGCCATTTGTAGGCTACCTCACCGCTTGAGTTTTACTTTCGCCAACAGACTTGACGATTCTACATCCATATCATCCATATCTACATCTACATCTACATCATCAAGAGTTACATCTGAGAGAGTTATGTAAAGGTTTGGAGGAAATTACAATTAAAATTGAAATGATTAGAAGTGACTATAATCTGATTCGAAATCCCTTTAAGTTAGTGGACGTGTTGGGAACTTAGTTAGGATGCATTATACAACACTGGATGCCTACGGAGGCACCCCAACCCTAAGGTACTTTTAATAACTTCGAGTCATAATGTGAGGTTACACACAGACCAAGACCACAGACTATCCACTAACTTAAAGGAGTAATTAGAATTAAGGATCAAATCAATCACCATCATATCAGTCCATTATCAAAAACCAGAACATAATCTCAATGACAAGAAGGTAACATTTACATGTGCCATCAACTTTATATATATAAGATCCACAACATGATCTCCAAAACCCAAAATCATGATCTTTAAAATGCAGAAAATCATTATATGTTAGGGTTTGTCATCTAAACTTTATATAAATATATATGGGAAGAATGGGAAAAAGAGATGAACATGTGAACTACATACCAAACAGTTGAAAACCATTCCCTACGCATGTAGTGGTAGATTTTTCACCATATATACCTTTCTACTTGCTTGCTTTTGAAAATAATTAAATACCTATTATTTTTATATGTTTTTGGGAGGTACCGACAACCACTGACGCATCTTCTTTCCCAAACATATTTTGGCAGGAAAAAGGCCTGTTGTTCAGTAGTTGTTCATGATTCCAGGCGATAGGGTTTACACCAGACGATATGTTATTTTTTTTTCAGTTTTTGGTTTGATTGATAATTTAATATGCTTCTTTTCTCTTCAATCAGATTTTTGAGAATACTGTTTGTACTGTCAGTCACTGTACATGTTGTAAAATAAATGGAAGTTAATGAAATAAAATTTTGGTGGCATTTATCTCTATTAGCTTTGTGGTTATGATTGTGAATGTGAATGACATATGCAATGGTTGCAGCGCGAACAATTTCCCCATAAATTTATACTTTTAATGTGATACCAGTAAATGTAATAGTGCGAAATGTGTGTAAACGGGTACCCGGATTCTTGGGGGATCACAACTAGCATAGGGTTACAAGTATATATATATATATAACAGACTGCAGGAGTTAGTGTTGTGAAAGGGAAAATGAAAGGTGTACTCCACAAAGCCCTAGAGCTCTCTTATATAAGAGAAAAGCTCTATGGGAAAATTACATAAGATAGACTAAAAGATAAACAAATATAAATAAAAATCAAGAGATATAAGAATCTCAACACTCACCCTCAAGCTGGAACATATATGTCTATCGTGCTCAGCTTGGAACAACAAAGGTGAAAAGGACCACTCGATAGAGCTTTGGTAAGCATGTCTGCAATCTAATCACCTGAAGAAACATGAGTAGTGGAGATCATCTCCTTTTGAATCAAGTCACGAGTGTAGTGACAATCTACTTGAATGTGTTTTGCTCTCTCATGAAAGGCTGATTGATTATCACATTTGAGATGCATAGGAAGAGACACCTCAATAGTTAGGTCAATCAGAACATACTTGACTCACATCATTTCCGTACTCCCTTGGGCCATCGCCCTATATTCTGATTTAGCATTGGATCGAGCAACAACTATATGTTTCTTACTCCTCCATGAAACCAGTGAGTTACCAACAAACACAGTGAAGCCTGAGGTGGACTTATTGCCCTTAGGACACCTAGCATAATCCGCATCTGCACATCTAGTAACTATGAGAGACATATCTCTTCTGAAAATAAGACCTGTACCTGGAGAAAATTTCAGATATCTCAAAATAATGCTCACTGCATCCATGTGAGCATATCTGGGTTGTGCAATAAACTGGTTGACTCTGCTCACATCAAATGATATATTAGGCTTGGTATTAGTAACATATAACAACTTCCCTGCCAGCTCTTTGTATCATCTCTTATCCACCTCTTCAGAGTCATCATCATAGAGCCTAGCATTAGGGTCCATTGGTGTAGTGGCAGATCTGCATCCTGTCATGTGTGTCTCAGATAGAAGGTTAGTAACATACTTCCTTTGCATCATAACCATACCCCGTCGATTTCGTGCAAACTCCAATCCAAGGAAGTAACGTAGTGTACCAAGGTCCTTGGTCACAAAATGTTGTCCAAGGAAATCTTTAGCTTCTTAAATGCCATGTTCATCGCTACCAGTAAAAATGATGTCATCAACATAAACCAGCACCTCTTTACGTTCCCTTAACAAAAAGAGACTGATATACAGTGGATCTGATGAACCCCTTCTATTCAATCAACATGAGAGCTTCTGAAATCAAGCCCTCGGACTCTTCTTAAGGTCATATATGGCCTTGTGAAGTCGACACACCATACCGGACCCCCCCCCCCCTCAGCAGTAAACCCTGATGGTTGTTGCATGTAAACTTCCTCTTGTAGGTCACCATACAAGAATGCATTCTTTACATCTAATTGAAAAAGTAACCAGTCACGTACCACAACAACAACAATGAGAATCCACAGCGTAGTGTGATGCACAATAGGAGAAAAAGTGTCTTGGTAATCCACCCTATAGGTTTGGGTGAACCCATGAACCACCAACCTAGCCTTATATCGATATACAGTACCATCAGCTCGGTGTTTCATAGTAAACATCCACTTGCTGCCAACAACAGACACACTTGGTGTAGCATGTACAACACTCCATGTACCACGAGACTGTAAAGCTATCATCTCCTCCTCCATAGCTACATGCCACTGGCTACTCTGCAACACCTCTTGATAGGTCCGTGGTATTTCCACAGTAGACAATACCACAACAAATCTCTGAAAATCTTTGGAAAGATGATCCAAGGAAATATGTGAAGCAAGATGATGCATAGTGCAAGCCCGCTTCTGCCTCCGTAGAGCAATAGGTACATCCAGATCCTCATTACTTGTAGAAGATATATTATCCAAGACATCCTGCACCTTAGTATGTACATGCAAATCACAAGTGCCATTAGAAGAATTCAAATGTTCATAACATACCTTGGGCATGCCGGATGATGGAGGAGACACATGAGCATGGGGCCGTCACTGGTAAACCTGCGGAAAGAAAGTAGGAGACGATGGAGGCGGTGGTGGAGGTGGTGGTAGAGGAGGTGGCGGTGGAGTAGAATGTGATAATGACGTTGTAATGGAGATCAGAGGTAGAGTCATATAGACCTCTTCTCCATCCTTTGAAGGAATAAGCTTATCACTTGTGGGAGAAAAATACATAATGGACTCAAACAAGGTGACATCTGCACTGACATAGTACCTTCATCGAATAGGGTTGAAGCAACGATATCCCTTTTGGGTCACGGAATACCCAACAAACACACATTTGACAGCTCTGGGAGAGAGCTTGCCAAGACCAGCAGACATCTGATGAACAAAAGCCACTGAACCGAAAACACGAGGCGTAACAGAGAAAAGATCCATCTCGAGAAACACAATCAGAAATAGTATCTTCTCCCCCAGAATTGAAGAGGGTATACGATTTACCAGGTAGCAAGCAGTTAGAACTGCATCTCCTCAGCACGAATGAGGAACACAACTCTGAATCAAAAGAGTTCTGGTAACATCTAAAAGATGGTGATGTTTTCGTTTAGCCACCCCATTATGTTGGGAAGTATATGCACAAGATGTCTGATGAACAATACCATGAGATCTAAGAAATTGAGAAAGTTGAGTACAATGAAATTCTAGTGCATTATCTGAATGTACAAACTTGACTTTTGCTGAAAAAATGTTCCTTATTTCACTAATAAAGGACTAAATAACAGGACCAGCATCAGACTTGTTCTCAAGAAGAAAAACCCAAGACAATCTTGAAAACTCATCACCTGCAACAAGATAAAATATATGTCCCTGAGGATCTGGGACACGACTGGGACCCCAAATATAAAAATGAATTAACTCAAACAGACTATGACTACTCTGACCCTGACAACTCTATAAAGTGGATCGATGATGCTTCCCAAGCTGGAAGGCCTCACACTGAGAGGTAGAGCGAGGAGAAATCTGTGGAATAACGTGACGTAACTTTTGCAGATGAAGATGACAAATTGAAGATGCCATATATATGGAGAAACGGATCCAGTGCAAAGAGAAGAGGCACCAGTATACAGAGATTACATCAGTCTGTAGAGACCCCCTTGCTCACGGCCAGATCCAATCACCCTACCCCTGAGTATATCTGAAACACAAGAGCAGATGGATCAAATATGGCATGATAATGTAAATCTTTGGTGATTTGACTAGTTGATAGTAAATTCATAGAAAATTCAGGAGCGTAAAGGAAATTCTGAAGCCTCATTGCGGGAGTCAACTGCACCTCTCCCTAACCGATAATGGGAGAGTGTGTCCCATCCTCTATCACAATCGATCGTCCAGGCCGAGTCAGACGAAAATCACTAAACTGACCTATGTCACCACAGAGATGATGGGATGCTCCTGAATCCATGATCCATTCTAACAAGTCTGTCATGTATCAACTAGTAAAGGCATATTCTGTACCTAATGTTGACGTTGATGTTGAGGCAGCTACCTCTGAAGATCCTGAAAGAGAACTGGTTGACCCAGAAGTAGGCATAATTTCCCTTAGTCACACCACAAGCTCGTCAAATCTCTGATCAGAAACAAGTGATGGACTCCCATCTTATTGTGTATGCTCTGCACCTGGAGCTGAAGCAGGAAACCCATGCTTAGAATAGCAAGTTTCCTCAGAGTGTCCTGACTTGTAGCAGTAGGTGCACGGTTGACGAGGTCGATCACCCCCTCCTCTGTCACGGCTAGGGCCTCCCCTACCACAATATGGTGTAGGGATTCTCCTACCATGAGACACGGCCATAGCTGAAGATGTTTGAGACTGTAAAGTACTACCAGAGGTTATAGATAATCTACTCAACCTAAGATATGCCTCCTCCATCGGAGGTGTGGTAGCATCAATAAGAATTTGGGCACGAGCAGTGTCATACTCAGGATCAAGGGTTGTCAGAAAGACCCCAGTCATCACAGAGTCTCTATATGACTTGAGATGCTCTGGCAAAGTAGTCAAGGAAATGTACCCATGTAGCTTCTCAAACATACCCCTCAAAGAAGTATATAGAGTATGAAGGGGGTGACCATTCTTCTTCGATGTGAAGATACTGTGCTGGAGCTACAATATTTTCGACTCATTCTTCGCCAGAGAGTATGTAGCAGCAAGAATATCCCGCATAGTTGTTTGATGAATCCCAGATTCATCACTCTAAAAATGACTAATTAAGCTCAAATCCCTAAAATTCATTGGAATTTCTTCATTAACTCTGCAAAATTATCATTCATGCTTGTATTGATAAGAATAGTATTTTATCACTGATAATTGCATAAGATAAGAAGCCAAAAATTTCAGTCCAATTGACCTGTAAAATAGCCCAACTTTCCTGATTTTTAACTAATTCATGTTAACTCCAAATGACCTGAAATCACCTCCACTTTGTACATATCACTAACAAGACTAAATGAAAAATACAAAAAAAATCACTAACCGAATTAAATGGAACAAAAAACCCAAACTCTAGTTCTAGGAAGTCCGGACTAAAACCTTGATATTGTCCTCATCCAATGTCCATTTTAATACTACTCACTTTTGAACTAATATACATTTAATTACCTTCAAAACAAGACCAAGTTCAATTAAATCGGAGCTCGTACGAGAAAGTTGGGTTTTGTGCCTCTTTTGTACATTTTGTATTTTAGCGGCTTTGACCTATTATTTTATGTACATAATTAACTCATTTTATTTTATTTCTTTTTCATTTGCTTTCTTTGATAAAAGTTTTATTAAAAAGTACAAAAATTCAAATCTAAAATTAGCTTGAAATCAAAGAAACTAACTGAGTCCGAGTCTTCACTAACCGTCCGTACAAAAGTTGTCTATTTCATGTTTTATTTTATTTCTTTTTTATTACTTACAAAAAAATCCAAAAAAATATATTAATGTGTAAATATTTATCTTTGATTTCATCATAATTTTTCAGATTTTTATCCGGTTTAAAAATGACAAAAAATATAAAACCTAAAAATCAAGGCATTCTATGTACATGGGATACCCCAAAAATATCACTTTGTGCAAATGATCAATTTTGGTTTTGGTCTCTTCATAAAAGTTGTAGATCTCATCGAGAAAAACAACTTTCGTGAAGAAAATTTTTTGATCCGAGGTCATTTTCTATCTTTGTCATTTATTATCAAATTTTCTGAAGGTGTCATGTGGCAGCTCCTGGAGCCACCATGTGGCACCCATTTTTGAGCTTTTTAAAACTCAATTTTATTAAAAAAAATAATAAAATAATAAAATAATAAAATAAAAATTAAATCTATGGCCACGTGGCAACTCCTCAATCGACCGATCGGACGACCGAGGAGCATCATCCTCATTTCAAATCTTGTCACCCCCTTTCCTTTTCAAGTCGCGTTGCCGCCCTCCGCCCTATTCACACGTGTTCTGCCGCCTTCCACTTCGATCGGAACTCCAACTTAATCACCTCCATCAGAATTGTCAGTACGATTTCTCCCCGATCTCATGCCCCCCGTTTCCCTCGGCATATCCTCAATTGATCTGACCTCTGATTTTCTCTCCTCCCCCATGTATCGCGATCGCCACCTTCCATCTCTAGCTAAAGACCTACCGTCATCACCCCCTTATTAAGGCGTTGATGAATCTTGTATTCATCATGCTAAAAGCTGTTAATTAAAACCCCTGCTGAATCAAACCAATAAAAATACCCTCTAAATCATTGTTTTTATCCTATAGTATATTGTACATATTTTACCATTAAAATATTGCTTTTAATTCCCTTTTATTTTCTTGTATATTTTTTCCTCAAAAATCCCTAAAAATTAGGTAGAATAGTTGTCTATAATTCACTGACCCTTAAAAAGATAAAAAAATACAAAAAAATCTCAAAACCACAAAATTGGTGTTTTTATTCCCTTAAAATACCCCCAAAAAATGCTTTTGTACAGATGACCTCTTTTGACTTTTTGACCAACTATAAGTTGTAGATCTCGTCGAGACGAGCAACTTTCATGTTTTGACTTTTTTCTAATTTGGCCTGTAACTATTTCTTTTCTAATTTTTTTGTTTTTATATTTAAATTACTCTGATTGGGCCACGTGGCGCCCTCTGGGCCTCCCACGTGGCCCGCTTCTCTTGCTGACACCCGGCGCCCCTCCTGGGCCATCGGATCCCCCCTGATCGCCTACATCCTCACCCTCCATCACCAGCTCCCTTCTCAGCCATCAGATCATATCCCCAGAACTGATCTCACCCGCTCCTTTCCGCCTTAACCATAGCCACTCGATAGCCCTTCATCATACGCCTCCCATTCATCCACGTCATCCCTTCATCGCAGCCATCCGATCCACCCATCATCTAACGCCCCTCAACGTGCCACGATCCCCTTTAAACCCTCACCATTAGATCACCCCCATTGATCAATCCTAACCACTCACGCCCGCCTCTCTCCTAGCCACACGATCAGATCCTGAGGATCTTATCGTGGCCCTCCGCAAGCGCTCCAACCGCAGCCGTTTGATCATTAGATCCAACGACCCTCGATCATCGTCTACCTCCGACTACAGGCGTAACGCCTCGCCAAACCACCGCCCCCTTCCTATTTTGGAAGGCGCTCCAACCACCTTCTCATACTCCTAACGGCTGCCCCGCGTACCCCTTTCGACCAACATCCCACGCAACCTCCATACCCCTCTCCATTACCCCCCTCACCATTAAACCTCCTCGCAAAAACTCTCCATCCGCCACGTAACCGTCGGATACCTCCGCCTATTTAAACCCTCGCCCGCCACCGATGAGCCTCGTCCACCATTATTGGGCTATGCCCTAGTCTCCTCCACCCCTCCGGTGACAGCGGAGGGGCAGAACGTTGAGGCAAAGACGGGTCTAGCTCGGTGTTGACCCACGGCGATTCTTCGCCGTGTCTTGGTGATTCTGGTCACCATTTGAGCCCGTTGGATGGCTGGCCATCTGGGCGACGACCGGAGGCTTTCAAAGAGCCTCAGCACAAGCTCATCCTCCGCCAGGGTTCCCCTCCCCGATGAGGTTCCTCTGCCTCCTTCTTTTTCGTTCTTTTTCTCCTAAGTTTTACACCACCTATAGCCACTTCCACTCTCATCTGATCCATCTACTAGTTCCCCCGAACCACTCCGACCTTCGCCGCCCATTTCTCCCTTCTCCAGAACCCCCAACCGCTCCGACCACTCTTCCCCTGCTCCGCCGGAGAAGACGACCTTGGCCATCACTTCTCGCTGCCTCCACAGCCTCCGCTCACTCGCAAGCCTTCGCACCCACATGCACTCGCTTCGGCTATGACTGACCCTCTTGCAGGTACACTGATTGATCGGAATTGGCGCCGGAGCTCCTTCAAGATATTCTCCTTCGGCGAGGCTTCGTCGTACGATACTTCCGATCATCCATGGAGCCTCGCCGATGCTCCGAGTTCTCCGCCAGACCTCCAGCATGCTTCCACGACCCTCAGACGACCTCGCGAGGCACGGCGGAGCTATTGGCAGGTCGTCGGAGCCCCGCCTTCTCCGATGACCTGCGAAGGAGGATGACGTACAGTTGTCGTCCGATCAGATGGATCGGGCGGTCGCGATAGAGACACGTGGTAACCAAAGCTCAAACCAAAGCTACAGGCTCGGATCATCCCGAGCCTCGACCCGAGCCCCTCAGCTGCAGCCATGTGTGCCCGAACCTGCGGTCGCCTCCCAAGCCTGGGCCCTCACGTGTACCGCACGTGAGGCTTGGGTAAATTGCAGGATAGACCCTGAAGGAATTGGTATTTACATTCAGATCCCCAGGCACGTGCCTCACGTGTGTGCCTGAGTATTTTACAGGGAGCCCCTCAGAGTTTTTAGAAATTACAAATATGCTCCTACGCACAAATGGATAAATTGCAAATGGGCCCAGGCGGTTTTCTTTATTTGCAATTAGGTCCCTCTAGGGATCTAAATGCAATAATTATCCTTTATTTTTATTACATTTTTATTAAAATTATGCCCTTGCACTGTTTTTAGCATAACCTGAGCATCGTAGGTCCAAATTACATGATTTTAGTGTCGTTTTGATCCTTGTTTTGTCCTCTACATTTTAGCATGCTTAATTGTCGCATTTACCCCTGTTTTAATTGAAGTGAGTTTTTATATGGTAATTGGGACCCTGCTCTCCTTGGCTTGCTTTGGTTGGATGACCACTTTATTATTGTGATTAAATTGACACTGACTTCATTTTATATTGTGTTGCTCATCATTTTTGGGGTATAATTATAGTGTTTAATCTGTGCATAATTTCTCTTGCATATTTGCTCATGCATCTCCTTAACTTGCATAAAAATATCTAAAAAATGCATACAGCATGGCATTGCTTTGTAATTAGCATAAATTGCATGAGAATCTGAAATGGAAATTAATTCACATTGGACTTCATGAATCAAAATTCAATACTCACGTTAGGCAGCCGTGTCCCTGTGTTCGACCTTGGTAGACTTGCCAAGTACAAATAATCCACGACATTCAAAGATCGTGGTTTTTGCTGAACCGAATTCACCTCCTGTACTACAACTGATTTTCCACTATTAAAGAGGTGAATTCGACGTTCATCAAATGCCGTCGTTGCCGGGGATACGGCTTTGCTTGATTTTGAATTTTGATTTTTATTTGAATAATTTCAATTTTTAAGTCCTCGTTTCATGCATCAATTTTTGCATCTGCTGATTTAAATTCTCGATGTTTCTAACTTTTCTCTTTTGTGGTAGGGCCCATGAAAATCGAGGACTCCTGATCGTCATGGAGGCGCGAAGTCGGGAGCTTCCGCTGAAGAGGCCCCAAAAGAAGCTGTGAAGAAATTCTAGGATTTTTATCAGTCAAATTGCATTGCATGTTGTAAAAAAAACTTGCATCAGCATATTTATTTCCAGTTTTGCATGTTGTAAAAAAAACCCCACGCACACCTACACTTGCACATACTCACTCCCACCTGTCCCCTTGTATATTTCTCTCTCTATCTCTATCTCTCTCTGTGTGTATATTTTTCACGAACCCCCTCCCCCTCACCCTTGTATCATAGACCACCTTCCCCCCTAATTCAGACCTTACTTAGGCTATTTGTAGCCTAAGTATAGGGGGGACCTGCCTGCTCCACCCTCCCTCGTTATGTCTTCTTGTACTTAGGCCAATTTTGGCCTAGGAACAGGGGGACCCTTCCTCCTCAGTTCCGCTATACCACCCTACACTTGAATCGACCTTGGCTTCATGGCACTTGTGCTATGAGTACATAGAAAAATTTAAGTATAGGGGGGTATACCGTATATTAGTGTATATTTACTTTAGCCGTAGCTCTCATTTTTAAAACTTTTAAATTTTTTATTCGGGCTGGGTTTTTGTAAAACTAGTGAACTGAGTGAGAACCTTGTAAAAAGTTTTCATTAAAATTTGAGGGATTAATTTTTGTAAATATTCCTGTATAAAAAAATTGAAAAACTGAAAATCTTTCTTGGAATTTGACTCTGACTACTAGGTTTAGTAGACATTTTCAGTGAGGGAACCTCAGTCTCCCTTAGCAGAGTGGGTGGTTTAGAGGACATCGCATACGGCCCTGTCCTCAAGTAACACGGGTCTCGGCCCGTACTTACACCCATACTGGCTGAGAGTGGATACTTCTATTTGAGCTTGGGCCAGTCATTGTCTCTCCGAGGAAAAAAATTAAAAATTAAAACCCATAAAAATTTGCAAAAGCCAAAAATCACACAAAAATTCACTAACCCAAGGAGTTGGTGTATTCCTGACACATTCACACTCACGCAAGGCTTGAGGATTTTAAGGACACTAGATCTCTGGGATCTTGAGAGTCTGAGTTAGCATGCCTTAGTCATTAGGGTTTTCAAGACTTAAATATCCACACTCCCCTGGTTTGAAAGATTTGAGTGCTATATTGCACTCTTCATCTATACCTTCAAGAAAATATGATCAGCACAGTCACTTCCACAACTGCATGATTGATGAGCTGAGATGAGATATCACTTGAGGAACTAGGACTAGAGATTTGAGTTTAGATCAGATCTAATGATATTCGAGGATGGGATAATGTTAATGAAGGCTTCAGAAAACCTGAGTGTCAGCAAAACCCTAGCCAGTATGTGAACAAGATTCATATGCTATCTCTTTGATATTTACCTAAAAGTGCCTGGGTGTAATGAAACTTAATGGAATTTGTTGATCAGTGTGCACCAACTTTTGGTAAAAGCAGTGGAGCTAGCCAACATAAGAAATGAAATGTCAAAGAAAAAAGCTCTGAATACCAAAGTCAAAATACAAATGAGCTTCCACCCAAGGCGAGCGCTCCCAAACATTTTCAAAGTGTCCACTTGGACCAAGAGCTAATTAGGACCAAGGAGTCAGGCTGACACCACAAAAAGGCCCCTGCATCGTAAGCGATACAAGTCTGGGTGTCGAAGGTATCTTAGATACTCAGAAAAGACACACCCGATGTACTCCCAGAAAAACAAGTGCAGACGACTCCAACTCTCTTGACGGACACATTGATCAACAAAATAATAATATACATGTTTTGAGTAAAAGGCACTCGAGAGGCCCCTTGTTCCAATGTGAGGGTAAGAAAAATAGACACAATCCCATGTCCCTCCATCATCTGGCCGTCCATCTACATGTTCAAGTCTGACAAACTATAGAGACGGTTGACTGAAGCAAGCATTGACTTATTCCCTAGTATTGAGGATTAAGTCTAGAGGAAAGTCTTTGGGATTGGAACTTTGAGTGATGCATCGACTCGGCTCTCATGAAATGCAGTACATTAAATGTCATATCCTTATCTTATATGTACAAAAAGAGAGTCTGATAATCAGAGAAGTTGGATTCCTTCTAACTAAGGCTTGGATAAAACCGGAATTTTAGGATCACTTAGGTCAAGAGTCTTCAAAAGATCAAGCCTTGAAAATTTCACGCGCACTGTCAGGAATTAATCCGACTCCTTCATTCTTTAGATGCTCGAGGACGAGCATGGTTTAAGTATAGGGTTATGATGAATCTCGTATTCATCATGCTAAAAGCTGCTAATTAAAACCCCTGCTGAATCAAACCAATAAAAATACCCTCTAAATCATTGTTTTTATCCTATAGTATATTGTATATATTTTACCATTAAAATATTGCTTTTAATTCTCTTTTATTTTCTTGTAATTATTTTATCCTCAAAAATCCCTAAAAATTAGGTAGAATAGTTGTCTATAATTCACTGGCCCTTAAAAAGATAAAAAAATACAAAAAATCTCAAAACCACAAAATTGGTGTTTTTATTCCCTTAAAATACCCCCAAAAAAAGCTTTTGTACAGATGACCTCTTTTGGCTTTTTGACCAACATGAAAGTTGTAGATCTCGTTGAGACAAGCAACTTTCATGTTTTAACTTTTTTCTAATTCGGCCTCTAACTATTTCTTTTCTAATTTTCTTTGTTTTTATATTTAAATTACTCTGATTGGGCCACGTGGTTGCTGACACCCGGCGCCCCTCCTGGGCCGTCGGATCCCCCCTGATCGCCTCCATCCTCACCCTCCATCACCAACTCCCTTCTCAGCCATCAGATAAGATCCCCAGAACTGATCTCACCCGCTCCTTTCTGCCTTAAACACAGCCACTCGATAGCCCTTCATCATACGCCTCCCATTCATCCACGTCATCCCTTCATCGCAGCCATCCGATCCACCCATCATCTAACGCCCCTCAACATGCCACGACCCCCTTTAAACCCTCACCGTTAGATCACCCCCATAGATCAATCCTAATCACTCACGCCCGCCTCTCTCCTAGCCACACGATCAGATCCTAAGGATCTGATCGTGGCCCTACGCAATCGCTCCAACCGCAGCCGTTGGATCGTTAGATCCAACGGCCCTCGATCATCGTCTACCTCCGACTACAGGCGTAACGCCTCGCCAAACCACCGCCCCCTTCCTATTTTGGAAGGCGCTCCAGCCACCTTCTCATACTCCTAACGGCCGCCCCGCGTACCCCTTTCGTCCGACATCCCCGCGCAACCTCCATACCCCTCGCCATTACCCCCCCCCCCTCACCATTAAACCTCCTCACAAAAATGCTCCATCCGCCACGTAACCGCCGGATACCTCCGCCTATTTAAACCCTCGCATGCCACCGATGAGCCTCGTCCACCATTATTGGGCTATGCCCTAGTCTCCTCCACCCCTCCGGTGACAGCGGAGGGGCAGAACGTCGAGGCAAAGACAGGTCTAGCTCGGTGTTGACCCACGGCGATTCTTCGCCATATCTTGGTGATTCTGGTCACCATTTGAGCCCGTTGGCTGCCTAACCATCTGGGCGATGACCGGAGGCTTTCAAAGAGCCTCAGCACAAGCTCATCCTCCGCCAGGGTTCCCCTCCCCGATGAGGTTCCTCTGCCTCCTTCTTTTTCATTCTTTTTCTCCTAATTTTTACACCACCTACAGCCACTTCCACCCTCATCTGATCCATCTACTAGTTCCGTCGAACCACTCCAACCTTCGCCGCCCATTTCTCCCTTCTCCAGAACCCCCAACTGCTCCGACCACTCTTCCCCTGCTCCGCCGGAGAAGACGACCTTGGCCATCACTTCTTGCCGCCTCCACGGCCTCCGCTCACTCACAACCCTTCGCACCCACATGCACTCGCTTCCGCTATTACTGACCCTCTTGCAGGTACACTGATTGATCGGAATTGGCGCCAGAGCTCCTTCAAGATATTCTCCTCCGGCGAGGCTTCGCCGAACGATACTTCCGATCATCCATGGAGCCTCGTCGATGCTCCGAGTTCTCCGCCAGACCTCCAGCATGCTTCCACGACCCTCAAACGACCTCGCGAGGCACGGCGGAGTTATTGGCAGGTCGTCGGAGCCCCACCTTCTCCGGTGACCTGTAGAGGAGGATGACGTATAGTTGCCGTCCGATCAGATGGATCGGACGGTCGCGATAGAGACACGTGGTACCCGAAGCTCAAACCAAAGCTACAGGCTCGGATCATCCCAAGCCTCGACTCGAGCCCCTCAGCTGCAGCCACGTGTGCCGGAACCTGCGGCCGCCTCCCGAGCCTGGGCCCTCACGTGTACCGCACGTGAGGCTTGGGTAAATTGCAGGATAGACCCTGAAGGAATTGGTATTTGCATTCAGGTCCCCAGGAACGTGCCTCACGTGCGTGCCTGGGTATTTTACAGGGAGCCCCTTAGAGTTTTTAGAAATTACAAATATGCCCCTGCGTGCAAATGGATAAATTGCAAATGGGCCCAGGCAGTTTTCTTTTACAATTATGCCCTTGCACTGTTGTTAGCATAACTTGAGCATCGTAGGTCCAAATTGCATGATTTTAGTGTCGTTTTGATCCTTGTTTTGTCCTCTACATTTTAGCATGCTTAATTGTCGCATTTACCCCTGTTTTAATTGAAGTGAGTTTTTATATGGTAATTGGGACCCTGCTCTCCTTGGCTTGCTTTATTTGGATGACCACTTTATTATTGTGATTAAATTGACACTGACTTCATTTTATATTGTGTTGCTCATCATTTTTGGGGTATAATTGTAGTGTTTAATCTGTGCATAATTTCTCTTGCATATTTTCTCATGCATCTCCTTAACTTGCATAAAAATATCTAAAAAATGCATACAACATGGCATTGCTTTGTAATTAGCATAAATTGAATGAGAATCTGAAATGGAAATTAATTCACATTGGACTTCATGAATCAAAATTCAATACTCACGTTAGGCAGTCGTGTCCCTGTGTTCGTCCTTGGTAGACTTGCCAAGTACAAATAATCCACGACATTCAAAGATCGTGGTTTTTGCTGAACCGAATTCACCTCCTGTACTACAACTTATTTTCCACTATTAAAGAGGTGAATTCGATGTTCATCAGGCGTCGCCACTCCTCCTTCGTACGTATCCGTCGATCGACCTATAGGAGCAACTCCCCGAGGTGACAGCTTGGTTCTTCCTTCATCCTGGTGTGATCCAAGGCTTAGCCTTGTTGCAGCTTGACGTCCCGCCGCTGTTGCTGGCTCCAGCCTCATTGCCGTCAAGCCGGACCTCCAGGTACTCCATCTTCTCCGCCCTTCTCATCTCTTTCATTCATCATTCTCAGTAAGCCATCGTACCTCGACGACTCCATCTCCACCACATACCCCCTCCATATCCTATTTTTTCTCACTATCCCCTGCGTCACCTTCACACTCCGCATATCATAACCTTCAACACTCTTCCGCTCATCACGCCGAAAATTCACCATCGTCATCAACCTACGACTTGCCTCCTCTGCGCTTCGACTCCAGCTGCTCTAGTTCGCCTCCAGAAGTTATGGCAACTGCACGCTCCGTCGGTCTACCTTGATCACCGTCTAGCCCAGCTACCATCAACGTCACCCCCGCCTTCACCCGCTCTGCCTACAAAGGTCGGAGCCCCCTTTGTAGCTCTGCCCGCAAGAACGCCTCCGATAACCCTCCAACGGTCTACCCCCACCTCCGCCGCTCCTCGCAAAGCTTCACGCCCCCGACGACCCACGACCGTGTGTCGTCCACCGTCGATTGCCCTCCAGTCACCGTCCACTTCCAGAGCGCACAACTCCGCCATGCCAAGAGCAGTCGGGGAGCTCTTCTCAGCCCGGCATTACTTCCCTCCGATGGTTGGCCTTTTTGAAGACAAGGCCCCTCACGTGCATTGCACGAGTAATGGGGGGTGAATTGCATCTGGGCCCTCGGAGTCCACATAATTTCAAGGAAGCCCCTAGACACGTGATCCACATGTGATTTGCTGGAGTTTTTACATTCAACCCCCCCCCCTCATTCGCATATTCACCAGAAGGCCCCTGCCATCAAGGGCATGTGATGCACACATTCCTACTGGAATTTTGTAGAAATCACCCCCTGGATTTTGGTAATTACACCTTAGTTCCTGCTCTGTATATTTTTATTTTAATATATTTATTGTAATTATAAATAGATCCTGTGTTCTCCCTTTATTTTGAACTTCTACATCGCATCATTTTTTTTATTAAAAATAGGTATTTTGTTCTACAACTAATCCTCTACATCATGGCATGCTTATGATATTTTTGTGATCTGTGGTTAATTAATGATTAAGTGTTTGGTGGAAAATTGCATATTTTACACGTTCTGTGCTTTGAATTCCATAATTAATTTTCCATTGCTCTAAAAATTGCCAAAAATTCACAAATTAAAGCATTAATTGTGTTTAACATGTGCCCAAAAAGAATTGCATTTTCATACATGGTTTTCCACATAAAAATCATTTTACAAATTTCAATATATACTTTTTAATTGGTATTAAATATCATATTTTAAGGTTTAGGATTTTTCTGAGATCAATCACGTAATGATAGATCTTGGATAATTTTAATCCTTGAAAATAAATAGGTTTAATATTTATTATAATTAAATATTGAAATTCACATCATTTGCATTCAAAAATTCATAAAATATTTATCTTACATTCAAAAAATCCAAAAAAATAATAATGCATTCATTTCATCATATTTTACATCTTGGCCAAGTTTCATAATTTTTGGACATCGTTTAATTGAAAAACATATTTTTAGTCCCTAAAATTAGCCTCATTTACATTTGCATCCCAAAATTGTATTAAAAATATAAAAAAAATACTGTCTCAAAAACCGTACACGAACTTTGATAGAAAAAATTGTAGGTTGTTCCTTTACCTCCTTGAGTTCGACCTTGGGACTTGCCCAAGTAAAATAAACATAAAACTACACTGATTAAAAATTGAATAAATTAATTGTGGTTATTTCTTGATTGATTCGGATTGCTCTACATAATTACAACGATACTTTCATTAATTTTAAAATGTAATTCTCACAAATTAAAGAGGGTATTTTCAGATTCGTCAGATGGTGGCGTTACCGGGGAGGCAAATGACTTAGATTTTGTCTAAAAAACTTTTGTATTCGATTTTCTGCATTCGGGTAGTCTGGCCCCTGAATATTCAATGTATATTTTCCCTTTATTTTTCTTTTTTGTATTTAATTTACTTTATTTTCATCATTTATTTTCTTATTTTATTTTTGATTAATTTGTGTGTCACTCTCTTATATTCTCTCTCTTATTTTTCTTGCGAGGTACCTGACATACGTGGAGCAATTTTCAAAAACCGACGCATCTTCACCGTCTTCCGAAAAGCCGCAAATAAAATTAAGATCAAGTTGAGTCGTGAGAGAACAAAGAATCTTAGATTTATTTTTCTGCAATTTTAATTTTTGTAATTAATTTCTCATTTATAGCGGTGTCCGCGTTGGACTCTCACGTGTGTAACAAGACCTCAAACTTTTTCTGTGGTGTGTCATGGCATGTTTCACTCTCCGGTGAGGGTGGGGCTTGACTAGAGTGGCTCGTAGGTTAGACCTGCACATATGGCTATCAAAGCTTTAAATTTTATTGTTTGTGCCCGTAGAATCTAGGACCATACTGCACTTAGATCGTTCAACTTAGTCAAAAATTTAACTCATTTCTTCTCAGCTAATAGAACTTTCTGCTATGTGAGGTTTTCATCGGTTTGCATTCATATAAATTAAATTTTCAATCCTTGTACTGCATCCCACATGGAGATTGTGAGGAATCACTGTAAGTCTTCTAACTGAACATACATCATTGTTTCATGTGCCTCGGCTTTTCCTAATTTCTCCCTCCTATTTTGTCACATAACTTTAGAAAGAAATTGGGATTGGACGGTAGACATGTATTTGTGCTCATCTAATTTTTCAATGATCACTTTATTAAAATTGGGACTGCTAAACAAAGCCGACTAAATGAACTCATAAAATCAAGAATTTTTGCAGGAGAGCAACCCCGATCTTGTATTCATTTATCTTGTAGAGAGAAGAGAGACACACATTGTCTACGGGTAACCGGTAAACGTCAGGATTTCCTTAGCAGAGTGGGTGGTTTAAAGGACACTGCGTAAGGCTCCATACTTAAGTAACACGGGTAGCCGTTTTATGGTCCGTACTTATACCCATATTGGCTAAAAGTGGATGCAACTAGTTGTAAGAACTCGAACCAGTCGGTAGCAAAGTACAGTCACCTAACAACTCGCTTAAACATTTGCAAGATTTGAATCATCACCGATAAAAATTTACAAGATAATTGATTGAGCTCTTACGGCCTTCACTGTGTGAGTTGGTGAAATAAGGATCTGTATTGTGTTTGTTTAGTACGTAGATTCAGGGTAATCATCGAAGACCGCACACTTGTGCCTACATCATGAATCATGACCCCTTTCTAAATCATTTGAAATCGAAAATGGAAGATTGTGGTGAATTTTGTTTGACTCCACGAACCCTCCACTAACCACCATAAACTTACCAATCTCAAAGGTTCAAAGACACTCTTATTTCGGACCACCTTGGGTTCGGGGACACCTTTCCCATGAATCCTCTTCATATGATTCCTTCATCTTCCTGGAAGGAGGTCAAACCCATACTCTCTCTCTCTTTATCTCCTAATCATATCGAGGAAGACTCTCGCCTCGATTATTTTGATTCTTTCCATTCTATTGACTCTGATTTCTCACATTCTGAAGGTGAGGAAGAAAATTTTTTGAAGAAGATGCCTCCCAAGAAAAGAGATCATGAAGATGAACCCAATGAAGATCCGATGCAGATGATTTTGGCAAGATTGGTTGCATTTGAGAAGCAACAACTTTTATTGAGAGAACAAATAGAGCAGTTAAATGATGGGGGAGAACCGCCAATGGAAGCAGCATATAACCCTGGCCAGTACAGAGTGGGAAATTATTTCCAGCCACTAGAGCCATAAATATATTATGAACTGAAACCTCACTTCTTGAACCAATTGCCACAATTTCATGGTAATGTTGCAGAAGAACCCTATGAAATTTTACAGGACTTGGAGCTAGTATGCTCTAATCTAAGGCATCTCCAGGTTAGCCAAGATTACATTCGTCTCACTGCACTTCCTTTCGCCTTGAAAGGAAAGGTAGACTATTGGGTGAAGAATTTAGGAGTGATAGTGACCACCTATGATAGGTTCAAGAACATGTTCTTAAAAAAATCCTACCCTTTGAGTCAAACCAATTAGATGAGGACACACATCACCAGTTTCTCTCAGATGTCTAATGAACCACTTTGTGATACATGGGATAGATTTAAAGATTTACTACATAAGTGTCCATGCCATGATCTGTATGACAACATCTTGGTCCAATCAATCAATTCTGGCCTCAGCTACAAGACACAGGATTAGTGAGCGCTGCTTGTGGGGCAACTATACATCACGAGGTGCTGAAAGTTTCTAGAAAGTACTGGAGCAAATGTTTGGGACAAGCCGCTCGTAGATTGCCAGTAGGGCGTATATCGATTCCCTCAACACACTTCAATATAAAGGAGGGAAGCAGACTGTTGCAGAAATAGCTGAGAATTTGATTGCAAACATGAGCATAATTGCTGAGAAGTTAGTGGTTGTGGATCAGATTCAGAAGAGGATGAACGACATCGACAACAGGATCTCCCAGTTTCCAAAGCAAATGGAGGATCTAACCGAGAAGGTATCCAAGATTGGGGTACCAGCTGCAGCTACATCTGCGGTTCACATTTATCACATGTATCGCATTCAGGAGCAGCCATGACCATGGGCTCAGGACCAATCCTATGCCCAACCTTTCCAGCAGTTACCCTCATCAGTTGAGATTGTCGAAGAAACACCACCTCTGGTGTTCGAGGTGAACGACATCTGGTACACTCAAGACTCTACTCAGCAAGGAAATATGGGGGACCTACAGCCTTACCAACGTCCCACCACTTTCTATAATGCCACATTTTCAACCGCCCCACAGCACCCTCAAAATACTACCCCATCCCAACATCAGAAACAGCAGCAACAACCGTACAACTGCCAGAACCAATACCAGCAGGCATCACAGCAATACCGGCAGCAATACCAAGCACCAAAAGTCCATCCCTCAAAGCAACCATCTCAACCATCCAACTCTCAGACAGGACCAGTAGATATCCAACAACAGATGCTCGAGGAGATTCGCTATTTTCAAAATAAACTGCAAGATCTACGGATTTATGTTACTCGCTTGTCCCATTGGAGAGATAAACAAACAGCCCCTCCTACAACCATTCTAACCTAAGTTTAAGCTAACCCTAATAGCTTGAATAAATCTCAATCTTCCCAACAAAATGGCCAAGTATACTACTTAGACTTTCCCATATCTGAGCATGAGACCCTTTCGTTTGAAAATATCAATGATATGTCTCTTAGGAGTGGAAGGACCGTGGATGTGCCTGACCGAGCAAGGGGAATGGATCAACAAGACTCGAGAAATCAAATGGAGGATACTTACAAAAGTGAAGAAGAAGGAAATCTGAATTCAGTACGAGTGAAGATTCCAGCTCGTGATAAAGGAAAAGCATCTATGAAGTCTACAGAGGACCTTGTACCTCTAGTTGCTGCGAATATACCTTTGTCATCTTTTCAGCAGCATGATTTTGATTATTATCAACAGAAAAATAAAGATGTTTGTAATAAGAACTCTATTAAAGATGCTCTTATTTATTATTCGAGTTCTTTATCTCCCGTCTCGACTGCTTCCATTCCTTTCCCCCGTGTTCTTATCGGGGAAAAACACAAATCAAAGAAAATCATTCAAGAATACCCAGAAATGGCATGATTTTTCCAAGAAAACATTACAGTCAAAGTACCATTTGATAAATATGTGGCTAACAATCCGGTATTTCAAAAATACTGGAAAATGAAATGCACTCCCACCCGGACTCGCAGGAAGAAACCAAGTCAATTTGTGAAGACTCATATCTTGACAGTGGTATCTAACAAATGTGTCAAAAATCAGCATCTACCAAGAAAAAAAGGGACATGGGTGCTCACTATGTGAAGAGTCGCATCATTGACATTGCATTTGCACGCACACTACTAGATAATGGTTCTTCAATCAACATTCTCCTCTTAGCCTTATACTACAAATTAGAGTTAGGACCTCTCATAAAATCATTATCTCTACTCCAATTTGCCGATAAATCTACTAAAGGTCCTAAGGGAGAAGTGAAGAACGTTGTTATCTTGGTTGAGGGGACAGAATACAAAGTGGACTTCACTGTCCTTGATATGAAAAACCACGAACTATTGGAGAGAATCTCAAATCGTTCTTGGAAGACCATTTTGGTGGATTGCAGGAGCAGTATTTGATTACGATATAGGGATGATGAAATTCCGCTCTCCAGGTGGAGAGGTGGACTTGGAGATGAAGCAGACAAAGTGGCAAAGACTTGACTTCGAATCTACCACCGATTACTCAGAATCTTTAGAATGCAAGTTTATTAGCACTAATGGGCCTTGGCATCAACTTCCAGAAATTCAGAGCAAGATTCCCTCATCAGAAGAAGAAACAGTGCACAGTGCAGTTTACCAAATGTTGCCAGAATTATTTAGAGACACAGATACCTATAGCCTTGATGACATAGAAATCCCTTTTAATTTATCAGCCCTATCTTCTTCGGGATAACCAAGGAATATAGATGACGAGTCAGACATGGCGTTGGCCGAACTACCATACTATTTTTGCTATCCGACTTACCTTGCATCAGAATTGGTAGCCAACACATCACAGATTGATCCACCTTCATCCAACACAAAGCCATATTCAAAATCCATTCAGCTAAACCTAATTGATAATTTAGATTTGCCTGAGCTGAAACCACTTCCTCCTACAATCAAATATACATTTCTTACAGGACCCAAGGAGAGAATTCTTGTAATCATTAGCTCACCATTAACTGAAGACCAGGAATCTAGATTGCTTGAAGTTCTTGAGCGGAATCGCAAGGCCATTGGTTGGACTATGTCGGATCTCATGGGAATCAATCACGCTCTCTGCTCGCACCAACTTTATGTAGAGGATAATGCAAGACCTTCCCGTGAATTCCATAGAAGATTAAACCTTAATATCCAAGAAGTAGTTAAGAAAGAGATTGAGAAATGGTGCAAGGTATGGCTTATATACCCCATTTCAAACTCCAAGTGGGTGGCTCCACTTCATGTTGCCCCGAAGAAGTTAGGAATACAAATGGTCACCAACGAGGAGGGGGTAGAGATCACGACACGAGTACCCACTTCGTGGCACGTTTGTATCGATTACATGCACCTGAATATTGCGACCAAGAAAGATTATGTTCCACTCCCATTTATTGATCAAATCTTGGAGAGACTTGCAGGGAAAGCATTCTTCTTTTTCTTGATGGGTACTCGGGCTACAACCAAGTAGCCATCGCTCTTGAGGATCAGGAAAAGACCACATTTACATGTCATTTCGGTACTTACGCATTCAAGCGCATGCCATTCAGGCTTTGTCATGCCCCGGGCACATTTCAGCGGTGCATGATCATTGTATTTTCTGAAATGGTGGGCAACTTACTAGAAGTCCTCATGGATGACTTTTCGGTCCATGATAATTCATTTGTTACATGTTTAGCGCACTTGGACCGAATCCTCAAGAGATGTAGGGAGGTTAATTTGGTACTCTCCTGGGAGAAAAGTCACTTTATAGTGATAGAGGGTATCGTGTTGGGGCACGTCATCTCTAAAAAGGGAATGGAGGTCGACCTTGTCAAGGTGGATGTGATCAAGAAACATGAGCCACCAACCAATGTAAAGTCAGTGAGGTCATTCTTAGGGCATGTTGGATTTTATCGAAGATTTATTCCTGATTTTTCAAAGATCATCCCCCCACTGACTGAGCTCTTAGGAATAGACACCGAGTTCATTGTAAATCACAAGTATCTAGAGGCCTTCGAGCTCTTGAAAAAGAAAATCTGTGAGTCAACGATATTACAAGCTCCTGACTGGTCTCTTCCCTTTAAGATCATGACTGATTCATCGGATTTTGCTGTCGAGGCTGTGCTTGGACAAAGACGGGATGGGATACCTTATGCGATTCACTACGTGAGCAAAGTTTTGGATCTTGCACAAAGAAATTATACGGTGATCGAAAAGGAAATGTTCGTTGTAGTTTGGTCCCTAGAAAAATTCAAATCATATATATTGGGCTCCAAGGTGATAATTTTTACTGATTACACAACAATCATATATCTAATGGAAAAGAATGATGTAAAAGCACGTCTTTTGAGATGGATCTTATTAATCCAGGAATTTAATTTGGAAATCAATGATAAACCTGTAATAAAGAATGTTGTGGTTGATCACCTTTCTCGAATTGAGCAAAATGATAATTCTAATACTGGACCAACTAAAGAGACTTTTCCAGATGAGTCAATTTACGTTACTGACTCAGTCCTATGGTACTCTGACATAGTGAACTATCTTGTCTCCAAGAAAGTTCCCCTAGAATGGACCAAGAGCAGAATTGACCGACTGAAGTCGGTCGAGAAAATACCATTGAGACGATCCTTTCCTGTTCTATGAAGGATCGAATTGCATCTGGTGAAGATGTATTCCTCAGGAGGAATACCAAAGTGTCCTCAAACATTGTCATTCACTTGAGGCTGGAGAACACCATTCGAGAAAGAGAACCGCGCACAAAGTACTCCAATGTGGATTTCACTGGCCGACCTTATTTAGAGATGCCAATGATTTTGTAAGGTCGTGCCCGATTTCTCAAAGAATGGGAGGGACTATTGGGTATAAAGATGAAATGCCCATGCAACCAATGATTTTCTACGATGTTTTCGATGCATGGGGAATTGATTTTATGGGTCCTTTTCCAAATAGCCATGGATTTGAGTACATCTTGTTGGAGGTTGATTATTTGTCAAGATGGGTGGCGGCTATCCCAACCCAAAACGCATATAGCAAAATCGTCTGTAAGTTTATCAAGGATCATATCATTGCGAAGTTCAAGGTCCCAAAGGTTCTGATTTCAGATGGGGGTAGCCACTTTGTGAATAGAGAAATGAGATCATTGGCTAAGGAATATAAACTCAAGTATAGAATAGCCAATCCGTATCACCCACAATTTAATGGCATGGCAGAGGCTTCTAATAGAGACGTGAAGATTATTCTTTAGAAGTTGGTTCGTCTCGATAGGAAGAACTGGTCTCAACTTTTGGACCAGGTTTTGTGGGCCTATAGGACAGCCTACTAGACCCCACTCGGCACTTCACCTTTTAGGATGATATGTGGCAAACCATGCCATTTACCTGTAGAGCTAATTACAAATCAGAATGGGTGATAAAGAAGCTTAATTAGAGTTGTCACCTTGGGAAATTGTGTCGTGACTTAAATCTGAATGAGCTAATTGAAATCCGAAACCGGGCATATGACAATAGTGTGATCTATAAGGACAAGGTCAAGAGATGGCATGACAGACACATTAGGCATAAAACCTTTGTCCCTAGGCAAAAAGTATGGTTTTTTAATGCTCGGTTGAAGATTTTTCACGGGAAACTCAAATTGAAATGGATGGGTCCCTACATTGTCATTGATGTGCATACCATTGGAAGTATGGATATTGCTGAACTCAAAGATGGTGCACAACCTTTCTCAGTGAATGAGCAATTGCTAAAGATATATGTAGAATCATCTAAAGAGTAGACAACCCAAGTCGAGTCATCTACTTCATGCAAAGCGAGTACCAGGAAGACTCGTCAGATCACCCTCCATTAAGAAAAGCAGTCAGACACAAGCCATACAGATCATCTTTACTCTACCCCCTCCCTCCCGACCCCATCGATCTCCTTGTACATCTTCTTCCTCTACTTAGGCCAAGGTCTAAGTATAGGAGGGGGGACCGATGCCATATGTATATACCATTTTCCTCATCAAACTCCTTTCCACGATCACTCAATTTCCACCCTTCTTCCGTACTTAGGTTGATGAAGAGCCTAAGTATAGAAGGAACCGATGCCTATCTGTATATACTCTCCTCATTCACATATCCCGACCGCACCCTTTTTGCTCTTGTTCTATACTTAGACTGTTCACAGCCGAAGTATAGGGGGACGAGCTGATCTATCTTTTCCTTTTCTTTTTCACTCTCTTACGCTTAGCCCGAGCTATGTCTTCTCTACGCTTCTTGTTCTCTGAGGACACAACACTCGCTAAGTATAGGGGTGTGTGTATATAATACGTATATATTTTACCCATAGCTCGTATTTTCACGTAAGTCTATATGTATTTACGGGGTGGGAAATAACTTTAAAAAAAGAAGTTTTGCTACTAACACGGACTGTGTCCTACCAAAAATTTTGAAAAAATAGCTTCTTATTCATTTTTTATAAGTAATTTCTAAAAAAATGTGTCTGCATTTCACACACCTACACTCCATCCAGCATTACATTCATTGCATTCGTGAAAAGCCCTTGGGTTACGAACTGAGTTTTGAGCAGAAATCGATAGTGGTATGGACTTGACCTTAATCCACCTAATTTTCAGAGGAACTTCACTAAGAAATAGGATTTTAGAAGCTTCAGGTCGTTGACTTAATTCTTCGAGTTCCACATGACAATGTGCAGCATTTGACTCTTAGTGTATAACCTGGTCTCTTCATTCTGGGTATGACTCTGGAATAGGGAATTAATTTGTACTCTTGCATTATGCACTTAGATAAACTCAGATGTGATGTTGGAAGATTGTGTGAGTTTCTTTTCTAGTAGTATGGACATCTAAAGATCGGAGTACGGGTTTAAATAAAGCTTCAGAAAAGGGATGGATGGTTAGGCACAATTTTTTCTAAGACCCCAAAACATGTATGGAAAAAAAGATTCCATATCTGTAGGGGCACAACAAGATCCATGTAGAGATACCAAAAATCCAAACACAAAGAAGCCTACTACCAAATAAATATTTGACCAAAAAAAGTCCAAGCTTCAAGAAAATCTGCAGATCTTGGTAGAGACTTGGTTAAACTGGCCGACTTCACAAGGAGAGGTGACTACACTGGTCACCCTCCAGTTCTTTTCTCCTTCTTCTAATTTCTCCCTCTATTCGATTGTGAACACAACGTGATAGACCTTAGAAGGAAATACATGACTCCCCGAGGACGAGTTATTAGAGAGGAGGTTTGCATGGTAGTCCGACATTATGGATGGGAAGATCTAAAACCTTTCACACACATGAGTCGATTGTTCAATGTTCATGGGGTATGCTTTGGGAGAAGGATTGATTTAAGATGACTTCTTAGTCGAAACTGTGACAATGATTTGTAGAACTTGAAGGCTGTTGATTTTAAAATTCTAAGTCTCACAGAAGTTCCGCCACACTATTAATCCAAAGGTTAGGTCCAGTTCCATTTTCACCTTCAGCTCATGATCTTGGTATGGAACCCAATCTCATTTCACATCATTGCATTTTGTTTGATGCTTAGGGGCAAGCTTGGTTTAAGTATAGGGGATGATGAATCTCAGATTCATCACTCTAAAAATGACTAATTAAGCTCAAATCCCTAAAATTAATTGGCATTTCTTCATTTATTCTGCATAATTAGCATTCATGCATGTATGGATAAGAATTGCATTTTATCAGTCATTATTGCATAAAATAAGAAGCCAAAAATCTCAATCTAATTAACCTGTAAAATAGCCCAACTTCCATGATATTTAACTAATTCATGCTAACTCCAAATGACCTAATATCACCTCCATTGTGTACATATCACTAACAAGAATAAATGAAAAATACAAAAAATCACTAACCTAATTAAATGGACCAAAAAACCCAAACCCTAATTCTAGGATGTCCGGACTAAAACCTTGATATTTTCCCCATCCAGTGTCTATTTTGATCCTACTCACTTTTGAACTAATACACATCCAATTACCTTCAAAACAAGACCAAGTTCAGTAAATCAGAGCTCATACGAGAAAGTTGGATTTTGGGGCCTCTTTTGTACATTTTGTATTTTAGCGGTTTTTGACCTATTATTTTATGTACATAATTAACTCATTTTATTTTATTTCTTTTTCATTTGTTTTCTTTGATAAAAGTTTTATTAAAATGCCCAAAAATCCAAATCTAAAATTAGCTTGAAATCAAAGAAACTAACTGAGTATGAGTCTTCACTAACCGTCTGTACAAAAGTTGTCTATTTCGTGTTTTATTTTATTTCTTCTTATTCTTACTTAATAAAAATCCAAAAAATAGATTAATGTGTAAGCAGTTGTCTTTGAATTTATCATATTTATTTCGGATTTTTATCTGATCTAAAAATGACAAAAAATTACAAAACCCAAAAATCAAGATATTCTATATACATATGATACTCCAAAAATATCACTTTGTGCAAACGATTGATTTTGGTTTTGATATCTTCATGAAATTGTAGATCTCATCGAGACAAACAACGTTCATGAAAAATTTTGTTGATCCGAGGCCATTTGCTATTTATTTTGGAATTATCTTTGTCATTTATTTTTGAATTTTTTGGAGGTGCTACGTGGCGGCTCCTAGAGCTGCCACATGGCACCCATTTTTGAGCTTTTTAAAATTCATTTTATTTAAAAAAATAATAAAAAATATAAAAATAATAAAAATAAATCAATGGCCATGTGGTGGCTCCTCAGCCGACCGATCTCGGTCGATCGGACGGTCGAGGAGCGTCGTCCTCCTTCCAGATCTCTGACGAGCCCGCAAAAGCCGCGATAAGAAGTTGGTTTTAATCATCAATCGTGAAAATAAATATGAGTCTTTCGTTGTAGGCGGCGATCGGAACAGTCAAGAAATAACCACAATTTTAAAATAAATTCAATCCAGTGGTTTTTATGTTTATTTTACTTGGGCAAGTCCCAAGGTCGATCACAAGGAGGCAAAGGAACAACCTAGATTAATGTCTATCCAATTTTGAGTTCGGTTTTCAAGGCGGTCTTTTTTTGGATTTTTTTTCAATGCAATATGAGATGCAAAATGCAAATTCGGCCTATTTTAGGGACGAAAATGTAAAATACGTTCAAACGGTGTCCGAAAATTACGAAACTTGGCCGAGATGTAAAGAATGATGAAAGAAGTGCACTGTAATTTTTTGGAATTTTTAGATGCAATATGAATTTTTTTACGAATTTTTAATTGCAAACAGAATGAATTTTCAATATTTGATTTTAATAAATATTAAACCTACTTATTTTCTAGAACTAAAATTATCTAAGATCTATCATAAGGTAATGGATCCTAGAAAAATCCTAGATCACAAAAATGTAGGGTCTAATACCTATTAAAATTCAAACATTGAAATGCACAAAATGATTTTTACAGGGCGAATGATGCATGCAAATGCAAAGATTTTTGGGCACAATGTTAATCAAATTAATCTCTACGATATGTGATTTTTGGGGAATTTTTTAAGCAACGGTTAATTAACTATTAATTTCTGAGCACATATTGGGTAAAATATCTCAATTTCCACAAAATAATTATTTATTAATCAACCGATAATCACAAAAATCTCCAAGACATGTCAAAATGTAGAGAATTAGTCAATGAACATCATGCTATTTTTAAATAAATAAAATAATGTCTAGACTAGGTCCAAAACAGAGGGGGAACACAGGGGCATCAATGCAAATGTAATAAATAAAATAAATGAATAAAAAGTGCAGTGGGGGGCCTAAGTGCAATTACCAAACTTAAAGGGGTGAATTCTGCAACTTTTCCAGAGAGGCACGTGCAAGGCACGTGCCCTCTGGAGGCGGGGGCTGAAGCGCAATACAGAATCCTCCGGGGGGGCGTCTGCAATTTACCCCGAGGTCACGTGCGTAGCACGTGACCAGGGGTTGCTGCTGACGTCGTGCTGGCGTCCCCCCTCACGCGCCTCACACGTGGGGGGTCTCGGGTCTGGCCCCCGGCTGCTGGCTGTGTGGAGGCGGGGGGGGGCTCGGCCTCTCCTGGCGGAGCGCGGTGAGGTGGCGGAGGAGAGGGCGTCGGCGGAGCTTCCTGGAGGTCGACGGTGGCTTGGCGATGAAGCTGGCGTGGGCACGGCCGAAGTCACGGCCAAGGCGGGGAAGCGGAGGAGCCTGATGGTCGCGTAGCTCCTGGCGGGTGTCGATGAAGGCGCAGCAGCTGGAGGCGTTGATCGTTGTCGTGGGCGGCCGGCGAAGCGTCTGAGATCGGTGGTGTTCGTTGTTGACGATGGCGATGGAGGAGCTTCTGAAGGTTGTCGAAGTTGGAGGAGGTGCGAAGAAGATGGCGATGGTAGTCGGAGTAGTTGGCTCGACGCCAAGGGCGGAGCGGGGCAGTACGCGGCGGAGGGCGAACTCCGTGGCTGCAGCGGCGTGGAGTTGACGCCGGATCTCGTCGGAGCCAAAGAAGAGGGGCTCTGTCACCACCGCCTCTTCAAAGCTCTCTCGGCGGATGTCGATGACTGGGGGCGGCGAGGGTTTATTTATAGGAGAGACGGGAGGTCGGAGGTGGTTGCGGAGGGGGTCGTTGGAGAGGCGAGGGAAGCGGAGGCGGTTGGCTGCGGCCGTTGCGAGGCGGCGGGGCGAAGATAACGGAGGTCGCGGAGATGGAGTCGGGGCTGCAGCGCGAGATTGGAGGCGGAGGAATCGGGGGAGACGACGGCCAGCGGCCGTTCGATCGGCCGCTGATCGAACGGCCGCGATCTTGCCACGTGGCCAGGGGTTAAGGGGAGAGCGGGCGCACGTGCAGTGCACGTGCAGTGGTGGCACGTGCGTGGTATTTATTTTTTTTATTTTTTTATTTTTTTTTTATAAAAACTAAGATTTAAAAAGGCGAAAAAACCATGACACGTGGCGGCCTCTGGGGCTGCCACGTGTCACCTCCAGAAAATTCGAAAAATAAATGTTTTGTAAAATCAAAAAGAAATAGCAAATGACCTCGGATCGAAAAAGTTTCTTCACGAAAAATGCTCGTCTCGACGAGATCTACAACTTTCATGAAGACATCAAAGCCAAATTCGGTCAAATGTGAAAAGTGAATTTTTGGGGTATCCCATGTACATAGAATACCTTGATTTTTGGTTTTCTAATTTTTTTGTCATTTTTAAACACGATAAAAAACGGAAAAATAGGGAAAACTCAAAGATAAATAAAAGACACCTTAATCTAATTTTTTTTTGGATTTTTATTAATAAAGAAAATAAACACATAAAATACAGGTTAAAAAGCCGCGAAAATACAATGTACAAAAGAGGCCCAAAACCCAACTTTCACATACGAGCTCCGATTCACTTGAACTTGGTCTTGTTTTGAAGGTAATTGAATGTGCATTAGTTCAAAAGTGAGTAGGATCAAATCGGACACTGGATGGGGAAGATATGTGGCTTTTAGTCCGAAAAATCCTGAAACTAGGGTTTGGGTTTTTGGTCCACTTACCTGAGTTAATTATTTTTTTGTATTTTTTATTTATTCTTGTTAGTGATGTGCACACAGTGGAAGTGAGTTTGTGGTATGCGGTGTTAGCATGAAGGAGTTAAAAATAGGGGAAGTTAGGCTATTTACAGGTCAATTTTGGCTTGGATTTTTGGCTTCTTATTTTATGCAGAAATTAATGCTAAAATGCAATTCTTATGAAATCATGCATGAATGCTAATTATGCAGAATAAATGCAGAAATGCAATTGATTTTGAGGGACTTGAGCTTTAATTAATGAGACTTAGAATGGTGAATCTGAGATTCATCAATCTCGTTGCCCCCTTTCCCTTTCAAGTTGCGCCACCACCCTCCGCCCTTCTCGCGCGCGCTCTGCCACCTTCCAATTTGAGCTGATCTCCAAATTAATCACCTCCATCAGAATCATCAGCCCGATTTCTCCCCGATATCGCACCCAATCCTCACCAGATCGCCCCAATTCCCTCGTCAGATCCCCAATTGATCCGACATCTGATTTTCTCTCCTCCCCTACATATCGCGATCTCCACCTTCCATCTCCGGTTGAAGACCCACCACCATCACCCCCTTATTAAAGTGTCGCCGCCCCTCCTTCGTACGCATCCGTCGATTGACCTACAGGAGCAACTCCCCGAGGTGACAGCTCGGTTCTTCCTTCATCCCGGTACGATCCAAGGCTTAGCCTTGTTGTTGCTTGACATCCCAGCACCGTTGCTAGCTCTGACCTCATTGTCGTCGAGTCGTACCTCCAGGTACTCCATCTTCTCCGCCCTTCTCATCTCCTTCATTCATCATCCTCAATAAACCACCGCACCTCGATGACTCCATCTCAACCACATACCCCCTCCATCTATGATTTCTTCTCACCATCCCCTACATCACCTTCACACTCTGCATATCGTAACCTTCAACACTCTTCTGCTCAACACACTGCAAATTCACCATCGACATCAACCTACGACTTGCCTCCTCCGTGCCTCGACTCCAGCTGCTCCAGTTCGCCACTAGAAGCTGCGCCAACTGCTCACTCCGTCGGTCTCCCTCGATCGTCGTCGATCCCAGTTACCATCAATGCCACCCTCTCTGCTCTGCTTACGAAGGTAGGAGCCTCCTCCGCAGCTCCGCCAGCCAAAACGCCTCCGACAACCCTCCAACGGTTTTCCCCCACCTCCGTCACTCCTCGCAAAGCTTCACATCCCCGATGACCCACGGTCGTGTGTCGACCATCGTCGATCACCCTCCAATCACCGTCCACCGCTAGAGCACGCATCTCCATCGTGCCAAGAGTAGCCGGGGAGCGCTTCTCAACCCAACGCCGCTTCCCTCCGCCGGGTGGCCTTCTCGAAGACCAAGCCCCTCACGTACGTTGCACGAGTGAGGGGGATTGCATATGTGCCCTCAAAGTCCACATAATTTCAAGGAAGCCCCTAGTCACATGATCCACATGTGATTTGCTAGAGTTTTTACATTCAAACCCCCCCCCCCCCCAGTTTGTGTATTCACCAGAAGGCCCCCGCCATCAAGGGCAAGTGATGCGCACGTGCCCACTAGAAATTTTACAGAAATCACCCCCTCAATTTTGGTAATTACACTTTAGTTCCTGCTTTGCATATTTTTATTTTTATTTATTTATTGTAATTATAAAGGACCCTTGTGTTCCCTCTTTATTTTAAACCTCTACATCACATCATTTTATTTATTAAAAATAGGCATTTTGTTCTACAACTAATTCTCTACATCATGGCATGCTTGTGACATTTTTGTTATCTATGGTTAATTAATGATTAATGATTCGTGGAAAATTGCATATTTTACCCATTCTGTGCTTTGAAATTCATAATTAATTAACCATTGCTCTAAAAATTGCCAAAAATTCACAGATTCAAGGATTAATTGTGTGTAACATTATGACTAAAAAGAATTGCATTTGCATGCATAGTATTAAATCATTTTGCATATTTCAATCTCTAATTTTTAATAGGTATTAAATCTCATTTTTTAAGGTTTAAGATTTTTCTGAGATCAATCACCTAGTGATAGATCTTGGATAATTTTAACCCTTGAGAATAAATAGGTTTAATATTTACTACAATTAAATATTGAAATTCACATCATTTGCAATCAAAAATTCATAAAATATTTATCTTGCATCCAAAAGTTCCAAAAAAATAAGTGCATTCATTTCACCATATTTTACATCTTGGTCAAGTTTCATAATTTTTGGACACCGTTTGATTGAAAATCATATTTTAGTCCCTAAAATTGGCCTCATTTATATTTGCATCCCAAAATTGCATTAAAAATACAAAAAAAAAATACTGTCTCAAAAATCGTATACGAACTTTGACAGAAAAAAATTCTATTTTGTTCCTTTGCCTCCTTGGTTTCAATCTTGGGACTTGCCCAAGTAAAATAAACATAAAACCATGCCAATTAAAAATTGAATAAATTAATTATGGTTATTTCTTGATTGATTCCGATTGTCAGACGTAATTACAATGACACTTTCATAAATTTTAAAACTTAATTCTCACAAATTAAAGAGAGTATTTGCGATTCTCATCGTTGCAATAGGACGACTCAAAATATCGTTAGCTATCTCTGTGGACACAATACCGAATAGCCACACACATGCATATGCATCATCTGCCTCCCATGAGGCATTTGTCCCAGTCTTGTCATGTGGCTCCTATGTTGTGAGGATATGCTTCTTGCCATTGCCTTACATTAAACTCATGAACTGCATGGCCCACGATTTATAATTTGTTCCATCCATTTTAACGATGGGTGTTGGACCTTTAAAAGCACCCAGGGATGGAACTTCCGCTTTGATGTCGGACATGATGACAACTATCTCCAAGACTAGGTTTGGAACAAGATACACTTGAGCCTACACTGGCATATGGGAAGATGGTTGTAGGTGTAGACTCATACCACAACCTCTTCCATTCTTTTGGAGGTTCCTTTTGGTAACTAGGGTGTTTTAGATAATCATGTCACACCATAAGAATCCAAGAACACGGTGTAGGAACCCTATGGGCGGTGGCGGCGCAAGGGCAGCGACCACGTCCCTCACGGATGGTGGCGTACGAGCAAGTGATGACCGAAAAAATCAACTCTCTATCCGGGCAAGGTAAAAATAATCACTCTCGAGTCGTTGCGACCCAGATCGAGAGGGATCGGTCAATCAAGAAAAAGAAAGAGGAACCACCAAATAAAGATATAAAATCGATCAAATCAAAGATAGCGGTCATGGCTATATTATTAACCTAGTATATCACACAGGGTCGGTCTCAGGGAGCACGGATTGGCCTCGCGGCCTACGAAGTAGTCACAGAAATAAAAAGAAAGAGAAACTATTTTTTGGTGGATTTTAATTATTTTTGAAATTTTTTGGATTTTTAATAATGAGGGAAAATAGGAAAAAGACAAAATCAAGCAACTTCAACAATTAATAAAAACACTCAAAAACACTCCAAAAATTCAAGAAAAAATATTTTTGAGTTTTTTAGGTTTTTTAATGTTTTTGGTGATTTTTTTAGAATTTTATAAATTTTATATAATTTTCTAAAAATCAAGAAAGACAAAAATAGTGTGCTACTGTACAACCAAACTTAAAAGACCATTAAAAATATCAAATGGATCTATAACAGTCTAGAAGCAATTTTTATGAAAAATATAAATAAAAACTAAAATTCAGAAAAAGAGTTTATATTTCTTTGATTTTATAGGATTTTTTAGAATTTTTATATGTTTTTTAGGGTTTTTTAATTTTTAAGGTTTTTATATGTCCAAAAATCACGAAAATTGCAAAGAAATAAAAACACACTAAAATTAACTAATCCTAATTTTTTTAGAATTTTTTAGAAGGGTTTTAATATTTTTCTTGGATTTCTAAGTTAGACAATAGCAAAAATATATGTTTTTGAATCTTTAAAAATATCAAAATACCTCAAAAATGTACCAAAAATTTAGGGAAATTTTTACAACGTGGCAGGAGCCACGTGTCCAAATTTCACTTAATTTGGATTTAATTGGTATTTTATTTAAATAAAACAAAGGCTCATAGTGTACAGGGACCTAAGTACAAACAAAACTATTTCCAGGGGCTAAACAATAACAAGCAAATAACACGCAGGGCTCCTTATGCAAAAATCCCATAAAACACGCGCGACGCACGTGTATCAGACACGGAGGGGCATATATGCAAATTCTTTTTATAAAATGTCACTCAGTAACACATAGGAAACACAAGGTAGAAAATGCAAAAAGTCCATAACCTCACGTGTCGATGCACGTGGTCTACAAACACAGGGACTACAATGCAAATAAAGTAAACAAAGAGGTCCACTATGCAAAATACCCAAAATAAAAACAACTGACTTCGATATTTAAAGGACTAAATAACAAAACAAAAAAGTAGGGGCCTAAGTATAATTTACCCCTTTATTATTGGACGGACGATGAGGCGCCACGTGGATGATCGACGGCTGTGGATGCAAGGCACCTCTTCGTTGGAGCGAGCGGTCCAGATTGAGCCCTAGCAGATATCGACGGTGGCTGAAGCTCCTTAAATAGACGGTTGTGATTAAATCAAGAGCGTCAGGGACGATCGGACGACGGAGGAGGATCCTCCAAGAACTCGACGTCGGTGAACTTTGCCGGCCCAATGCACACGTCGAGGTCCTCCTCTGGAGCTACTGAGATATGGGAACGCTTCGCTGAGGTGCTCCGCAGCTGAAGGAATCCTCCGATGAGGCCGGGGACCACCAGAGTGGCCAGGCTATGGTGGAGGAAGGAAGCTCCTATGCTCGAGCTTTGGACCTCCAGATGAGGTCCCTTTGACCTGAAAAACCACACAGAAAGCACGCTGGGTCGAGGGAAAAGTGCAACTGGGTCGAGGGAAAAGCAGTGCAGCCAGAGGCTGCCTAAGGGACCTCCTGCCCATCATCTTGATCTGGCGAGTCGGGCGGATGGGATATGGAAATAACTATGATGAGAAAACAAACCCCGGGTTCACCTACTCCACGTTGAGCTGAAGACCGTAAGAGCTCGGTCAATTATCTTGTTGATTTTATTTAGTTGATCATGTCAAGATATAAGAGCGGTTACGTGACCTGGTAGGAATCTAATCCGCCAAACAGACTGACCCGTATAAAAGGCCGGTAGTCTGATCGGGGCTGGGATGTGGCTCTAGCCTAGTGTGCGGGTCACTCTCTCGCGCATACAAACCAGACAATGAGGAGGTTGCTCTCCCCAAGACAAATTTTTAAGTGGAGTGTCTTTTAGGGTCAAATTTGTTTAGCAGTCCCAAATTTTATGGTTTTTGATTTTTAGGTATTTTTTTAAAGCAAACAACGCCTAACGAATTTTTCGATTCTCCTGATTATTTTTAAGTCCAAAAATCAGGGGGAGAAGACGAAAAAGCTGATGTGCGGGAATCAATGATGCATGCAGAGTAAGAGATGCGTATCTGACTCCAGCAATCTACATGCAGAGTGATCCGCGCATAAAATAAAGACAGAATGTAAACTACCTATATGATGCACGGGAATCGGCCTTAAGCAGAGCAATTCTACACGAAAGAACCAATGACTAAGTGGTCAACAAGAGGGGTCGGTGTCCGGTCTCGTATGCCGATCGGTGCCTGCCACAATGGGTCCTGCCAGCGTTGTATACGACCTCTAGCGGCTCGGGACCCCTCAAGTGACCAAGTAGCCTTTTTTATTAATTTTTATTTTAGTCCAATTACGATCTAATAGGTATAGGCAAGTAATTAGGTGTGTGGACACTAGTTATTACGGCGCAATCAGAGAAAATCCTAAGCTAAGGCCAAAACCTTGAAAACCAAATAAACAGTAAATAAACGATGGAAAACCGTGAAAAAGCCACGAAAAATCCGGTGAGGTCCCCCGAGCACACCAGTGCTCGGCGAAACAGACCCCGATAGTCTACCAAGTCTTTGAGTCTGGTCCTGTATTATTACAACAAAATAATATTGCGAAAAGAAAACCTAATCTAAGCTACGCTACTCCGCGGTTATTCCGCGGCTCCCGCACTCCTGCTCGGCTCCTCGCGCTCTCCTGCAGCTTCGTAAAGAAGAAAACCGCCTCCGACTCCCGCGGTTGCTTCAGCTTCCGAAGAAGCCGCCTCGGTCCTCGAGCCCTCGTAAGAAAACAAGCAGAGTATCACAGACCAGATTATTATAAAATAAAAGATAAGCAAAATAAAATAAGCTATATGCAAAAATAAAAATAAATACTCAAAACAGACAAAAACAACTACTAAGCTGTGCTCCCCGGCAACGGCGCCATTCTGATGACCGAAAAAAATCAACTCTCTATCTGGGCAAGGTAAAAATAATCACTCTCGGGTCGTTGCGACCCGGATCGAGCGGGATCAGTCAATCAAGCAAAAGAAAGAGGAACCACCAAATAAAGATATAAAATCGATCAAATCAAAGATAGCGATCCTGGCTATATTATTAACATGGTATAGCACCCAGGGTCGGTCTCAGGGAGCACGGATTGGCCTCGTAGCCTACGAAATAGTCACAGAAATAAAAAGAAAGAGAAACTATATTTTTGGTGGATTTTAATTATTTTTAAATTTTTTTTGGATTTTTAATAATGAGGGAAAATAGGAAAAAGGCAAAATCAAGCAACTTCAACAATTAATAAAAACACTCCAAAAATTCAAAAAAATATTTTTATGTTTTTTAGGATTTTTAATGTTTTTGGTGAATTTTTTAGAATTTTCTACTTTTTATATAATTTTCTAAAAATCAAGAAATACAAAAAACAATGTGCTACTTTACAGCCAAATTTAAAAGACCCATTAAAAATATCAAATGGATCTATAACAGTCTGGAAGCATTTTTTATGAAAAATATAAATAAAACTAAAATTCAGAAAAAGAGTTTATATTTTTTTAGAGTTTTATAGGATTTTATATAACTTTTTTAAGTTTTTTAGGGTTTTTAATTTTTTAAGGTTTTTATATGTCCAAAAATCACGAAAATTGCATAGAAATTAAAACACATTAAAACTAACTAATCCTAATTTTTTTTAGAATTTTTAGAAGGTATCAACAATAAATGTTTTTGAATTTTTGAATTTTCTAAGTTAGACAGTATCAAAAATAAATGTTTTTGAATTTTTAAAATATCAAAACACCTCAAAAATGTACCAAAAATTTAGGGAAGTTTTTACAATGTGGCAGTAGCCACGTCTCCAAATTTCACCTAATTTGGATTTAATTTGATATTTTATTTAAATAAAACAAAGGCTCACAATGCACAGGGACCTAAGTGCAAACAGAACTATTTCCAGGGGATAAACAATAACAAGAAAATAAGATGCAGATCCCCTTATGTAAAAATCCCACAAAACACGCGTGACGCACGTGTATCAGACACGGAGGGGCATATATGCAAATTCTATTTATAACATATCGCTCAGTAACACATAGGAAACACAACGTAGAAAATGCAAAAAGTCCAGAACCTCACGTATCGATGCGCGTGGTCTACACACACAGGGACTACAATGCAAATAAAGTAAACAGAGAGGTCCACTATGAAAAATACCCAAAATAAAAACAACTGACTTAGATATTTACAGGACTAAATAACAAAACAAAAGAGCAGGGGCCTAAGTATAATTTACCCCTTTATTTTTGGACGGATGATGAGGCGCCACGTGGGTGATCGACGGTTGTGGATGCAAGGCACCTCTTCGTTGGAGCGAACGGTCCAGATCGAGCCCTAGCAGATATCGACGGTGGTTGAAGCTCCTTAAATAGACGGTTGTGATTAAATCTGGAGCGTCGGGGACGATCGGACGACGGAGGAGGATCCTCCAAGAACTCGATGCCGACGAACTTCGCCGGCCCAATGCGCACACCGAGGTCCTCCTCTGGAGCTGCTGAGATATGGGAACGCTTCGCCGAGGTGCTCTGCAGCTGAAGGAATCCTCCGGTGAGGCCGGGGACCACCGGAGTGGCCCGGCTACGGCGGAGGAAGGAAGATCCTGTGCTCGATCTTTGGACCTCCAGATGAGGTCCCTTTGACCTGAAAAACCGCACAAAAAGCACGCTGGGTAGAGGTCAAAGTGCCTCGACCCGGTTAGGGGTGAAGTGGATGCGCGAGTGAGTCACGGCGAAGACCTCCGGTGAGGCGACGGCGAGGGAGGTCGATTCTTGGCTCCGTGGCGAGCCAAGTTGAGTGCGTGGGTGCAGAAGGTGGAGAGGAGTCTCACGGAGGTGATGGTCGGGTCAGATGGTGTAATGGGTGATCGGAGCGATAGGAATCGATCAGCGATGACGGAGTAGCGATTTGGGCGAAAATCAAAATTGGGTGAAACTAGGAAGTATCGGGGGTACGTGATGAAGGTGGTCGACTGGGGAAGAGCTAAGGAAGCTCTGGGGGTCTTGGCCTCAAGGAATGTCGAAGTCCGAGGCTCAGCGCACCTCGCGGCGGCGCACGGCGACGAGGGTCGTCGGATCGATGGCTGGAGGCTCCTCCTCCTCTCTTCGACACTCCCCTCACTCAGCTGTCACTCTGGGGAAGACAATGGAGGTCCTGGGACAAAGGAGCGTAGCCAAGGATAGATGGGAGTGTGCGGCGGAGGAGACACTATATACTGCTGCAGGTCCGAGAAGAAGGGGTCGGATCCGGCTTGGTGAAGCACGGACCCCTAGGCAAACGATCGGGCGAAAATCTCGGATCAGTGGGGCTCAATTAGCACCTGGGGTTTGGGTAAACGGAGGTCGGATCTGGCTTAGGTAATTAGGCGAAGTCGGGTATGGAGCGAGATCCGCGGGCGGAAGGTCCAGGGGGGAGTTGACCGGGGGTCAACATCCCCCGTGGACCAATGGAAGGCCTCCATTGGAATTTATTTTGGAAATTAAAAATAAAATAGATAATGATTTTATTCAAAAAAAAAGTTAAAGCATGAAAAATGTTTATTTATTTTCAAATAAATTTTTAGTGATTTTTATTTATTTTTTTGAAATATAAATTATGTATTTACATTATCTTATTATTATATATAGGTATATACATATCTGTATTTTTTATTTTTATTTTTATTTTTAATTATTTATTTTTATATAATTATTCCAATTTTATATTTTATTTATTTATAACATAAAATTTGGAATAAAAGGGTATTTTTATTTTATTTTTATTATTTATTTACATTAGTTAAATAAATAGATGTATATACATATGTACATTGTATATATACAAGATAGAAATTGATTTTATTTCTTTTTATTTTTATTTTATTTTTATTTTTCTGATTTTTATTTTATTTATTTACATTATGAAATATGGAATATGGAAATATTTTTATTGGATTTTTATTAGTTATTTACAAGGAGAAAATAAATATATATGTTATTCTATATACATGGTCTATATACACTGTTGAGAGGGATTTTATTTATTTTTCTTTTTCTTTTGTTTTTTCCATTTTTAATTTAATTTATTTTTTATAAATATGTACAACACACTTTTTATTTTTATTTTTAGAGGAAAATATATTTATTTATATACATAGGTATATGTACACACAATTGAGCTTCCCTATCTCTCTCTACTTGAATTCTTTTGCTGAGCCCTCCCTTGGGATTAGGTCACTCAATATTTATTCTAAATATTTCCCTCTTTTTCTTTTATTTCTTTATTCTTTTATTTATGCACAAAAACATGCTAATTATGCATATTTACAAGATGCATGCAATTTGATAAATTATTCTTTTTACACATATATACATGATGTTTTGCAAGGGTTTGTAGCTAAAATAAAAGAATAAAGAGTGATGAATGGGTATTCATCACCAAGTCACACGTGGTACGACACAAGAGGAAGGGTGCAGGCAGTGTTGGCAACGCGTAGGCGGCGTGTGGTGATGCACAGGTGGCGTGGGAAACACACGAGTGACACAGGATCATGGGGCGACACGCGTTAGGGTTTTGGTGGTGGTGTAGGGCTCTAGGGCACAGGCTCCGGTCTAGGACCGTCGCTCTGATATCATGTGAAAGGGAAAATGAAAGTTGTATTCCACAAAGCCCTAGAGCTCTCTTATATAGGAAAAAAGCTCTATGGGAAAATTACATAAGAAACTGAAAGATAAACAAATATAAATAAAGACCAAGAGATATAAGAATCTCAACAAGTATAATTTGAAATTTTGACCTAAATGCACAATCCTGCAAACCTTGGTAACTAATTAATTAGAATCCAAGAACGAACCCATCTCACTCGATCCCTACTCCCGTCATCCTTCTGCACATGCTCTCCCTTGTAGCACCACATTGTTGCCACATCCCTTCGCAACTCCATCCCAAACCCCCAATCCTCCCTATCGAGGCACCCCTAGATAACTTGTGTGTATTAAAACAAATTCCTACCAATCCTATGTCAGTGTCGAAAACCCTAAGCAAGTAATAAATACTAATGGTGTAAAACTACAGGCAATCCAATCAACAAGCACAATCACAATAACATGATGAATTTAAAATATAAACCCCCAAAATTGAAAGAGGGCAAACTCGGACATGGCCAACTTGACCCAAACTAGTCCTTTATATTTGGTGATAAAGTTGATCTCTCTCGAGGATACCGCAAAGCCAAACCTTCTCCCAATTGTGTATCAACAAAGTCCACCACCAAATTAAGTTGAAAGGCAGAGAAATGGAGAAAGGTCACCAAGAATAGGTTTGCCCAAGAAAGCTCTCCTAACTTCTCTTGCAAGAGATCATTCCATTTGTCAACGTTGTGCGGTATCCTGAAGCTATTCGTACCATCACAATCCAAGGAGATAAGAGGCGAAGGAGAAGAGGGTTGGTGCATTGTTGTTGCTATAGGGCACAAGGAGTTGTAAGAGTAAGCGGAGAGGGGTGTGGATGTCCAGCAAACCCAGAGTAAGATATTAGGGTTGTTGTAAGTTCTTCCTTGTGCATTATGTCTGCTAGAAGTCAAAGAATGGCTAAGTAAATGTCTTTAGTGCACAAAAGAAAAGACTGTTGCAACCATACCTTTAAATGGGTAGGAAAAGAGTGACACTAGGGATGAGCATGGGCCGGGCTCTTGTGAGCTCTATAGGGCCTAGACCCAAGCCAAATTAACAAACCATTCTTTGAGATAAAAGCCCAGACTCATATAAATTTTGTTTGGTTGGGTTATGAGTTGAGTCAGCTTGTAAAATTTGGATAAGAACTTTTTTGAATTAGTTGGTTGAGTCAGTCATCATCTAATATTGATTCCGGATCTGAAAACTTGGATAAGATAATATTAATGAATGTTACATAATCTATAATAGAAAATTCATCAAAAATCTTTAAAGCGTTTAATGGGAGAATGACATGACCCAACATGAGCCTAAGCACAATGCATACCATACATGTGTGCATTCATACTCTAGGGACCTAGGGCATGTGGAGCCGAGGAAAAGAGGAGATGGGCATCAGACATCAACGTGTAGGAGATGGTAGCCTGGTAGGGTAGGACATGGCCGCACACAGGGGAGTTGGGTAGGAGAGGAGAAGGGAGTCCATGCGAGAGGGGTAAGGGTGAGAAGGGACCTCCAAATTTGTTTAGTGGGTAACAAATGGGGGGGATTACACACTTGAATTTTGGGTTTAATTACGTTGGATGGTCACAGACATATCCAAATCCAATAAGTTATCAGGACAAACCTGAATGCTAGGGATTATGCCTTAGCACATCACAGAAACGCGAAGGTCACATTGAAAACGATCTAGGTCAACTAGTCAGCGGTAATGGAATTTAAAATTGTAAATAAATGAAATCACATGATTCGGGAACACTTGTCAAATTGTTTCATAAATATCACAAAAGAGTAATTAGGATTATCTCTTGGAGCATGTTTAAGATATTCTCCTATCTCAAGTCTGATCTGGCATAGAAGCACTTGCGATCGCGTAGAAGATACGTGAAGCTTTGACAATCCGATTTGATGATATGAAGTTGGAATATCTATGGCAAACAGAGTCGAAATTGTGAGAAATAAAATCATGTGATTTGTGGGTTTAATTATCTGCTTAGTTAAAGTTTTTATTTCATATTCCATGGCACGATAACAATAACCAAAAAATAATTTATTACAAAACCGTCAATACATGTAAAGAGTATCATTGTAGGAACTTTTCAAATTTTAGTTTATGCACCTTTGGTGCCAACAATTGGCTACTGATTTGAGGACATATTTGAACATTCTAAATACATTTAATTATCTAAAAAAATCATCCAAAATAGTGCATAAATAATAGCTTTTTATTTTAGCGAAAAACAATTCGAAACATGCGTCAAATGCAAAACGAGTCCCGACGCGATGGATATACAAAACCTCATTCACCTAGGATTTTGGATCTCATCCAAGACCTTTGACCAAGGCTCTGATACCACTTAAAAGCTAGGACTTATGCCTTATTACATCACAGAAGTGTGAAGATCACATCGAATACGATCTAGGTCAACTACTCATACTAGTTGAAAATACTTCTCAAATCATTTCATCAAAATCACAAATGAGTAATTAGGATTAACTCTTAGAGTGTCTTTATGATCGTTAATCTCTAAAATAAGAGATTCTCCTATCTCATGTCTGATCCGACATAGAAGCACTTACGAGCTCGTAGATGGCACACAAAGCTCCCACAGTCCGAGTTGATGATCCAAGGTTGGAATCTCCTGATTTCATCTGATGAAATATGGATCCTTCTTCACGAGCGAGGATCACAGAAGAAGGTGGAGATCCATGAGCAGTCTATCAAGTAGCGTAGCAATGTTGCGACGGCGGTGGGATGTCTCTCAACAAAATGTGGACGACCACAATATGAGAGGAGAGACCTTGGACGTGTGGTAGAGAATAGAGAGATATTTATTGCTCTTGCAATTGTGTAGTAGAAGAGACTAGGGCTACCCTTCCTTTTATACTATATTGGATGATTGAGATGCGCTCATAATTCAAATCAATTGTTGAGATTTTGTTGCAACAATTTACAATAATAATTAAATTAAAATAAAATAAATATGGTTCAAATAATCTTCAACGTATTTAATTTAATTCAAATAAATTTCATGTGGAAATAAAGGAAAGATGACAAGTCTCCTTCCCTTAATGGAGTGGACAGTCGTACAAGGAGTAGGACTCCATGGTCATCCGCCCTCTTAAAGAGGAAGGTGGCTCTCTTCTTCCATAATTGAGAGATCTCATATCTCTTCTGATATTCCACATGTGCAACAACTATTATTGTATAATTATTCATCAAAATAATTCCAAATTATTTTGTTATAGTTTGAGTCATGTCATTGACAATTATGAATTATATTCAACAACAACATAAAATGTAAATTGTATTTATAATTAGTTATCCAATATGAATCCAATTCACTTCAACATTTAATTTATAAATTCTATTTACAATTAAATATCTTCAACATATTATAAATCATACTTATATTATTTATGATTATTATGGATAGTGATATCCATATTAATCATATCTTTGATAACTAAATCATATTTAGTTATCTTATATGTCAATTCTCATGTGTCCAAATAATATGAATCATATTCATATTATCTGAAATATATTCATATTATTCATGATAATTAAATCATATTTAATTTATCCATTTTCCATTGCTCAGATACATTGTCAACAATTGAATTATTCTTGAACTCTTTCAATAATAATGTGCTTTTCCCGTAGATATTTGGAGATAAAGACATCATAACTATATATTCCATGTATAGTGACTTGGATTGGGATCATATCTCAAATCCAGATCTCAAAGACCTCTCATAGATGTTTGTATCAAACTGTGAATCTACTCATCTTATATCTAAATCATATTTAGATCAATATCCAACATTTGAACTAAGATCAGATCACTAATCTATTGAGAGGAGTTACTAAAATCCAAACCTATTTTATTTTTCCCTCGAAATGGAAGTGTCACGGTTATACAATCGTTTACGATCACATCACCCTCGAGTATTCCTAATACATGTACATCTTGCATATTAGAAGACCTATATTAAACCTGAAGTATTAGATCATATTTGAATCATCTTCTTGAGAATTTTATCATTAAGTTTCTCAGTTGATCACTGGGAGTTGGTAATGATAATATACTGTCCAAAAGCATATATCATACCTCTAATTTTTGTCAAGCTTCCAAAGCAAGATGATAGTGCATAGAAATTTATCCCAATATCTCATGAGTGAGCTCAAGTCTTCTGATTCAGTAATGAACATGTATGATCCCTTTGAGAGATCGCATTACTTACATGCCCTTGTATTCACACTAGTTCAACACTATATAGACCTTGTCTAGGTCATCAACTTATTGGTCTTCCAAATGTACATACTCAGACATTTAGTAACACATTTACCTCTGGTCAGGGGATGTGTACCTATATAATGACAGTATACAACATAGGTCTTGGTTATCTCAATCTCGTTAAGTCACCTCTTTATCCTAACTTATCTAGCACGTCCGAATCTCTATTCGTATACAGAGGATTGCATCAAGAGATGTGTTGGATATCGGCCTTTAGAGAATAATTGGCATCTTCTTCTCATGATGGAGATCCTTTCCTAATAATCATGTTATGGTACTTGATGAGCCCTCAATCTAGCTCTTTAGATATCATCAAGCACCAACATCTATGATTCATCATTTAAATAAATAGTTGTATGATTATTAAGATGGCCACGGTACATAACTCTAATTGTACAAAGGGAACTTATAGTGCATTCTTCATTTAATATCACATAAGGAGTGAAATAAACCAATAACTTTTATTGATATACATATATATAATATTACAATGACATTGTTATTGTAGAAATGATTTGCCCCAGTCACACAGGGCTAACAATCCCCCACTAGCCCTCAAAACCATTCAAGTACAATATTTGAACCCATGCTCATTATATGTTGGTTGAAAACTTTTGGGGTAAAGCTTTGGTAAGGGGGTCAGCAACATTGTCGGCAGAGACCACCTTGGTGATGATGATATCACCATGCTTTTGAATCTCTCGAATGACGTGGTATTTCTTTTCTACGTGTTTGCTTTTTTGATGCCATATGGGTTCCTTCGTCTGTGCTATGGATCTTGTGTTATCGCAAAGCAGCAGAATGGAAGTATCAGAGGAAACTACATCAAGTTCCAAGATGAACTAGGTAACTACACCGCCTCTTTTGCAACAACCGATGCGGCTAGGAATTCAGCTTCTGCAGTTGAATCAACTGTAGTGACTTGCTTCTTGCTTCTTCGGTTCACAACACCGTCGTTCAACAAGTATACAAACCCTGAAGTAGGTTTGTGATCATCTACATCAGATTGGAAGTCTGAATCAGTGTATCCCAAGACTTGGAGATCCCCATCTCCATAAACCAAGATGTAATCATGAGTCTGTCTTAGATACTTAAAGATGCTCTTCATTATGTTCCAGTGTTGTTCTCCATAGCAGAATTGGTAACAGATTACAACTCCTATTGCATGGCAGATGTCTGGCATTGTGCACATCATAGCATGCATCATGCTTCCCACAACTGATGTGTAAGGGCATCCAGTCGTGGCTTTCTTATCCTCAACACTTTGAAGAGCCATATCTTTAGATATGTGTATACCATTGATGAGTTGCGAAAACCCTGCATTAATTTGTGCAAATTATTGTGTTAAATATAATGAAGTTTGTCATTTCATTGTAGGCGGGTAATCAGAATCAATCAAGAAAATAACCGGAATTAATTTATTCAAATTTAATCGGAGGTGGTTTTATTTTATTTTACTTGGGCAAGTCCCAAGGTCGAACTCAAGGAGGTAAAGGAACAACTTAGAATTATGTTTATCAAATTTCGTACGTGGTTTTCGAGGCAACATATTTTTTTATCTTTTTAATGCAATTTATGGAATGTAAATGAAATGCGAACCAATTGTAAGGACTAGAAAATTGATCTCTATCATATGATGTCCAAAAATTATGAAACTTGGTCGAAAGGTAAATGATGATGAAATATATGCATTTTAATTTTTTTAGAATTTTCGAATGCAAGACAAATGATTAATGAAATTATTAATGCAAATAGTGTGATTTTCAATAATTAATTACAACAAATATTAAATATACTCATTTTCAGAAAATAAAATTATCTAAGATATATCACTAGGTAATATACCTCAGAAAAATACTAAATCCTAAAAATGTTGAATTTAGTACCTATTAAAAATTAATTACTAAAACACACAAAATGATTTTTATGGGGCAAAATATGCATGCAATGGACAATTTTTTTGGCACAATGTGAATATCAATTAATTCTACGATCTCTGAATTTTGGGAAATTTTTCGGTCTTTGGTCAATTAAGTATGAATTTCTAAGCTTGGAATAGGAAAAATATGCAATTTTATGCAAGAATGTTAATTACTGATTAACCAAAGAGAGAAAATATGATGAGCATGACACAAGGTAGAGAATTAGTTGAAGAACACAATTTTATTTTTGGAATAATAAAATGATGCCAAAATGTTGTTTAAATTAATATAGGAATACAAGGCTCTGCTTGTAATTACAATAATTAAAGAAAACAAAAAAACTGCAGAAGAAGGGTTAAAGAGTAATTGCCTACACCCTGAGAGGTATCTCTACAAAACTACCATAGGGGCACGTGCATCGCACGTGCCCTTTGGACGGGGGGCTTCTGGTGATTTGGTGGATCTGGAGGGCTTCTGTTGCAAAATCCCCCAAAGGGGGGTGCTAGTCACGTGCCAGCTTGGAGGTCCTTCTTGCAAAATATCCCTATGAGGGGTTTTTTTGTGAAATGGGTGAATCAGAGGACAGATATGCAATTGTTCCCTCCCACGCACGTGTTGTGCCCATGGGAGGGCCTCGGGCTCTATACCTTGTGGTGGCTAGAAGATGAGGACTGCGATGCAATGTGTTGGTGGTACATCGGAGTCAGAGCGAGGCCACGGTGGACCTGGGGAGCAGCTACTTCATGGGGGCGCAACGGGAGGAGGTCGACGAGGTGGTTGGCTCCCCTTGCTTCTAATCGTGGAGGGTATGATCGCCTGGTACAGTGGAAATGTGACGATAGAATCGAAGTTGTGGGCTGAGTTGATCGCTGATGAAGATGAAGTAGCGGTGGTGCGGGAAGTCATTGGCTCGACGATTGACTGGAGCAAAGAGCATCTCCATGGTTGGGAGGCTGCTACGAAGCACCGTGGATTCGGATCTTGTCGAGGACGAGGGAGATCGTTATGTCACCACCGAGGCCCTCTTCCTGTGCAATAGGTGGATGGAGACGAGAGGGCAGTTGGCGATGGGTTAAACAGGGCGAGGGGAGTGGCTATGGAAGGAAGGTTATGGCAGTGTGGATTTGATGAGGGAGGCGGTACGCAAAGGAGGAAAGCAGTGGCCCTGATTAGAGATTGGATTGGGTTGAATAGGAAGGAGGAGGTCGGTGTGATTGAGATCCAGTGGTGGCTGGTGAGAATCGCGGAGCGGCGACGGTGATGCCCGCTCCCGATTGGGAAAGGAGGCGGGAGGATGAGGACACATAGGGGTCGTCCGATCGGTCGAGATCTGGCACCCCTGATGCGGCCACATGGCATATTTATTTATTTTATTAATTCTTCATGAAAGGTACTCACTCGATGAGATCTACATCTTTCATGAAGAACCCAAGTAGATGATTTGTGTAAAGTGATTTTTGGAGCACTCCATATACATAGAATACCTTGATTTTTGGGTTTTATAATTTTTATTATTTTTAAATAAAATAAAAATTGAGAAAATTACGAAAAAAATCCGAGATTAATATCTACACATTAATATATTTTTTTTGGATTTTTATTATGTATGAAAATGAAGAAACAAAATAAAGTACGAAAATGACAACTTTTGTACAGACTGTTAATGAATACTCGGACTCATTTAGTTTCTTTGATTTCAAGCTCATTTTGGATTTGGATTTTTGCACATTTATTAAATATTTTATCAAAAAAATAAATGAAAAGGAAATAAAATAAAATGAGTTATTTATGTACATAAAATAATAGGTCAAAAACCGCTAAAATACAAAATGTACAAAAGAGGCCCAAAACCCAACTTTCACATATGAACTCCAATTTACTTGAATTGGTCTTGTTTTGAAGGTAGTTGAGTGTACATTAGTTCAAAAGTGAGTAGGATCAAATCGGACATTGTATGAAGAAGATATCAGTATTTTAGTCCGGAAATCCTAGAATTTGGATTTGAGTTTCTGGTCCAATTATTTATGTTAATGATTTTTTTGTATTTTTCATTTATTTTTGTTAGTAATATGTACACAATTGAGATGGTTTCAAGTTATTTGGAGTTAGCCTGAATTAGTTAAAAATCATGGAAGCTGGATTATTTTATAGGTCAATTGAGCTGAGATTTTTGGCTTCGTATTTTATGCAATAATGAGTGATAAAATGCAATTATAATTTATACATGTATGAATGTTAATTATGCAAGATAAATGAAGAAATGCTCATGAATTTTGAGGACTTGAGCTTAATTAGTCACTTTTAGAGTGATGAATCTGAGATTCATCAACCATATCTTGAGGGAAGGAAACCTTTCTTAGAATCCTCCAAACGAAAACGTTCCAAGATCTTCTTAATGTAGTATGTTGTGACAATCCCAAAATTCTCTTTTCTTTGTTTCTGAACAGCTTTTAAACCCAAGATATAAGAGGCTTCTCCAAGATATTTCATCTCGAAGGTATGGGACAACCAAATCTTAACACCAATCATCACCCCAATATCATTTTAAATGATAAGGATGTCATCTATGTAAAGTGCGATAAACACAATGGCACTCCCACTAAGCTTATTGTACATACATGGCTCATCAGGATTCTGAACGAAATCATAAGTCTTTATGGTTTCAACAAATCTTATGTTCTGGCTACGAGAAGCTTGTTTGAACTCATAGATGGATTTCTTCAGCTTGCATACTTTTCCTTCCTCGGTTATGAAGCCTATATAGATATCCTCATTGAGGTATCCAGTGAAGAATGTCATCTTGACGTCCATCTGTCAGATGTATGCAGATATAGCTAGCAATGTTCTAATAGATTTAAGCATAGCCACAGGAGAGAATGTCTCATTGTAGTCGATTCATTCTCTCTGTATGTAACCCTTGGATATGAGACATGCCTTGAAGATCGCTACCTTCCCATCATGTCCCCATTTTTATCTTGAAGATCTATTTATACCCAATGGGTTTTACCCCTCTAGGTGGATCATCTAGGGTCCATATATTGTTCTTCTTTTACATAGAGTCTATTTCGGCCTTCATTTCTAGCATCCATCTAGCCATATCTTGATCCGTGAGTGCTTCATCAAATAAAGCTGGATAATTGTCATTATCACCTGACACATGGAATCCAAACCTTTCAAGTGATTCAACCACCCTCGAACTCCTTCGAATAGGTACGGATATTTTATCTTCATTTATTTCTTCAGTTTCTAGTTTAGGAAACTCAACATCCTCGGAGGATTCAATGAGTTCCCTTGCATCATTTTTGTCTTGAATCTTAAGGAAGTCGTCCCTAAAAAATGTTACATCTCTAAAGATGAAGACCTTCTGGGTCGTAGGGTTGTAAAGTTGGTATCGGATACTATCCTTTATATATCCAATGAAGTAGCACTCTCTAGTATGAGATTCTACCATGCATCTGCGTTCTTCGCTTGAATCAAGCAACCCCAAACTTTTAAGTGTTTAACATTGGGCATGGTTTTAAACCAAAACTCATGAACGGTTTTTAGGCACAGATTTTCTAGGAATCTTGTTTAGGATATATATTGCAGTTTCTACTGTATATCCTAAGAAACTAGCTGGTAAATGTGCTATACTCATCATTTGAACGAACCATATCCATGATGGTCCTGTTGTGCCTGTCAGCAATACTATTAAGTTGGGGAGTTCCGGGAGGAGTGAGATTGAAGATAATTACTTTCTCTGAGGTATTCATTGAATTCATCTGAGAGGTACTCGCCACCTCGATCAGATCAATTCCATTTAATCTTATTATCGATTTTGTTCTCAACCAAAGCCATGAATTTTTTGAACTTTTCAAAGGTTTTCTTAGGAAGATAAAATCGTATCGTAATGGTCATCAATAAACGTTGAATAATATCAATATCTAATTTGGGTCGTGATATGGAAGGGATCACATGCATTTGTATGTATTAGGTCAAGAATACCCTCGCATCGTATAACATTATTACAAAAGGGTGATCTGCTCATTTTACCTTGAATGCAATGTTCATAGGTAGGTAAATCTTAGACCTGTAGAAAATATAAGGGTCCATCATTTATCAATATATTGATTCTATCAATAGATATATGACCAAGCCTTGATGCCAAATCATATTCAAATGATTTCCGTCCTCCCTACTTTTTTTAGGATTTTTATTAGCGGTTATTATATTCATGACAGATTCGTCAATGCACAACTCATAGAGTCTATCAGAAGTTTGAAATTCTATCAGTAACATGTTTATCATAATGATTTTTGACAAGCTTTTCATAGAATAAGAACGAATATCCATTTCTTACCAGTTTAGATACAGACAATATGTTCCTTATAACATCTGATACATAAAAGACATTATTTAAGCATGAGGACACTCTCACTAGATAATGATAGTCTGCAGGTCTCAATGACAATTGCTACAACAATCGCATCAGATCCCATCTGAATAACTATCTCTCCTTCATCAAGATTCCTAGTTTCTTGAAATAGATGTAACAAATTGCATACATGAACAGAAGTATCAGAATTGATGATCCAACTACCTTCTTGTCCTATGAGAAAGTTGAACTCAATGACGAAAGTAGAGTTTATACATGTTGAGGTTTGTACCTTTTTCAATGGTTTTAAGATACTGTGGGCAGCAACACTTCCAGTGCCAGGTCTTTTTGTAGTGACGACACGCATCAGTCTTCTTTTATGATGTAGTGGTGTAGCATGACAAGAGGAGCTAGTATCATGACTCTTATTCTTTTTCTTATGTGCTAGACCTTCCCGAGAAACATGCTTCCGATCGTGCTTCCTTTTAGCATATGCAACCATTGCACTGCATGTAACATCTGGGTCTGAATAAACCCGAACCCAGCTCGATTAAGGTCCAATTGAACCAATAAAAATATCAATCCCCTACTGCACGCATGATCTTCCCTTTTTGGAGCAAATCAAAAGGTACTATCCTTAGCTTCCATTTTTACGGCCATGCATGTTATTAAATAATCTTTTGTACATACTAAAACCCCCATTTTGTTGCCTTCTTGTATAATATTCAGTCAGTTTTCGGTTTAAAACAGAGAAGGTATCAAGTGTTGGGAGGCTTGATTTGATTTTCCATTTTCAATTTATATTTATGTTACGATGAAAATAATTATTCATTGAATTTATATGCCCCTGGAGTTTGCGTAGCAAGGAGTGCTTTAAAAAGTTATGATGAAAGTAAATAAAATTCCAGCCCACTACAATAGTTTAAGATGGGTAACTTAATATTCAAAATCCATGTCAGTGTGACAATAAAGTATTAGTTTTAAATTCAGCTTAAACCCTCTTCAAGTAGCGCTCTATTAAATCTGGTACATTCTGGCTTTTGCATTCTGTCAATATATTACATTAAGTTTTACATGGCTTCTGTATTCCATATACGGTATTTGGGATCTAGCAGAATTGTTATAAGAGGGTGGTTGTAATATTGGTGGAAGATTAGTTTGAAGATTGTCCTTAATAACCTTATGTGTTGTAATAAACCTTTCATTATGGATTGCCATCAACGACATACTAATTATAAAGATAATTATAAATTTCATTTTTATTCATTACATGATATAGAGGATGTGTTATCGTAATATTACATTCGGTAAATGACTGGATCTAAATATCTGATTAGAATTTCTATCTCTGGATTAAAAGTTAATTTCCTGACTGTTATTTAAAAAATGTAAATTTGAATATAATAATTCTTTGATTACTACTTAAGTTAAATATTGAAAAAATTTATTTAAATTAGATACAGATCATCGTATATGTAATCATATTAGTCGTTATATCCCTTTAAAATCATCTCAATATATATTTTCATCATTTAATGTGGAAAGGGCCTGGTTATAATAACTGCTTGGATTTCTAATTCATTCCTATAGAATTTCAAAAGTGAAGTTAGTATACTCTTGGAATAATTATCCACTCTCCAGATTATACGTGGATTGGCAAGAAAAGACGATTAGGTCTATATGTATTCATAAATTTTTGTCATAATTGAAAATTTACCAACTTTATCATTCGTATGCAATCTTAGACTTATTGACAAAACAAGTTGAAACAGAACAATGAAGACTTGGAGATTTAAGAAGATGATCTTCTAAGATCTAATCTACCAATAAATTATCGACACTCCATCTTTGGAAATACTATCCTTACAAAGAAATTGGGATAAATAGTGAATGCTAACATAGGAACTTAATGACTATTGATCGTAGGGGTTGGGGCAATATGCAATGCAAGGATCATTTTAAATTTAGCTAACTTTAAAACTCATTACGTTGATCTACAAACCCAGCCACCCAAGATATTATAAAAGTGAATCTATAATCAAGTACATCTACATAGTTGATGGTTAATCAGTTATAACAATTAATTGTGTCGGTCATGATAATCCTTACACCTGACTGTGCGAGGGCGCGGTGACCCTCAACTAGGCGAGAGATAGGAAGCTCAGTAGGGCAGTGGTCGCCAAGTGTACGGGTCCAGGATCCCAATCCTTTTACGATTTTACGTGAGCTAGGAGTGTTTTTACGCCTCGTTGGGATCTCGACTTTGGACTATCTCTGATGACCCTCTGTTTTAGGATACCCATGCAGTGGATCCTCGGCTTTAGTTTTTCGTATGAGCTCGTCTACTCGTACCGATCGAGCCCATCTAGAGTGACTTTTCCGAAAAGTCTCTCTCACCCGTCTTAGTGGTGTAGTTTTGGAGTAGACCTATCCCTTTGTTGGATCGTACTTCCAATTAGAGGGCGAGATGGAAGAGTCTCTAAGGAGAGTTCCTCACTGCTTGAGTTTTGGTTACTTTTCGCCAACAGGCTTGGCGATGCTACATTTGAATCATCTATGGCTACATCTGAATCATCTAAGATTACATTTGAAACGGTTGCAACTGAAGAGGGGGGGTTACAATTGAGGATATATGAATTATAATGGAATGTGACTAGAGTTGAAATCGATTAGAGTTGTGTTGACTAGAGTTGACTATAATTAAGATGGACGTAGAATTAGTGATTTTCATCAACAATCACTCAAATATTAGAGTTACTACTCTGAATGTTGGGACAAGTTAGTGGACGTGTTGGGAACTTAATTAGGATGCATTATACTCCATTGCATGCCTACGGAGGCACCCCAATCCTAAGGAACTCTTCATGCCTTATGAGTCATAGTGTGAGGTCACACATAGACAAGACCACAAACCATCCACTAAACTTGAGAATTTAGATAAAATTAAGAATCAGTTCAAATCTCATCTTCCCCATCATCAAAATCCATTATGATATCTAAATAATAAGAGATTAATATAATTACATATGACTCATTAACTACTATATAAGAATATGACATATAAAAGGTAATGGATAAAACTTAGGCATCCCTTCAAGGTAGCTTGAAAATCTTTTTCATAGAAAGTAGTTGTAAATTTTTAGTTGTTTATGCCTTACTACTTGTTTCTTTTGCAACCATCTGATGAATCTCCATTTCACCACCTTTATTCTATCATTTTGGCCTTAAAAACCCTATCTAGTGCATGTAAATAACCCTTATTTATACAAATTAACATTCATTCTTTATTCCATTTATTTTGTATAAAATATTATTTTTAATGTCAAAATTATATAGTAAAGAAAAGAAAAATAATAAAATACCAAAGGTAATTTATGACCTTAAACCCCGAGACCAAGTCAGGAATTGATTAAGTCGATAAGGAATAAAGTAGGGGGACACAAGGGCTAAAAACCAACCAAAAATCTATTCTTTTATTCGCCAATAAGCCCTTTTTGGGACAAATGTTATTCTTTATTCTGTATTCAACAAATAAAGAAACGTTGAACATGAAAATTGTACATAATAATATATAGAAAAATACAAAATTGATTTCATCTAAAAATAATATGTAGTGTACTTTTTACACATAAATTAAGATTTCAAGATCCGAACTTCCCAGGCTCATATCTATCAAATAAAAGTCAAAATATATCAAAATTACCTTTGAAGGTGGCTTCATATTTTTGTGAATTGAAGTGTGAAAGTTAGGTTTTGGGACCCCTAATTTACAGTGTACTCGAATAAAATATTCATTTTATTTATTTTTTATTATTTTTTATAATATTATATTTTTATAATTTTGAATATTATTTATAACATATGTATATATTAAAACTAAAATAAAACCACAAATAAAACATTAAAATAAATATGTATACTAAATACATAGATGAATATACAATAACTAAACATATATATTATATATACCTTTTTAATTATGTGTAAATATTATATAAAAAATACAACAAAAATATATTTATGTATATAAAAATAAGTTATAAAAATGCAAAATACAAAATACAAAATAAAAATAAAATAACCAAAATAATCGTAAATATACCAATAAATAAAACCCCAGAAATTAACTTATAATAAATATATTGAAAAAATAAATAAAAATCATAATAAAATAATATAGAAAATAATAAACATTTTTATTTAATAACTTTATTTTAATAAAATTGTTTATTATTTATTACATATTTTACAAAAAATTTGCAGGATAGATTTTTCTGGTTGGTCCATGTGGACCAACCAGAGCGTACCGTGAGCTGACTTTAGTCAACTCCTCTGACCTGCTCATGTCGCTCTGACAGACCTAATAGTAGACCCATGTTCTCCATTTTTTCTCAATCGATACAATCATCGATTCGAGTTAGTTTCTTCATTGACTCCCTGCCTCGATCCTAGCCCTATCACGTGGGCTTGATTACTTGAGCCGAGGACCTCTGATCTATTCACGCTCCATCGATCTTTGGAGCCGCTTCACCACCTGTACAAAAACCTCCCATCGCCCTTCATCCATTTTTGAATCCAAGTTGACCATGTTCTTTCCATCATTTTTACGTCTGACGGCTTGAAGATGGTGACATCATCTTCGCCCATGATTAGGCATGTCGAAGGAGGAGGGTAGGTGGTGGCTCCATGATCTCCGACCTCCGTTGCCATCTAGGTTCAGCTTCGTGGTCTTCTAGCCATTGAGGTATGTTTTTCTTCGTTTTCTAAGTAGTCATTAATCGTAGGATTTAATTCCAACCTTAGATTAGGTTTTAATCGATTGCTTTAGCTTAATCATGTCATTCTCCGACAAGCCATTTCCATCGTTTCCAGCCAGTTCTGCAACCCGCTACCACCTTCATTCTGATTCCCGATCATTTCTTCATGCCCCAGACCACTCCATTCAACCTCCTCCTCCCTAGAGCAGGATCCGGGTGCTCCACCAACTTCGCCTCGCCGGAGCTCCTCCGCCCGAGCCACCCATGCTTCTGTTCCACCACCTAGAGGGTCGAGGCAAATTGCCCTCGACTCTTTAACCCTTTTTTACAGGTTCCGAAGCTTCGCTTCCAGGTAGGGCATTTTTAGTGGTTTGCTTGAGGTTCCTGGAGCGTCGCAGCTCCGTCGGCCTCGTGGGAACCCTCTGGCCATCGCCAGAGTCTTTTACGACTTCCAGCAACCATAGGACCCTTGAAGGAAGCGTATCAACCATTTTGAAGCACCAGCATGTGATGGAGGAGGGAGATCTGGCTGGAGGAAGCTCTCCTCATCGGAGCTTCCTCCATATTCTTCCCCATTAGCCCTCCACCGTCCGATCGAAGGCCTGCACCAGTTCGTTCGTGGACCGTTGGATGATGCTACTTCCTTGTCGTTGATCTTCCCTATAGATCTGATCTCGTCCATCCATCGCGAAGTGATATCAGTCGTTCCTATTGTGACATGTGGACAAGTGAAAGGCTCCCTGCCTTTGGATCGCGGCGAGTGCTGGAAATTTTGCACCTTACACCCATCCCTTGTTGTATTTACTATTTAGAACTCAATCGTTCATCTGCATCTATATTATTTTTGTGTATTTTGCAAAAAGACCCTCTGACTTTCATTATTTATAAATTTGTCCATGCCATCTCACCTCGCGTATGGTCCCACGTGATATGGGCATTTTGTAGGCAAGCTCTGTAACTTCTTGTATTTTGTTTTGGCCCAAGAATAAAATTTTTTCACGTTATATTACTTGTGAAAATTGCAGGGAGGACCATGAGGTTTATTTTATTTACATATTTGCCCCAGCTAGACCATTGAATTTTGTGTATTTGCTCTATTTATTAAATATAGTTCACATGCTCCAAAAATTATCAAAAAATAAGTGTAGATTCCTGATTGCATACCATGCCATATTTTTATTTTTGCAATTTAGAAATTTTTAGTATTTACTAAAAATCAAAAGAACACGAAAAGCCCCTATTTGACTTAGAAAATATTAAAAATTTAAAAAGCTTTTGAAAAATTAGAAAAAAAATATTTCTTGTGTTTATTTATTTATTTTATAACTCCAGAAACTAAAAACCCTAAAAACATAAAAAGGAAATTCATAAAAATCAAAAAGTTTCAAATCTAGTATAAAAAGATTAAGAATTCCTAAAAATCAGAAAAATATATTTTCATATTCTATCATTCTATTTATATTTTTATCTACCTACTAAAACTGATTTGAAGAATTTTGGACCTATTTTATTATTTTTAATCTTCATTTCAATTTCTGGTATGTATTAAATCTCTAATTTGGATATTTTGAACTTTAAAAATATATAAAAAATAGCAAAATTCACTAAAAATCATAAAAAACAATAAAAATATTTAAAGTCCAAAATAATTAATTCTATATTTTTATTTATTTTTAGTTATATTTATACATATATTATCCTATGGTGTATATATAATCTTATATATCCTTATATTAGATAATTACAAGAAAAATAAATATAAAATATAAAAATATAAAAAGAAAATACAAAAAATTAAAAATTAAAAACAAACTATAAAAAAAAAAATCAAAAGATAAAAAATAATATAAAATTAAAATCCTAGAAAAAATAGATAAGAAGATCCACACGATCACTTTTGCACTCATCTGCCCGATCTATCCATTCTGCTCCCTGTGTTCGACACTCTACACTACTTGCACTATTCACAAATTTGGTAGGATTAAATAAAAAATTTAACTCACACATTATTTTCATTGCTCGATTTAATTATGGGTTAATTATTGATTGATTAAGGTTTCTTGTGGATCGCTACAGTGGTTGTGTCTCTGCCTTGTGTGAGACATACTTGACCCGTGAAAAGTCTCGATTATCACCACCTTAAATGCATGCTTATTTTAATAAGTTTTTGAGATGTGCCAACGCTCGATGATGTCTCTTGTTTCTTGCATGTTTTGACAGGCAAGCAGACTGCGATTGAGTAGCTGGTTCATGATTCCTGACATTCGTTGCTACACCAAATGGTACAGTTTCCATTTGTTACAATTTTGTTCAGTTATGATGTAAAATATTTTCTTTCTCTTCAGTCGTCATTTTGGGAAACTATGTACTTTCATCTCTTCTGTACATGTTATGTATATATATATATATGGAAATTAATGAATGAAATTTTGGTGGTACTTTCTGTTATTGGTTCCGTGGCTGTTACTTGATTTGTGAATGCCATTGTAGAAATATGAAAAAAAATCCCAGTATTTTCATGTAATTTGTGTGGTCTTTAATGAATAAAATACCACAAATACAGCGTAAACGGGTACCCGGATCCGAGGGAGTTCACAATTTTGGTATCAGAGCCATGGTATCCCGCTACAAACAATTGTAGTATTATAATTTAGATCGCATTAAGTTCTCGAATAAGCGACAGTCCTCTGACTTGTCACGAGTGCAAGAGGGAAATATGACATTCAAATTCCATAATCACAAATGTCATCAATTTCATTAATTTACATATTATATCCCAAGAAGAGAAAAAACATATATGATAATATCTGCAAACAATAATTTTTATGACTAAAAATGGTTCTTATGCAGAGCCATGACGACCAGACCAGACCAGAAGATGGTTGAGCGATTGGAGCACATCGTAACCGCTCTCACCGACCTCCAACAGCAGCAGACTGTTATGAGTGGTCGGCAGGACCATATTGTGGCACAACTAACTGAGATAGAAGACCGACAGATAGACATGGAGATGAAGTTCAAGGAGCTGTCAGATTACACATACCATCCATCTCAGGATGAAACATGATAGGACTAGCATCAGTCTGTTGAGGTACAACAGCCTCATTTTGATGATCCACATGAGGAGATACTCGAGCATGGAGCAGATGATGGAGGTTATGACACGGAGCAGGACCCTGTGGACTTAGCAGACGAGGACACATCCGAGTACTCAACTATCCATTGTTGCCGGTCAGTTTCCACTTCCTACCAACGAGCTAATGTGCCCATGTTCGAGGGCACGAGACATCAGACCAGGTCAAACAATGATTGAAAAGGGTCATGAAGGTGTTGAGGATGATTCACACGCCACGAGAATCGTGGCTATCTTTCATCGAGTATTCGCTAACAGATTTTCCAGAGAGATTGTGGGAGGTAGTAGTTTCTGAGTTAGGACGTGAGCCCACATGGGATGACTTTGAGACACGATTCAGATCCCACTATATTTCTGCAAAGTGGAAGGAGTTCCAATGTCATTTGTTTATAGAGCAACGACAGGGACGGATGACAGCTAAAGATTACTTCATCCGATACACCAAGTTGTCTTGCCACACTTCATCAGATGCTACATTTCCAGATGAGAATATGGAAAAGTTCATCATAGGTATGAGAGAGGAGGTACGGGAGAAGCTGACCGGATTTTTACGCATCACTTCTATCTCTAAGTCTACTGACACAGCGGAGAAGTTTGATGATATCCATAAGAGATATTTTGGGAGCTCATCTGGAGAGACATCTAGGCCACAACGATCATTTGGACCAATACATCGACCACTCCAGCAGCAGAGGTCATCCATACGGTTTCGGCCTATAAGTTCGACATTTTAGGGTGGTGCTCGCTCATCTCCATCGACTACATTAGGAGGAGCACTTGCTGAACGTGGCATAGATTCTGCTCGACCATCTAGGTCGCATCGAGCAGATAGACCCCCAACAAGATCGACTCGGAGCACAGACACGATCACTCCACCTACCTGATCAGTCTGATGTTACTTATGCCATGAGTGGGGACATTACTGAGCTCAGTGTCCATAGGCTTCTGGAGAGCCTCGACCACAGCCACAACTGCAGTCACAGCCACAGGCACAATGTACAAGGAGTTTCCGTGGCAGGAACTCCAACTTCAGGAGGCCACATTGACAAACACAGAGCATAGCAAGTTCTAGTACCGCACCAGCTAGACATGGTCAGTTACATGCAGTTACTAAGGAGCAGGCCCATTCAGCAACTACTGTGGTGAAAGGTATCGTCTAAGTCTTGGGCCAACATTTGCATGTTTTGTTTGATTCTGGAGCTACGCATTCTTTTATTGCTTCGAGGCTACTAGCTTCACTAGGTACAATTTTTGAGGCCTTATATCCTCTTTACCACATCCGAGGTCCAGGTGGCCAGTTTTTTATCGTTTCACTAATAGTCAGGCACTTTCCAGTACTGATTGGTGGTCACGAGATGATCGCTGATTGTCTGCTACTATAGCTTGATGAGTTTGACTTGATTCTAGGCATGGATTGGATATCAGTATATCATGCTCTAATTGATTGCTTTAGGAAGAAGGTTGTCTTCAAAATCCCAGATTTGCCTGAGTTCACTTTTGAGGATACACTACATGACTCCAAAATGGAGTACATTTCAGTTTTGCGAGATGTGATTCATATTTAGCATTTGTCAGAGAGACATCCGATCATAAGACGATGGCACAAGACATCATAGTAGTATCATACTACCCAGATGTTTTTCCTGAGAAGTTACCAGGATTACCTCCTGAGAGAGAGAGAGTTTAAGATCACATTGCTACCAAATACACAGTCGATCTTGATGGCACCTTACCGTATGGCACCGGCTGATTTGAGAGAGTTGAAGGAGTAGTTGCAGGAGTTACTTGACTTGGGATTCGTGAGGCCGAGCACTTCACCTTAAGGTGCTCTAATTCTATTTGTCAAGAAGAAGGATGGATCGATGAGATTATGCATCGATTACAGGCAGCTAAACAAAAGAACGGTGAAGAACGATTATCCTTTGTCGCGCATCGATGATTTATTTAATCAGCTTCAGGGATCTTCGGTGTTCTCGAAGATCGATCTTCGTTCGGCCTATCATCATCTGAGCATTCGAGAGACTAATATTTCGAAGATAGTTTTCAGGACTCTTTATGGACACTACAAGTTTGTGGTGATGCTGTTTGGGCTCACCAACGCACATGCAGCATTCATGGATATGATGAATCTGATTTTTCGTCTGTACTTGGACAAGTTTGGGTGGTATTTATTGATGATGTGTTGATATATTCATGTAATGAATGGGATCATACGAATGATATGAAGATTGTCCTAGATATATTGCGAGAGCACAAGCTATATGCCAAGCTAAACAAGTGCGACTTTTGGTTGTCCCATGACTCATTTCTTGGGCATGTCATTTCTGGAGCAGGTATCGTAGTTGATCCTATGAAGATTGAGGCAATTATGTCTTGGGAGCACTTAAAGACAGTTACTAAGATTTGTAGCTTCCTTGGGCTAGCATGCTATTACAGATGCTTTGTCAGCGGATTTTCTCGAGTTGTTCGCCCTCTGACACGATTGACGCAGAAGGGAGTTCCATTCATTTAGGATGATTCATGTGAACATGCCTTCAAGAAACTGAAGGAGAGATTGACTACTGCACCCATTCTTTCTCTTTCCTCGTGCACACATGATTACGTAGTTTATACATATGCTTCAAGAGAAGGTCTAGGAGCAGTGTTGATGTAGCGAGGCCACATGATTGCTTGCGCATCAAGTCATTTGAGACCACAAGAGTAGAACTACCCCACACATGACTCGGAGTTGGCAGCAGTTGTCTTCACCTTGAAGATCTGGTGCCACTATCTATATGGGGTGAATTTCGAGATTTTTATGGACCACAAGAGCTTGAAGTATATCTTTGATCAGAAGGAGCCGAATATGAGACAACGTAGGCGGCCGATCTACTAAAGTATTATGATTGAACGATCTCTTACCATCCCGATAAGGGAAATGTGGTGGCAGATGCGCTTAGCAGGAGAGCTCATGTAGAGGGTACGACAAACTAGCTATACATGTGAGATATGCTCGCAGCTTTAACTGATTGGCTTCCTTAGGACAGTGCATCCATATCTATTGTTGTACCTCCACGATTCACCAATCTTTGGTATCGCGTCATCGAAGGTCAGAAATCGGATCCTGGATTCGAGATAGATACATGTTCACTGTCAAGGACGAGATTGATGATTTTGTCGTGGTAGAGTCTATTTTGTGGAAAGTTGGCCGGTTTGTTGTACCCAATGATGAATAATTGCATAGAGACATTCTTGATGAGGCACATAGTTCATGATTATCTATTCATTCGGGTAAAACGAAGATGTATCGTGATCTGCGTTGACATTTCTGGTGGGACGGAATGAAGCGCGATGTGGTACATCATGTTAGCATATGCATGACCGGTCAGATGGTCAAGGCCGAGCATAGGAGATCACCAGGGATATTACAGTCTCTAACCATTCCTGAGTGGAAGTGGGAGAGTATCTCTATGGATTTTGTTACAGGGTTTCCAAAGATACCAGGTGGCCATGATTCTATTTGGATCGTTGTTGACAGGTTGACCAAGTCAACCCATTTTATACATGTTAGCATAATTTACACTCCATCCACACTGGCCGGGCTTTATGTATAAAATATCATCAGACTTGATGGTATACCATGTGAGGTGGTATCTGACAGGGACTCATGATTTACATCATATTATTGGCATCGGTTTATGTCAGTACTATATACAGAGCTGAAGATGAGTTCCGTCTACCATCCCAGACTGACGAACAAAGTGCGCACTATTCAAATGCTTGAGGATTTACTTCACGCATGCACTTTGGAGTGGAATGGGTCCTGGAAGGACCATCTTCCTTTGGTTGAATTCATGTACAACAACAGTTATCATTCCAGTATCGACATGGGACCATTCGAAGCTTTATACGGGCGGTGATACCTCATACCTCTCAATTGGTGTGAAGTAGTTGATCATGCTCCTTACTCTGTAGATCTCCTGGAGGAGATTGCGAGGGCAGTTGATCTTGTGAGACGGAGGCTTCTGACGGCATAGACCTGCCAGAATAGCTACGTAGACTGTAGGAGAAGAGACTTGGATTTTCAAGTATCCAATCCTCTTCTCTTACTCCTTTGGCAAATATGACTTAACACATTCCTCTAATTACAGGTGGGAGATTGGGTATTTCTCTGACTATCCCCCATGAAGGGAATACAGAGATTTGACATTCATGGCAAGTTGGCGCCATGATATGTTGGACTATTCAAGATTCCAGTACGTGAGGGGAAGGTGGCCTATCGGGTGGCCCTTCCTCCACACCTATCAGCCCTCCATGACGTCTTTTATGTATCCAATTTGAGGAAGTATGTGCATGACCCTCGACACGTCATCAGCTACGAGAATCTTGATGTGGATCCAGATTTGACATATGAGGAGAATCCAGTACAGATACTTGACAATGCTGTGAAGAAGCTTCGCAGCAAGGAGATTCCATTGGTCAAGGTGTTGTAGCACTTACAAAGTATCGAAGAGGCGATGTGGGAGACCGAAGCTGATATGCGAGGATGATACCCACAACTTTTCTCATGTGATCATCAAAATAGACACGTGTAATTATATATATGTTAAAAGGATATGGCTTGTTTTCCCTTTGAGGTTTTTATATGTTCAAAACCCTTTGAGGTTTTTATGTCAAGATGAAATCCAAACAAGACAAATAGTGACCTTGACTCGAGTCTCGAGGACGAGAATCCCTTTGAGCTTTGAGGTTTTTATATTTGTAACATCCGGGTCCGAATAAACTCGAACCGAACTCGATTAAGGTCCGCATGCATGATCTTCTCATTTTGGAGCAAATCAAAAGGTACTATCCTTAGCTTCCATTTTTGTTGTCATTCATGTTATTAAATGATCTGTTGTACATCCTAAAACCCCCCATTTTGATGCCTCCTTGTATAATATTTAGTCAGTTTCCGATTTAAAATAGAGCAGGTATCAAATGTTGGGTTAAGAAGATGATCTTCTAAGATTTAATCCACCTATAAATTATCGGCACTCCATCTTTGGAAATAGTATCCTTACAAAGAAATTGGGATAAATAGTGAATCCTAACATAGGAACGTAATGACTATTGATCATCGAGGTTGGGGTAATGTGAAAATGCAAGGATTACTATAAATTTAACAAGCATTAATACTCATGTGAGGGTTATGTTGATCTATAAAGCCAACAACCCAAGATAATATGAAAGTGAATCTGTAATCAAGTACATCTACATAATTGATGGTTAATCAGTTATAAAAATTAATTGTATCGGTCATGGTAATCATTACACCTGACCGTATGAGGGTGTGGTAACCCTTAACTGGGCGGGAGATAGGAAGTCCAGTTAGGGTAGCAGTTGCCAAATGTGCGAGTCTAGGATCCCAGTCCTTTTACGGTTTTATGCGAGCTAGCAGTGTTTTTATGCCTCATTGGGATCATGAGTTTCGACCATCTCCGCTGACCCTCTTTTTTAGGATACCCATGTAGGGGATCCTCGATTTTAGATTTTCGTACGAGGTTGTCTGCCCATACTAGTCAGGCCCGTCTAGAGTGATTTTTTTGAGAAGTCTCTCTCACATGTCTTAGTAGCGTAGTTTTGGAGTAGGCCTATATTGGACCGCACTTCCAATTAGAGGGAGAGACGGAAGAGACTTTTAGGAGACTTCCTCGACGCTTGAGTTTTGGTTACTTTCTGAACAGGCTTGGGGATGCTACATTTAAATCATCTAGGGCTACATCTGAATCATCTAGGGTTACATTTGAAATGATTGCATATGAGGATAGGAGGGGTTACGATTGAGGATGACTGAATAAATGGAATGTGACTAGAGTTAAACTAAATTAGAGTTGTGTTGACTAGATTTGACTATAATTAAGATGGACGTAGAATCAGTGACTTTCATCAATGATGAATCGGATCTTAGATTTACTACTCCGAGTGTTGGGACAAGTTAGTGGATGTGTTGGGAACTTAGTTAGGATGTATTATACTCCATAGCATGCCTACGGAGGCACCCCAACCCTAAGGCACTCTTCACGCCTTAGAGTCATAGTGTGAGGTCACACATAGAACAAGACCACAGACTATCTACTCAACTTGAGAATTTAGGTAGAATCAAGAATCAATTCAAAATCTCATCTTCCCCATCATCAAAATCCATTATGATATCTAAATAACAAGAGATTAATATAATACATATGAGTCATTAAATACATTATAAGAATATGACATATAAAAGGTAATGGGTAAAACTTTGGGCATCCCTTCAAGGTAGCTTGAAAACTCTTTTCATACCAAGTATTTGTAAATTTTTAGTTGTTTATATCTTATTACTTATTTCTTTTGCAACAACCTTAAATGCTTATTTATTTTAATAAGTTTTTAGGATGTACCAGCGCTCGTTGATGTCTCTTATTCATTGCATGTTTTGGTAGGCAAACAGCATGCGACTTAGTAGCTGGTTGATGATTTTTGACATTTGGTGTTACACCAGATGGTACAGTTATCGTTTATTACAGCTTTGTTCAGTTATGATGTAAAATACTTTCTTTCTCTTCAGTCACATTTTTGGGATACATGTATGTACTATCAGCTCTTTTGTACATTATATATATATATATATAGAAATTAGTGAATGAAATTTTGGCAGCATTTTCTGTTGTTGGTTATGTGGTTGTTACTTCAATTCCGAATGTCATTGCAGAAATGCGGAAAAAAATTTCTGCATAATATCATGTAGTTTGTGCGATCTTTATAAAATTAAATATCATGAATTCAGCATAAATGGGTATCCGGATACAAGGGGGTTCACACTATCAGAAGGATTCTCTTTCTTCATTACGTCTTCTGCGGATTTTAATGAAACCATGAGTTCAGTGTTAGATAAGTTCAACTTGTTCATGTGGTGCGTTACCACAAAGTTGGTGAAAGACTTAGGCAGTGATAATAGAATGAAGTAAGATTGCATTTTCAAATCCATTTGTATCCCGAGAGTGTCCAGTTTAAAAAGGTAACCAAACATTTTGATTACATGATCTCGAACCGAAGTCCCTTCATATATCTTGAGCGAATAATTTCTTTCATAACATTGTAGCACTAAGTATGCTTTACATCATCGAACATGTCTTTAAGATTTAGCATTATTTGTTGGCAACCATCAATGTTAATATGATATTTTTGCAGAACATTGGACAGAGATCACAATATATAACACCTTGCCAATGCATGATCTTCATCATATTTTTTTCATTGAACTTAAATTCTTCCAATGTTTGAAGGTTTTATGCTCGTCCTTCGTAAGCAAATCCAATGCAGTCGATAGACAGAATAATCCCCAAGTATCAGATCTAATCCAAATAGTTGGATCCGGTCAACTGGTTGACATCTAGAAGCCTATTGAGTGGGTTCATGGATTTAAATTGAGATCAAGAATGTACTATATTAGAATATGAACTATATATATTCAAATTTAAATTTACCCGATTAAGATTTTTTAATCAAAATAGTCTTGCCTTATACTCTAAAAGTTCATTCCCTTATTCACTTTCAAAGTAATAGATATACTTACAACTATATCTCTAGTAAGATCTGGGATCTACTTTTTACCTTTGTTGAATCCTAATTATATGAGAACTTGCAACTCGGATAAAAAGAAATAGGAACTCATTTCACCTTACAATTCCAATTTGCATTACCCAATTCGTCCTTTAACACCCATGCCCACCACTCCTAAGGTGGTGTTGACCCATTGTTAATTGAATAAATCATTAACAAGAATATCATTCACTACGCGCAATCTAATACTGCCCCAATTATATGAGTATCAATATTGGGGTCAGTATGCATACGGTCTTACTATTTCGAGAAGCAAAGAGCCCGATCCATGCGCGTTTGTATGTAGGAGCTATCACTTCAAATAGGAATCTTTGACATGCAATCCATGACGACGGAACCCTTCTCGTTAATTGCAACCTCATCAATCCTATTGATTAGTGTACCAGTTGTATTTGCTTCTTCTGATGGTTAATCAAGTAACAAAAATATTGTATTTTCTGGTATATCATTATGGATTGGATTAGTCTTTCATATAGGTTGAAATACTTTTTGAATGAACTACGCATGTCGTTACGACGGAAGGCTCCAACCTCTGCCGTTAGACCGCCCTTTTACACTTCCCCATTTTCGTCTTTACTGAAGGAAGAACATGCCTTCTCAACTGTCAAATCCAAGTCTCTAGTCCTCCTATCTATAAGGATCATCTTCCTTTTTCAGCTAAACAATCACCCTCCCAACACAGAAAGAAGATGTAGTTGGAGACTATGGATGTCATTTATATGATCCTTCATACCCCGTTCATTATAAATCATATTCACATAATTAATTCTTTCAAAGGAATTACATCTCTATTCATAATAGGAAGTTTATTTTAGTTTTGGACTTAATTTATTTAATCATATTAAATCAATTATCAATCCAATCAACCAACAAACAATTAAGATTTGCTTAATATTACCATATATTATTATGCTCACACAAGTACATATACTCTTGAGTTTTAGTAATTAGAGTACAATTTGATTTATTAATATCACTCCATCGAATAGACAATGCTAACAGGGATAGGTCGGACAGACAAAGCTAACAGGGAGCGCTTACACTGCAAATGTTAAGCATGGTGCTAATTAATTAATCCAATAGCATGTCCACGGCCTAGACACTGTCATCATAACGACTTAAGAACAATAATTGTTAGATCAATGTACTTGTGATTTTATAGATCATTCCTTTGATGACTGGCATTATATTATATAGTAATCTCTCAGAAATCTTAGGTATATTATAATAATTTTGAGATCTTAAATTTCTAGTCACATCAAGCAAACATGTTTTGTACGTAAAAATTGACATACAACTATTGTAGGTTAAAGTGAGATTTTTTGTCTTGAAACATTCATTCAATAGTGATTGATGTTCAATAAAATATTTCCAAAATAAATATTAAAAATCAATTAATAATGGTAAATCCATAATTTCCTTGATTGATATTGAATGATAAGCATCATTCAATAGTAATATTGATGATCCAATCATCTGATCCATCTCCACTAAATATGGAATATCTAGGGCAAATGGAGTCAGAAACATGCGAAATAAAATCATGTGATTGGTTGGATTAATTGTATACTTAATTAAATTTTTTATTTCATATTTCATGACATGAAAACAGTAGCTAAAAATTTATTTGTTATAAATATGTGAATACATGTAAAAAAATATAATTGTGGGAACTTTTCGAATTTCAGTTTATGCACCTTTGGTGCCAACAATTGGCTATTGATTTCGGGACATATTTAAACATTCTAAATACATTTAATTATCTAAAAAATCATCCAAAATAGTGCATAGATAGTACCGTTTCATTTTAGCAAAAAATAATTCGAAACATGCATCAAAAGCAAAACAACGAGTCCCTGCGTAATGAATATACAAAACCTCATTCACCTAGGAATTTGGATCTCATACAAGATCTTTGACCAAGGCTCTGATACCACTTGAAGGCTAGGACTTATGTCTTATTGTATCACAGAAGCGTGAAGATCGCATTGAATATGATCTAGGTCAACTACTCATACTAGTTGAAAGGGGCAGTGGAATTTAAAATTTTAAATAGATGAAACCACATGATTCGAGAATACTTCTCAAATCATTTATCAATATCACAAACAAGTAATTAAGTTTACCTCTTAGACTGTGTTTACGATAGCTAATATCTAAAGTAAGAGAATATCATGTCCCATGTCCGATCTGACGTAGAAGCACTTGCGGTCGCATAGATGACATGCGAAGGTCCCATAATTCAAGTTGATGATCCGAGGTTGGAATCTCCTTATTTCATCTCACAAGATATGGATCCTTCTTCAATAGCGAGGAGCACCGAAGAAGGTGGAGATCCATGAGCAATCGATTCGGTAGTGTAACGATGTTGCGGCGACGGTTGGATGTCTCTCAACAAAATGTGGATGACCACAATATGAGAGGAGAGACCTTGGAAGTGTGGTAGAGAAGAGAGAGAGAGAGATTTATTGCTCTTACAATTGTGTAGTAGAAAAGACTAGGTCTACCCTTCTATTTATACTATATTAGATAATTAGGAGAGATGCACTCCTAATTCAAATCAATGGTTGAGATTTTGTTGCAATAATTTACAACAATATCTAATTTAAAATAAAATAAATATGTTGTAAATAATCTTAAATATATATAGTTTAATTCAAATCAATTTCATGTGGAAGTAAAGGAAAGATGACAAGCCTCCTTCCCTTAATAGAGTGGACGGCCATACAAGGAGTAGGACTCCATGTTCGTCCGCCCTCTTAAAGAAGAAGGTGGTTCTCTTCTTCCATAATTGAGAGATCTCATATCTCTTCTAATATTCCACATGTGAAACAACTATTATTGCATAATTATTCATCAAAATAATTCCAACTTATTTTATGATAATTTCAATCATGTCATTGACAATTATGAATCATATTTAACCAAACAACATAAAATGTAAATTGTATTTACAAATAATTGTCCAATATGAATCCAATTCACTTCAACATTTAATTCGTAAATTTTATTTACAATTAAATCTCTTCAACATATTATAAATCATATTTATAATATTTATTATTATTATGCTTAGTGATATCCATATTAATCATATCTTTGATAACTAAATCATATTAATTGTCTTATATGTCAATTCTCATGTGTCCAAATAATATGAATCATATTTATATTAATCGTGATAATTAAATCACATTTAATTTATTCATTTTCCATTGCTCGGATACATTGTCAACAATAGAATTCTTGAAATCTTTCTAGAATAATGTGCTTTCCCCGCGGATACTTGGAGATAAAGACAACACGACTATATATTTTGTGTATAGTGATGTGGATTGATATCATATCTCAAATCCAAATCTCAAAGACCTCTCATAGATGTTTGATTATATCAAACTGTGAATCTACTCTTCTTATTGTATATGAATCATATTCAGATCAATATCCAACATCTGAACTACGATCAGATCAATAATCTATTGAGAGTAGTCACTAAAATCCAAACATATTTCATCACTCCCTCAGAATGGAAGAGTCACGATTATACAATCGTTTACGATCACATCACCCTTGAATATTCCTAATACCCGCACATCCTGCATATTGGAAGATCTAGACTAAACTCAAAGTATTATATCATATTTGAACTGTCTTCTTCGGGTTTTATCGTTAAGTTTCTCATTTGATCATTGGGAGTTGGTATCGATCATATACTTTCCAAAAGCATATATCATACTTATAAATTTTGTCGAGCTTCCAAAGCGAGATGATCGTGCACAGAAATTTATTCCAATATCTCATGAGTGAGCTCAAGTATTCTGGTTCAGTAATGTACTTGTATTATCCCTTTGAGAAATCGTATTACTCATATGCCCTTGTATGAACACCAACTCACCAATGTATAGACCTTGTCTAGGTACAACCTTTCGGTCTGCCAAATGTACATACTCAAACATATAGTAATATATTTGTCTCCGGTTAGAGGATGCATACCTATATCATAATAGTATATGACATATGTCTTGGTTATCTCGATCTTGCTAAGTTAACTCTTTGACCTAACTTATCTAATGCCTCCTAATCTCTATTCCTATACAGAGGACCTGCATCAAGAGGTCAGTTAGATATCAGCCTTTAGAGAAGAATTGTCATATTTTTCTCAGGCTGGAGATCATTTCCTAATAATCGTTTGATGTTACTTGATGAGCACTCAATCAAACTCTTTATATATCATCAAGCACCAGCCTCTATGATTCAACATTTGAATCAACAGCTGTATGATCATTAAGATAGCCATGATGCATAATCCTAATTGTATAGATGGACCTTATAATACATTCAATCATCTAATCTCAGATAAAGAGTAAAATAAACCAATAACCTTTATTTATATATATAAGATTACAATAATATTTTATTGTAGAACGGTTCGCCCTGGACTCACATGGCTAACAAACCCTTTCATATCAGCTAATATGAGAAAGCTAACCAAGATTAGGCCATTGTCAATAGAGAATCGAAACAAGTGATTCTTCGAGTAATTTAGTCCCAATCCTACATCGACGGAGGAAGCAAGGCATCAAGTAGAAGTCTCTTAACGATTGTAGTTGGGTTTACATCGACAAAACCTAAGCATGATGTGTTTGTTATCTAATATTTGACTGAAACCTCGAGAAGAAGAAGATAGGGAAGAGGATAGAGAGAAGAAACGTGGTATACTATATATATATATATATATATATTATATACACTACATAATGAGACTACAATGATACTTTTCTTTTAAATCTGTCATTATATATTCATTTAGAAGGAATTAAAGTGGAGATTTGCGATAATAAAATTCATAAGAAAGATTCTTTTAGATATTTGAATTTATTTTGCAACATGATAGGGAAATCGATGGATATGTTACTTATAAAATAAATGCAGGTTGGCTAAAGTTGAGAGAAGCCTCTAATGTTCTTTGTGATAAGAAAATTCATTTGAAAAAGGAAAGTATTACAAAGCAGCCATAAGACCTACTATGCTCTATGGATCTGAATGTTAGCCTATGAACCATAAATATGTGCAGAGAATGACAGTGACAGAAATGAAAATGCTAAGATGGATATGTGGTCATGCACGAGACGATCAGATCCTAAGTGAAGTGATCAGAAGAAGATTTGATATATTTTCAATAGAGGATAAGATGAGAAAATCGCTTAAGATGGTTTTGCGACTTGCAAATGAGGTCGGTCGATATACCAGTTAGAAGATGCAAGATTTAGGATGTTGAGACGGCTAAGAAAGGGCGAGGAAGTCCCAGGAAGTATTGGAATGAGACTATCCACAGTGATCGTAGTTATTTGGATCTCTACCCTAATATGACCCAAGATAGATATGAATGGAGACAAAAAAAACATCATATTTTCTGTTGTTAAATATATTGTGCTGAATATTATTAATCGTGAAGTGATTTTTTATATTTGAAATTTGTGACGGATGTCTGTTTAGTTCTTACAGTTAACTCATAAGAGTGAGATTGGAGAATGTCTTACGTCACATTTTAGGTTTTATCGTGAGGCTGCAGTCGTATGTTTCGTATTAGCTTCACTTTCATTATACAGTGTAGCACATTGTGGCTCATGATCGAAAGCCATTTGAGAACAGTAAGCTTTGCTTTCGGTTAGCATAGCTTTATTTCATGTCAGATAGACCTCTTGGCTAAGATCCACGGGAGAATATTCAAGCCTGTAATTGCCGACATGAGTCATAGGACTTGAGCTGTACACATGCCATACAGAATTTACTCGTGTATCACCAACCAGTGTGCCCTAATATTGAAGGATTGCTTCTTGTTTGCTCCAATTCGAGTGCTTAATCGTCTTCCATAAACAAATATCCGCACATCTCCTTTGTTCTCAAAACTAACAAACAATCTTTACATAATACATGTTTCTGCATCATTCACGTCCTTTATTGCAGTGCTATCGTTTACCACTGCTAAACAATGGCTTTTCTCTGCCTTCACCTCACCGTCGTTCTGCTGCTCTACGTTGCTCTCGCAGCTGCTGCTCTCATTCTGAGAACTGCTGCCTCCCTTCCTCCTCTTGGGATCCGTCTTCTTCTCCTCCATTAACTCCACAAGGTACTGAAGCGCCACGTCCACGTCGTCGCTCCTCATCAGCTCGCCCGTCACCTCCGCCGGTGTCACGTCCACCTCCTCCTCCAGCATCCTCTCTATCGTACCAAACAAAGCATGCTCCTCCACGCAGTGGTAATTCCGCACCAACGTCCTGAACGCTCCTGTCGTGCAGTAGGACATGTGTATGTGCATGTCCATCCTCCCCGGCCGGAGCAGCGCCGGATCCAACTTCTCCTTGTGGTTGGTCGTCAGCACGATGATCCTCTCGTCTCCGCAGCTCGACCACAGGCCGTCGATGAAGTTGAGCACACCGGAGAGAGTCACCCTCTCTTTCCCTTCATCCTCGGCGTCCTCTTCCCTGTTCTGGAGCTTTATGGTGCAGTCAACGTCCTCCACCACAAGTATCGATCGGTTGGCCGTAGCCACGAGGATGGTCCTCAGCGACGTGTTGTCCGACACTTCCGTGAGCTCGAGATCGTATATATCGAATTTCAGATGATTCGCCATTGCCGCGATCAAGCTGGACTTCCCCGTCCCAGGAGGGCCGTACAAGAGGTACCCTCGCTTCCAGGCCTTGCCAACCCGTCGGTAGTAATCTTTTCGCTTGACGAACCTGTCCAGGTCCTCGACCACCATGCGCTTGAGCTCGGACTCCATGGCGACGGTGTCGAACGTGGCCGGGTGGTCGAGGTTCGTCGACGTCCAGCTGCCGTAGTGCAGCATGTGGAGATTGAGGGAGCGTTCCCCATCCTTGATGGCATTCCAGTGGTCGAGTACATGGGTGAGGTACTTCCCGAGAGCTAGTTCTTTGTGCTGGCGGGGGAAAGTCAGCTCGAACCTCTTGGCTTCCCGCTGCCCATCGTCCTTGTCCCGCGAGTAGGAAACCAGCTTCCACCGGAAGTGGGTACCCTGAAAAACGTCGAGGACTTCTTCGCCGTCGTCTATTGTGACGATGATGGCTTTGTCGTTCACTTGCTTGGTGACGCGGAGGCGCGTGGTGGTGGTGGAGACCTTGGAGCCGATGTAGGCCTCGGCGGCGGTGTAGATCTCGTTGGTTTCGTAGGAGTAGGTGGGGTGGTCGATGACGATGGTGAGGTCGGGGGAGGCGGAGGAGAAGCGGGAGAGGAGGGAGGAGAGGGAGGAGCGGACGAAGTCCTGGACCTCGTATGGGAGGAAGTCGTTGAGGAAGGTGCGGGCGACGACGGCGGAGGCAGCGAGGCTGGCGGCGAGGGTGAAGGCGCTCTGGGCTTTGGCCATGGCTTTGGCGGTGGCGGTGGAATCCATTGGTGATGGGAAAGTGGTAGCTGGAGTTGTGGGGAGTGAGGAGAGCTGGAAGTCTCTAAATATATACACGGTTCGATTCGTGGAGGGGAAGGAAAGCGAGGTGGGAGTCCGCGTTCAAACGATGTTCGCCTGCTTGGAACCTTCGCTCCCACGGCTCCTGCTTTGGGATTGTGTTCGTGGGAAGAATTCGAGTCGTGGAAATTTTCAAGGGTTGCGATGCTCCGGATTCCTACGACTTGGCCAACCACCACAATTTTTTTATGAAAAGGGGGCAATATGCTTAGATGTCCGCCCCACATATATTAAAGAAGAGAATGGATTATAAAGAATCTTACAACATGACTCAAAAAGAGACCTAGAATGAAAGACTACATTCTCACAATAAAATCGCTGGGAAGAGAAAAGCACACCATGTCTACCTAACCAAATAGTCCAAATTATTGTGAGCAGACGGAGCAAGATTTCTCTAGTACGATGGCTGCCAAGAAAAACGGACTCCCGGAAGGTATCAAGGTCTTGCCGATGTAACCAGCTAGCACCTTCTTCGCTCCAAATTTGTTTGGACTTCTCACAAAGAAAGAAAAGATGATCCACTGTTTTGACATGAACTTCACAAAGCGGACAACGATTGGAAATAACTGCAAAGAGTCTAGAGCACCGGTCCCTTGTCATGATTCTTCTTCTCCTTAATAGCCACATAAAAAACCAATTTTATTCGGCAGACGCAACTCCCAAATGAGATTGCAATCACGGATCAAAGTATTCGTCCTAGGTGGAGGAGGCTTGGAGATAGTACGATAAGCCCTTTTGACGGAAAAAGAGGCGTCCTTCCATACCCAGTGATCTCTGCCAAGCGATGGTCTAACATAGTGTCTCAACCCCTCCAAGAGAGAAAGGAAGTCCTCTAGTCGTCGATCAAAGAAGTCAGCTAAAAAGTAAGGCATCCAATTACCATCAATCCAGCAGTCCGACACCTGAGCATCTCGGTTTCTGGCCAAAGCATGAAGGCATGGGAATCTTGAAGATAAAAACCCCTCGTCGGTCCAACTGTCATCCCAAAAAGCAAAAGTGATACCGTCCCTGAGTACCGGACGAAATAAGTCATGAAACTGAGGCAACAAAGAGGAAATTCCTTTCCAAAAGGTCGATGCTCGAATCTGAGGACGGCATGCCATGGCAAGAGGATCCCCAATATAATAACTTTTTCATATTAGGGTGCAACAAAGATCTTCATCTCTCCCCGTAAGCGACTAATCCACTTCAATAAGAGTGCCTTGTTCATGGATTCTAAGTTCTTGATTCTGAGTCCACCCTCCTCCTTTGGCAAGGTGACAGTCTCTCAGTCCACTAAATGAATGTCAAAGCCTTTCCGCCCTGACTTGTCGCACAGAAATCTACGCATGATCTTTTCTAGTTTGTTCCTGATTCCCACGGGCAGTAGTCGAGACGACATAAAGAATACTGGAATAGCATAGAGAACCACTTTAATGAGCACCAACCTCCCCCCTTTGGATAAAAATCGTAGCTTTCCACCCCGCCAACCTTTTCTCCATTTTCTCAATTATCGGCAGCCAGTCACATATCTTCAGTTTTCCGCATGAGAGAGGGACACCAAGGTAACGGATCGGGAGAGTGCCACAAGTAGCGTCCAATTCCACGCCACAGTCGCTGCAGCATCATGGGAGTGTCCAAAAGGAATGCTGTAGACTTACCAAGATTGATGATCATCCCCGATATTTCACTATAAATTTCCAAGGTTGCAGTCATTTCTCCATCTTCCTCTTTGTCGCCTTCGATAAATAAAATGATGTCATCAGCATATTGTAACATCAGGATTGAAAACCTCCATAAGAGTAACCCGTAGTGAGACCATTTCTGACAATCTGACCGACCATACATGAAAGAACATCAGCTACGATGACAAACAACATAGGTGCAAGTGGACAACCCTGACGAACCCCAGGTTGAAAGAAGCCCCGCTTAGGATGGTCATTGATAAGCACCGAATATGAGGCGGTAGTGACACACCGCTTCATCCAAGAGATCGAGAGGTCTGGAAATCCCTGCTTGTACAGGGTTGTCCAGAGGAATCTCCAATCTAGAGTATCATAGGCTTTAGAGAAGTACACTTTCCACATGACACCCTTAACATGTCTGCATTTCCAATCTAAGATGATTTCAGTTGCCATGGCCAGGTTGTCTGTGATTTGTCTGTTTGGAATGAAGGTTGATTGTAGTGGAGAGATGATACAATCGATAATCCTATTCAGTCTGATGGCGAGAACCTTTGCAATGATTAGATAAATTGTGTTTTACAGGGCTATCAGTCTGAAATCTTCCACTCTCTCAGGAGCCTCCTTCTTAGGGAGCAAGAAAATGAGTGCTTTGTTTAACCTCTCGATTCCAGCATTTTCCGGAGCAAATTCGGTAACCACCTCAAAGACCTCAGCACCCAATAATGACCAAAACTCACGGTAGAAAAAGACCGGGAAACCATCTGGGCCCGGTGCACCATCGGCATTCAGGTTCCACACTGTAGTTTTAATCTCTTCCATTGTGAAGCCCTGTATCAGGTGAGAAGCATGCGCCTCTGAGACCCTTCTCGCCCCCAGGCCAGTCCACCTACATTGCATGCCTTCCTGCCTCCTCGACGAAGCATGGAAATGAGTTGCAGTAGCTCTTCCCATATCATTGTTGCCTTCCGCTCTGACACCATTCACCACTATCGATTTTAGCATATTAAAGCGACGTTTTCCGCTGGCAATCCGGTGAAAATATGCAGTATTTGCATTACCCTCCCTAAGCCAACATTGCTTAGACCGCTGCCTCCATTCTATAATCCTTTTCTTGTCCTCCTCTACAATGATCTTATGTGCATCTGCTCGCAAGGCAAGCTCATCAGGGAGTAGTTATCTATCATCCTCCACATGATCAATTTTATGGACTTCAGCCTCGGCCGCCAAGCAACTCGCCATCTCGCATCTCTAGACTCTTTCTTAAAGGCGTAAAGATACTTACGAAGAATACAAAGTTCCTAGGCCAAGCGAGATGCAGACGGTCTCGAGACAATGATAGAGGGCCAAATCTTGCAAATAAGATCTCTGAAATTTCCCTCATGTAGCCAAACCCGTTCAAATCTGAAGAGGCCTCGTTGCACGAATTCAACTCCGGAGTCTCAAATTAGGGGAGTGTGCTCCAACCTAGTGCATGACCTAGAGGTGAAGGAAGAAAGTGGAAACTCGCTCATAAGCTCCTGCGAGGCAAGGAACCGATCAATACGGGTGCGAGAGCCTGAACTCCTCCAGGTGTATTTTGTATCAGACGCATCAATAACCACAAGCTCCAGCTCATGAAACAAATCCGCAAACAAAGAAGAGCTCGGATCCTATCCAACGTAAGCAATCCGAAGAGAGAAGAGAAACATTGAAATCACCGCCGAAAATCCAGGACACTCCCGGAAAAGTGAGACATGCGTCGCGGATGTCAACCCAAAGCTCATCCCTCAGAGAGTGGGAGCAGGGGTCGTAGACACTAGAGACTGCCGATAACGCGCTCGTCAAGGTATTCTCCTGCAGGGTCGTGAGAACATGTCTACCCTTGATTTCAGAACAGATCGTGAAAAGAGGCTCCTTCCATGCGACCAGCACGCCCCCCGAAGCTCCGACATCATCTAGAGTTCTGTAGCCAGAGATGACAGCTGCCCCCATTGAACTCCACAACAGTTGAGGACAAGAAGTAAGCTTTGTTTCTTGCAAAATGATAATATCACAACACCATTCCGAGAGGTGGGAGCCGAGCATCCGCCGTTTTTCTTGGTCATCCAAACCCCTAACATTCCACGCTAGGATCTTCATTTAGATAATTGATTGTTGCCCGCAACTTGCACCACACCAGCCACTTGTGCCACTTTTGCCTTTCTCTCTGATAAAGTCTGATCTTGTCCTCTTCCTTTGTTTCGAGATCTTTATCGTGTGTGTCTCCTGTTGATCTCAAAGCCTGGCAGAATTGAGTCTGAAGACGAGTAGTTGTCTGCAGTTCCAACAAAAGATGATGAGGGTTGCCTATGCGGGTCATTCAAAGCATTCTCCAAAGTGCACGTCTCGTCAATGAGGTTCAAACACGTATCTGCACCAACTACTGTGCCCATATCAAGTAGAAGAGGCACAGAGATCTGTTCCACCAGCTGGTCTCGGTATAGTTGATGCGCCCACGAGGAGCAATCTTGTTGCAAACAAAGGGCAACAGAAGCAGAACAGCCGAAGGAGACGTTCTTTCTAGTTGATTTTCCATTGTCGATTTCATACTTGTAACCGATTACGAACCCTCTATATGTTCTTTTGATTCATCTGTCACTAAAATCCTCTGCTACCGTGTTCGGGGTCCAGTGCGAAAAGGAAAGACCGGAATCGATGAACTTGAGTTGAACTCAGCTCGATAAAAGCTCATGAATCAGGCTCAGATGGCTAATAAATTCAAGTTCGAGTCAAATGACAGACTCGTAACTCTGATTTTCCTCCGATCTTAGAACCAGAGAAAACACCTCCACATCCTAACTTCGAATCCAAGTTTCAAAGCGCTCACTTAGCCAGTTATAGATCCTCCCTTTAGCACCATCATGTTGCCACATCCTTTCCCACCTCCTCCCTAGAAACCCATCTCCTCCCCATTATGGCACCCTCACACAGCTTGTGTGACATCCCTTCTCAACTCTACCCCGAACCTCCCTCTCCTCTCCCATCGAAATTTGTCGCACAACCTACGTTCCTTCCCAAATCTACCACCAAAGCTCGCACAAAAAGAATGTACGAATCAAGCTACAGACGACTCGCCAAGACTCATGAACCAACTTGAACTCAGTCAAACATCCCAAGTTCGACAACATAGGGTAAAATTGTACACTGAGAAGTTTTTTTTGTAAGATTGTAAATTCGAAATTGGTATGGATTAAAGATTTATTAGCAAGTTCAACAGGCATAAAAATGAAAAAATAAAGTCCATTGAACTAATCTCTGGATTATTTTATTGAGCAATATTTAGCATCGATGATATATTGCCAAACTTATATAGGGGGCATAAAACCCAAACCATGTTCATATGATCATCGCACAAAAAACCATAATCCCTCATCACGTCAAACAGTCAACATCTCATATTTGATATTTCTACACAAAATTGTCATGTTTACACAAGATCGTCTCATCAACCGGTGTTTCTCATACCTGCCGCTATCCCGTTGATGGAAATGAGCAGGGCGTCTCTAAGTTTGGTGTTATCAGGATCCTGTCTCAACCGTCGCAAGATCTCGACCTGCAGCATGTTGATGGGATTGAGGTAGGGGAGACGGCTCTCTATCAGTCTGCGTAAGCTCCTGTTGTTCTCCGAGAGCTTCTCGTGTCCACTCACAATCAGTACATATTTTTCGGTCGTTAGGAACTCCCTCCTGAGCTCTGCCACCGAGCTCCCTCCTATGCTCTGAGACGAGCACTTCATCGTAGTGCTTGGCTATGGGGATGTCAGCCTTCCCCAGAACCATTTCAATGAGATCAATGGTCGATTGGAAGAAAGGCCATTCCTTGTACATGGCTCTCAGATCTTTTGAATAACCCTTCTCACATGCATCCTTAAGGCCTTTCCCAACTCCGAGCCAAGCTGGGAGCACGAAGCGAGTTTGCGTCCATGCAAATATCCACGGGATAGCTCGAAGGTGGCCGATTCCAGTTGATGCCTTCCTTCTAGTTGGCCGACTTCCAATATTTAAGAAACCCAGTTCTGACTGCGGTGTAGCCTCTTGGAAGTAGCCAAGGAAGTCAGGGTTCTCGTACACCGTGCTCCGGTAACATTCACATCCAGTCTTGGAGATCTCTTCCATGACGTGCCGCCACTTCTCTTTTCTAGGGGGGAGTGGGGGTCGTAGTGTCGCCAAAAGCACTGCAGTTGTGTAGATCTCAAGTTGCCTTACAGCGGTCTGGGGAAGCCCAAACTTGGCTTGAACCATCTCTCCTTGCTCGGTTGATCTCAGTGAACCCTGTGTACATCACACACAAACAAGCACAGATGATGCCATAATAGTTTCTACGATTTATGGTTATCAGTGGTTAACCAATTACAACTGAACTAAACATTTGGATGTTTTGTTCTTGAAATCAAAAGATCGTTAAAACTTACAGTTATACACACTTTATATTGCCTATAGGGTTTGTATAGGATAAAATACAGTAACGGAATTTTTTTATGGAAATGGACGTACCATTACAGATCCTGGAGGTTGAGACTGGATAGCAAGATGTGTCGGCCCACCACCACGGCCAATACTCCCCCCACGCCCGTGAAACAAAGTAACTTTGATGCCATACTCATTGCAAGCAGCCACAACATCCTCCTGAGCTTTGTATAGCTCCCAAGCAGCAGTGAAACGCCCTGCATCTTTTCCCGAATCAGAATACCCGACCATGACCTGCATATTGAGTTTAGCTGAGAAATTTCATAGCAAATGCGGGTGCAAGTTTCCAGAATATAAGCATACCTCTTGGTGTGCATTATGATTTTTCACTACATGCTCCCTATACCAGTCAATCGAGAGTAGTTTCCTGATTACGGAGCCTGCTTCTCTCAAGTCTTTCACGGTTTCGAATAAAGGAACAACTCTTAATCTGGTGCAGTAAAGGCATGAAAAGTTGAAACAGTTGGAACAAATCTCATTTTCACCCATCTAACAGATACTGACAGAAAGATGTATTTGATGTTAAATGCACCATATTTTCAGGTAGGCGAAGAAGGTTCCTTGACTATTTATTCAATAGAGTTTTTTCACTTATAAATTGGTTTACTTCTCGATTAATAGTCTCAACTAACTTTTTGGTGTAAGTGCTAAATGAAATTTTGCTCGAAGTCTGACTTTGTTAAAGAGTTACTTTTCTACTATGGACACTCCAGATAAAGAACCGGACTTTAAAGCTCCAGCGTACTCGAAAGAAAGCATAAGATCAAATATCGCTATAACTAAATTTCTACTATATATATCCAGTTTTTCCCTTGTGCAGTTTGTTCAGAAGGAAATTGAAAAATCAGCAGTCAGAAATCTTATATTTCTCGTAGAAAGATGACTTACGTTCCTCCGGGGCATGGTCGGCCTAATTCACCACTCACAGAGAGCCGAGCATCCTTTTGCAACAGTTCCACAGCAAGAACATCACTTGCCTTGAAATTAACAAAAGTTGTGAAACCATTAATTTCTGAAATCAGATCTTGGTAAAAAAAGTAAAAAAAGATGTATTATCCACAAAGGGAGATTAACTCTATGAATACTTACATTAGAAGCCATTGATATGACATACGCTCCAAGTGAATCACTCCCGAGTTCAGCAGCTACACGGAAGGTATCCAGAACTTCTCGAACATCTGGAGATACCTGGAATGTTCCAGATTATAGTGTGAGTTTATGTACTCAAGAGAGAGTAGCTGTATACTAAGAAAAAGAAGATTGGAGAAGACGTTGCATCCATTGAAAAAGATGAAGTATATGGTGTGTTCTTAAATCAAACAGTATCATTCTAATAAGATGATTCTTGTCAAAACCATTCGCATTCTTGTGGGCTTTGTGGTTTGTTAAGAATGAGATTATTTTTATGGAATGAGCAGTTCAATGCCGAGAATGTTGTAGCACATGATATATCTTTTTTAGTGTCCTGGATTTAGAACCTTTAATTTTGAGATCTCAGGTGAACACTCCCAAAGGTGTTCACCGATTGCTTTTGCAAAGAAAAACTCCAGCATAGTTGATCGAGGTAAAAGTTCACCATATAACAAAGAAATAAGCATCACCCCGTGCTCATCCAAAATCATAATTTGGAACTCTTGTAACTTTCTAATGAAGTATATTGAGCAAACAGGAAACCTCTATAGATGGTGGAACCAACGGCCTCTTTCCTTTAAGCTCTCTCGTAAGAAATTCTAGTTTCTTATCCTCTTCCCATTCACTATAAGTACTCATATCCAAGTACTCTGTTATGGCATCAAGTGCCTCAGAATGACGCCCAGATTCCTGAAAGAAAATGAGTAGCTGTATGTAACTATGCATCCTAATGGAAAAATTATTGTGATAGAAAAAGTATGGAGGCATAGACAACCAACCTGGCGCAAATCAAGCTTCATAAGTATTAATCCAAAAGTGGACACTCTTCTTATCAAATCCGCAAGCCGACCATCAGCGAGGAGACCAGATCCACAAGATTGCTGTGAATTCATATACAATTTAGGTCATTGTGTAGTGAGGCACACACTAAAATAAGTTGCATGCTAAAACTCGTACCAGTGATTCATAGCACAAAAGCAATGGTTCCAGAAGTTGTTCGGATGTTGCATAATACTGTGAGGGATCGAGATCACAGGGAAGATCCTCCAACAGCAGTTCCATCCGTCTCCTTGAATTCATAAGCTATATCATAAAAATTAAAAATGGAAACATCAGATACGGATTAGCTTGAAAGGAGAGCAGAATTTGTCCAAGGATACACAAAAAATCTTTTAATAAGAAATAAATACCAACCGAATGACACTAATCAAGGTTTCTTTCATTTCCTTATCTTGAAATTTTTGGAGTATATCTGAGTTGTACTTCTGAACATGTACAAGCTTCCTATAATGGAAAAATAGAATTCAATGAGGATTTGGTTCATCCCCCACATATTCATCATGGGCATCCTGCTTTCTATTGTTTTATAAACCTGTAAGTAACTATTGATAAATAATATGAGAAGGCAGTGTACAGTATACGAAGAAGACGAAGTGGTTTGAGGTAGGAGGCAATAAGTGCTGCATTGATGAGGTTAGATGCAGCACACTGAGGTAAATAGTTAGGAAGAAGGCAAAGAACCGCAGAAGCATGCAGAGTAGCCGCTGTCAGGCCAGGCTTCCCACCTTGTCTACCTCATGTTTTCCTAGTTACCTTACACAGCTATATAGCACTCAACCGGCAGGTATAGTAACCAACCTAAGACCGTCTGCTTTCTGCATTCGCCTTTATGTCCCAGTTTTCCAGGATAATCACACGTGCTTACAAGCTATATCCACGAAATCACCAGGACAATCTTTCTGATTTCGCTTCCCCGCTCGAACTATAACTGTCTCCACGATATTATACATACTTGGAACATGTCCGCTGATATTTTCGACTCATGTTCAGCTAGTGAAAATAAAAATACCACAAAACAATGACTAAGCTTTGATATCAAGTGGGGACAAGTCCCAGGAGAAAAAAAAGTGCCTTGCAGTACCCTTCGTTAATGATCTCTAAGAATAAAATATAATGTCCCTACATAAGAGGGAAATAATGGCATTAAAGGACTTTCATGGAAAACCCCATGCAGCATGTTCATGACTGCGATTTTCTGGCATGTTGAGTATGTTATAGACAAGTCGGCCAAACTTTGATGCATGAGCATATAGAAGTAGGCCATGTAGCATATAATGAACAAACAATACAATAACACATACTAATTTACTTATTGTAGAAAACGACAATGCGGAAGCATAATCAGAGATAATGATATAAAGAACATAAAGAACACTGGGATTTTATGTGGAACCCTACTCCGTGAAGAGCGGGATTAAACTACGGGAGAAGGGCTCTCAAAGGCCGGAAACTCTGTTATTTCCCTCTCAATGAATACAAGTGGTGTGGGGCTTCTTATTTAGTTCCACCAGTAAGATCAAATCCCACTCATAGACGATGTGAGGCTAAACATGCGGATGTGGTAATTGGACCCTGGAGGGATCCAATTACTCATCTATGGACGCATACCCTTACACTTATCAGAGGTAATGATATACTTATAATGAACAAACAATACAATAACACTTAATGATTTACTTATTGTAGAAATGACAATGCGGAAGCATAATCAGAGATAATGATATAAAGAACATAAACAACACTGGGATTTTATGTGGAACCCTACTCCGTGAGGAGCAGGATGAAACTACCAGAGAAGGCCTCTCGAAGGTCGGATACTCTAGTATTTCCCTCTCGATGAACACAAGTGGTGTGGGGCTTCTTATATAGTCCCACCAGTAAAAGATCAAGTCCCACTCATAAACGATATGGGACTAAACATGTGGATGTGGTAATTGGATTCTGGAGGGATCCAATTACTCATCTATGGACGCATACCCTTACACTTATCATATCACTTGGGAGGATATTAGATGATTTCTCAATAAGTTCTTATTTTGAAAAACTAAAGGATGACTTCCGAGGTGGGGGGTCATCCAGAAGTCGTCAGTTGTACAAATGCAAGACAATTACAACCCGTCCATCAATCCCACTGACGATGACTACAACGTCCTTCGCTATAAATAATGTTCTCAACATAAAACTCTCCATTTTAACAAAGAAATGATTCTTTGCAACCATAGGGACCACAAAAACTACAAAGAGAAATTTGGATCTTGATGTTATCTAGACGTCAAAATTTATGCCTATTTTCTCTAAACAAACGCTCCTTCAAAAATCGTCATAGTGAGAAACATCAAACCATATTATATCACTTGCTCTCCAAACCTATTTGCAAGCATGCACAAGGTGTGGTTCAAATCCTCCTACCAACCTCCATTAAGAACACAAGCTATGTCTAACTTACCGTCCCACTTTCTTTTGTATGCGTGAATTACCCATATCTTCCTTCTTAATAGTAAAAATGAGTGCACCTTCTTAGCAACCAAGCATGTGTGTGCCCCAGTCAATGGTTCCCTTGCTTTCTAAAGTAGCTAGCAATCCATTATAAAATCACAATTTACCATGAAACTTTCACTTACACACCCCCAACCGCCCTACACGGCTAAACCCACTGCCTAGGGGTCAACGAGACAAAATCCCATGAGAAGGTGATGAGAGTACTAGTAACCATACCTTAGTGACTCCTGAATTTCCGCCCCAGCACTGCACAACCAATACCCACCCACCAGAAGCTATGTCAAAAAACATAGCAATGAAATCAACAATTACATCCTTTCATAATCAATCATCTAGCCAAAGTTTACCCCATGCTAGGCCTATGGTGCATGTGAAAAAGCTCTGCTAACAAAAGACTTTCTTAGCAACAGCACAATCTCCACCACGGACATGCTCCCTCCATAGCATCCATCTGACTCCGCTATTGCCCCACCTTTCCAATATCAGATTCAAGACTAACCTCGCAACCCCATTCCCTTCATTCGACCTACAAACATCATTACATTTCACCAGACACGCCTTTTCCATCCTTTATAGTCCCTTGTTCACATGAATATATTTTCCATGGTGTCAATGCCCATCTCCACCCTCACAAAGCAACCTGGAAAGTGGAAATCAACATAAAGAAAAGACTTTTCAAAAGAATCAACAAGAAAAACATTAACAAGCAGCACAAGCTGTTAAAATATAAAATGCGGAAGCGAATCAAAGCAAGAGAGAAACAAATGGAACACTTTGATTTTACGTGGAACCCTACTCCGTGAGGAGCGGGATGAAACCACGGGAGAACCGTCTCAATAGGCTGATTTTGCATTCACTTTCTCAAAGGTTACAATGGGTGTGGAGCTCTTTATATAACTCCACCAATGTGACCAAAAGTCACCACTCCAAGATGTGGGACTAAACATAGCCCACCAAGACCATTCTTCAACACTCCCCCTCAAGCTAAGCATGCAATGCTAAGCTTGGATAAACAATAAGAATGCACCCACTCACATACAAAATACATGAAACATCATACAATGTCAACTCAACGTACGATGTCGAATGCTGCCGAAGACGATGCTTCTCATGTCATGTTGGTGAGGAGGAACTAGAGACTTGAGTGTGAATAATGATCCGCAGAGATATCTGATCAACAAAATGAGTCTTCATCGTGGAGTACTTTGGCCCGCAACATGTCTTCACTGAAGACTGCTCCATCACTCCGAAGGGCCAACAAGAACGTCGTGTGAATGTCCATACATAGTGGAGTTCACGGCCATGAAAACATACCGTGGGAATATCCATACATAGTGGAGTTCACGACCATGAAAAACATGTCGTGGGAATATCCATACATAGTGGAGTTCACGGCTATGAAAAGATCCGTGGGAATATCCATACATAGTGGATTTCACGACCGCTAGAGAATGGAGCCAACAATGAGTCTTCCACTGGAGAACTCCACAAAACATAGGTACTCAAATAGAGTACCTCAAGCAATGAGTTTCCCTCTGGAGAACTCCACAAAAAATATACGTACTCAAATAGAGCACCTCAAGCAATGAGTCTCCCTCTGGAGAACTCCACAAAACATAGGTACTCAAATAGAGCACCTCAAGCAATGAGTCTCCCTCTGGAGAACTCCACAAAATATAGGTACTCAAATAGCACCTCAAACAATGGTAGGGCTCAGAAACCACTACCCAACACTTCAAACAATGGTAGGGAAGACTCCACTACCCAATGCTCTACCCATCACTCCCCCTTTCTCCCAAACTTGTCGAAAACGATCAAGTTGGGAGAACAACAAAGAAATTCTTTCTTCTTCTTCTTTTTCAAACCTAACATTTTTTTTGTACTGTATTTTCTTCGCAAACATTCATCTCTTTTTTTCCAAACTCATTTTTTTTCACATTTTTTCCCATAGCCCCTCAAAATTTTCATCTCCCTTTTTTTCACACAAATCAATTCTTTTCACTGCAGCTCCTCACATTCACCACTTGGGACTTTTGGCATTATCATTTTTTTATTGGGTCAATCTCCCCCGTGTTTTTTTTAACATACGGCCTCCACTTGGTATTATTTTTTTTGCACAGTAGCCGTCCAACTGGGCCTTCGTTTTCACGGGAAGAGCCATCGGATCCTTCATTTTCACAGAATCTCTAGGGTTCCATCGTGGGAACCCATTCACATTCACACGCCGCCAGCAATGGGAGGTGTAGCAGGTGGTCAGCGTCGTCAGGAAGGAGGCCACGTCGCCGCCACTGCAGACCATGAAGAGAAGGCAGACGCGCACCGATCTGATCTGGAGCGCACGCGTTGCAGGGAGGAGGCGTGCACAGGGGCCTGCCACACACAGGGGTGCGGGCGGCGCGAGCTAGGGATGGAGAGAGGCGCCTCGCGCAGGGGGCCGCCACATGCAGGGGTGCCTGGCTGTGCAATCAAGAGGCAGGAGGTGTTGGAGGTGCGTGCAGGGGCTGGAGGTGCACCGCCAACGGCGACGCACACTTGGGCTGGAGGCCTGCAAGGGCTTGCATGCAGCAAGGGATCACCAAGGGAGAGAGTCGCGTAGAAGGGGTTTCACCCGGGGAAGCCTACTGACTGGAGATAACCGCATCCGCCACTGGATATCGCCGCCAGGCACGACTGGAGCGGCGTGATTGGGGAGGTCACGGCGGCTGCGGGGGTGGGAGGGGCGGCTCCGCCTTCACAACTAGGGTTCCAGGAGAACCCATCTCGGCCGGAGATGCGTGAAGATCTTGAGGTGTTTCCACAAGAGCAACAATTGAAGCCCAGAACAAAAAAGGATCTTCAGAAAATACGAGGGAATACACAATCCAACCTTCGACCCAGAAGAAATAAAATCGAATCTCCAATAACAAAAGTATCTCCAGAAAATTTCGAAAAACTGATCCCCAGATCAACTTGCTCTGATACCATGTTAAAATATAAAATGCGGAAGCGAATCAAAGCAAGAGAGAAATAAATGAAACACTTTGATTTTACGTGGAACCCTATTCCGTGAGGAGCGGGATGAAACCACGGGAGAACCGTCTCAATAAGCTGATTTTGCATTCACTTTCTCAAAGGTTACAATGGGTGTGGAGCTCTTTATATAACTCCACCAATGTGACCAAAAGTCACCACTCCAAGATGTGGGACTAAACATAGCCCACCAAGACCATTCTTCAACACAAGCCATCCTCCATTTCAGAGCAGCTTCAATCTCCAACCATGAAGCCTTCTTTCAATAATGTCTATTACCGGTCAACCCACAATACTTGGCCTAAGCAATCAATGGAAGATACAAGTAACCTACACGTACCTTCAATATGTAATGTAACTCTTTCTTGTAACTAGGGGAAGGAAATGGAGGAAGGATATATATATAGAGAGAGAGAGAGAGGAGGGAGATACGGGCATGACTGTAAAAACTCTAATCTAAAACCATTAAGATCTACCATGTTAGATAATAGAATACTTGGTAGTAGTTAAGTGCAAAAATAAAAATTCTCTAGCAGGTATCGGTGTAAATACAAAAAATTATGAAACAAGAAAAAATCTCTAGCAGGTATCGGTGTAAATACAAAAATTATGAAACATGAGTAAAAGAATGTCTACACGGGAACTAAGTTAAAATTTGAAGTATCATGATGCCCCGTACAGCTTCTCTCTCGAAAATGCCAAAACCAGAATGCATAGTTTCTCCAGTACAGTGCAAGATTGATGAAGAAGAGAATCCCAACCTTTTCCTTCACATCCCCGAAAACGACCCTGTAAGGAGCGATTCCAGGGTGCTGAGGAAGACTTGGCTCTAGGAGTCTCTGGAAGCTGAATCTGCCTATCTGGGATTCTGCATATAATTTTCTTTGAAGTAAAAGTTGACTAGAAGAACCTGCCCTCGGTATCGATGATTTCGGAATTCCAGATATTGAAGACTGGGGACTTATGGAAGTGCTCGAAGTTCCATCTGAAAGGGTCCCATTTCCATTTGCCAAAGTACTTTGTGTTGAATCTTGTAAGTGAAGATCTGGTGAGCTGCGGTTATCCTGCAGACAACAATATGTATGTTCTCACTAAAAAACAAAGGATTTTCTAGCATGGGTTGGAACTAAAAAACTCATAAAGTAGATAATAAGTACAAACTTTACTCACCTGGCGACTATTATTGCCTGGAAACTGTAGTATGGGATATTGAGATTCTCCGTCTTTGCATTCTAAACAAGAAAATATAAAAGCATACAGTGATCAATTGACTTCATCTTTTAAGACAAAGAACCTAGTGCACAAAGCTCCAATCAAGTGCATGGTCTAGGAAATCAGACCATTTTTTCCAGTCCATCTAAGTCGCTAGTTTTTACCAGCACTTCCCAAGACATTTCCAATAGGTGCGCTTGTCACCTCCAAGTCAGACAGCTTTTACTATGACCAAGGTCATCATGTCTCCTATGAGCCTGTTTGGTTGCCAGGGTACTCCGGGGTATCCTGGGATACTCCCAGCTCCATCCATACATTCCTGGGTTGGGATTACTTGTATGGACCCTACATTTTCTTTGGTATAATATTTTTTAAACATGTTTAGATAAAAAAGTTCATAAAAATCATGTTATAATCATTAAAACACATAATCAATGTCACATCACATCATATTTATAATTCCAGCCCTCGTCAACCCTCCCAACCATCCAAACAGCTACTATTCATAGGAGGATATCCCAACCCAAACCAGTAACCAAACAGACCCATGAGTACCCATACCAAATTTCCTTGTCCACAATTACTACATTTAAATCATAGACTTAACACTAGACATGAGATGCAACCAAACAAAATGGAAAATCCTACATCTACAACTTTATTCTATTAAAACATTAACTTCATGACCATCCAAAAAACTACATTTGAAGAATAAAAAGATACATGTGACAAGATAATGTTCATCACGTTTGCTGGTTTAGTTACATATAGAAAAGATACATTCAATCAAATTGATAATCTTCATTCTCAGTTTATTAGTTTGCCTTATCCTCTTACCATATAGACTACTTCTTCAAGTTAACCTTCAATAAATATTTTCCGATTTCTATTTCCGAAAAAAGAATAACAACTTTCAGACTCTTCCATCCATTACCTTCTCTTTTTTTAACAAATCCTAAGATTGTGATTACTTAAAAAGTAACAATTTAGATAAATTTCATTACATCCAGATATTCCGCATACTACTGAAACGAGAATCTCAACCTGTCCGCTTACTCATTTAAAAGCATTGAACTCTTGTAAATATATAGACAAGTTTCATAATTAAAAAAACTACTGATGCAAAGCTAAGCCCAAGGTAAATGGATAATTTTTCCTCGTTGCATAGATGTAGTTTAAAATTTGCAAGGGTTCTCGCATGAGAAATGCATGCGAGTAAATAAGCTAGTTCCGTTGAATCGACGCCCAGATGCAGTCCAAAATTTGCAAAGGTTCTCGTATGATGGACGCATGCGAGTAAGAAGCTAGTCTAAAAGAGGTTGCAAAGGAAGTTGTGGATAGATAGTTGAAATATTGGCACTTTGACTGGCAAATCGATGGAGATAGTAGATACAATGGAAAGAACGAAGATTCATATTCTATATCTCCAAGAGACAAAATGGGTTGTAAAGAAAGCAAGGGAGATCGAGAAGACGGGCTTTAAACTCTGGTATTCAGGTAAAGATAAGGGTAGAAATGCTGTTGGAGCGGTTGTTCATAAGGATTTGAAGGATTATGTAGTTGAGGTGCAAAGATGCGGGGATCGGATTATTTTGCTAAAATTGATGCTCGAAGAAGAAATTCTGAATATCATCTCAGTTTTAGCACCGTAAATTGATTTAGATGAAAGGATTAAACAAGCTTTTTGGGAGGATTTGGATAAGATTATGCAAGGAATCCCACAACGAGAGATGATTTGCCTAGATGGAGATCTTAATGGACATGTGAAAAAGGTTGCTTCAGGCTATTCTAGTGTTCATGGAGGTCATGGCTTCGGGGATAGAAATGAAGAGGGAAAAGTCATTTTGGATTTTGTAAGGGCTTATGATCTTTTCATAGCAAATACTCTTTTCAAGGAAAGGGAGGAGCATTTAATTACTTATAAGAGTAGTCCGACTATAACACAGATAGATTACTTTTAGTTGACAAGAAGTGGCCGGTTGTGTTGTAAAGATTGCAAAATAATCCCATGAGAGAGTTTGACAACCCAACATCGCGTATTAGTCATGGATATGCAAATAAATGGTATGATAAAGAAAAGGATAGTTCGAAGATCATTAGAACTAGATGGTGGAATCTTCAATTGAAACAATAAAGCTTTAGGAAGAAGGTTTTAGGAGACTTATCTTGGAATTATAACGGAAGTGCAAACGAGATGTGGGAGGTGATAGCATCTTGTATCCGAAGGGTAGCCAAAGAGATGCTAGGCGAGTCAAAAGGAGGAGCTCCAGGACAGAAGGAGGCTTGGTGGTGGAGTGGAGGGATGCAAGAGAAGCTCAAAATTGAAAGAGCATGCTTTCAAGTTATGTCTAAGGATAGAACAGAGGAAACCACCACAAACTACAAAATAGAGAAGAAGGTAGCAAAGAAGGTTGTGAGCGAAGCTAAGTCACAACTTTATGAGGTTTTGTACAAAAATATCGACTCTAAGGAGGATCGGAAGGATGCTTTCAAAAAGGAGGGTCAGAAGGATATATTCAGATTGGCTAAAACAAGAGAAAGAAAGACCAAAGACCTTTCTCAAGTGAGATGCATTAAGGATAAGGAAGGCCACGTGCTTGTTACTCAGAAGGATATAGAGACTAGATGGAAGCAGTGTTTCCATAAGCTTTTCATTGGGGAAGGAAGCAGAGAGATCACTTTGGGAGATCTAGCTAGCAATGAAAGTTACTTGAATCGTGCAAGCTATAGACGAATACAAAGGAAGTAGAGGAGGCTTTGAAGATTTTGAGACTTAAGAAAGGTGTAGAACCTAATGACATTCCTATTAAAGTATGGAGAGCTTTAAGTGAGCGTGGTTTGAATTGGCTTACAAAATCATTCAATGTTATTTGGCGAAGCAAGAAAATGCCTGAAGATTGGAGGAGAAGCGTCGTGGTGCTTCTTTCAAGCTTGCAAAAATCGGCCAACTAGTCGGCCCGATTAATCGAATCGGCATACTGGCCGACCCGATTTGAGCTAATCGGTCTTTAGTCGGGTGACCGGATTAGTCGGGCCGACTAGTCGGGATAGTCGACCAACTAATCGGCCAATTTTTGCAAGTGGGGTCTGTCAGAGTCAATAATGCTCTGTTGTGTTATTCCATAGAGCCCTAGGGTCTCTTATATAGAGAGAAAACCCATGGGTAAATTACATAGACGTACATGAGATAAATAGGAAATACGTAACGGTACATCATAACATAACGTGAAACTCTACATAAACCTCTACACTCCCCCTCAAGATGGAGCATAGATATCAATCATGCTCAGCTTGGAAGAACATCTCTGGAAAGGTCCTCTGAGCAATGGCTTGGTAAATATATCAGCAGTCTGATCTTCTGAATTGACGTGTGAAGTGGAAATCAAGCCCTTCTGGATCATGTCTCTATTGTAGTGACAATCGACTTCGATGTGCTTTGTTCTTTCATGAAAAGCTGGATTATTGGCAATGAACAATGCTGCCTGGTTGTCACATTGAAGCTGCATGGGTAAAGAGACATTTATATTCAAATCTTCCAAGACCGCGCGAACCCACATCATTTCTGTGCTTGCTTGTGCCATGGCTCTATATTCGGATTCAGCACTGGATCTCGCCACAACAGTTTGTTTCTTGCTTTTCCAAGAAACCAAAGAGCTTCCTATGAAGATAGCAAATCCTGAAGTAGACTTACGATCCTTTGAGCACCCTGCATAGTCTGCGTCTGCACAAGCGGAAATGGATAGATCTGTGTCCTTTCTAAATAATAAACATGCGCCTGGGGAAGACTTTAGGTATCTCAATATCATATACAGGGCTTCCATATGAACTTGCCTAGGCTGCTCCATAAATTGACTCACCCGGTTTACTGTAAAGGCAATACCCGGTCGAGTTACGGTGATGTATAGAAGCTTGCCCACCATCTCTCTGTATCTTCTTTTGTCCACCTCTTCAGTATCATTGTCGTAAAGTCTCATACTTGGGTCCATAGGAGTGCTCGATGGTCTGCATCCAACCATTCCTGTTTCAACTAGCAAGTCCGTGACATATTTTCTTTAGGTCATTACCATTCCTTGTGCATTTCTCGCAAACTCTATCCCCAGAAAATTTCGTATTGTACCTAGATCCTTCGTAATAAACTGACTTCCCAAGAGAGATTTAGTCATCTCGATTCCCTGAGCATCATCTCCTGTAACTAGAATATCATCAACATATATCATGACGACAACAGTACCTCTGGGAGTCTTCTGGATAAACAATGAGTGGTCCGCATTTGATCTTTTGAACCCATGTCGTTCAATTATCTGGGAAAGCTTCTGGAACCATGCCCTTGGACTTTGTTTAAGGCCATAGATTGCCTTATGAAGTCTATACACCATCTGAGTCTCCCCCTCAGCAGCAAAACCCGGAGGCTGCTGCATGTAGACTTCCTCCTGTAGATCACCATACAAGAATGCATTCTTGACATCAAGTTGGAAAATGGGCCAATCACGTACCACAGCAACAGATAGTAGAATGCGAAGAGTCGAGTATCGGGCCACTGGTGAAAATGTATCCAAATAATCGACCCCATAGGTTTGGGTGAAGCCGTGTGCAACAAGTCTAGCCTTGTACCGATCTAGACGGCCATCTGCGTGATATTTAACTGTAAACACCCACTTGCTACTCACCACAGAAGCACCAAGAGGAATAGGAACTAGGGACCAAGTCCCTCGAGACTGTAAGGCACGCATCTCCTCCTCCATGGCTAAACGCCAGCTATCAATCTTCATGGCCTCTTAATAAGTCCGTGGGATCTCAACTGTCGAGACAGATGCTTCAAACCTCTGAAAATCATCAGTAAGACGATTAAAGGACACGTGAGACGCAAGAGGATAGGATGCACATTGCCTCTTCTGCTTCCTATGAGCAATAGGACGATCAAGATCATCATCCACTGTACTGACTGGCGGATCCTCCCCCTGTATCAAAGATTCCTGCACCGGTCCCATCATTAGTGATAGCATCGGAGCATACCTGAGGCATGCTGGATGGTTGACGTGTAGCTTGAGCAGGCCCTGATCGTCTTGTGTAGAACTTAGGGAATGGTGGAATGGAAGGATATGGAGGCGGTGGTGGTGGTGGTGGTGTAGTGGGCTCAGATCGACCCAGACTTGGAGGTAGGGGAACATAGACATTATCATCTGTAGATGTGGAGGAAACCAATCTGTCACCTGCAGGGGAGAAGTACATAACTGGCTCAAAGAATGTAACATCAGCACTAACATAGTACTTGTCGTTAATGGGGTCATAGCAACGATATCCTTTTTGTGTCCGCGAGTAGCCCACAAATACGCACTTAACAGCTCTAGGAGAGAGCTTGTCAAGTCCCGGAGACAAGCGGTGAACAAACGCGATAGTTCCAAAGACACGAGGGGTAAGTGAAAACAAGTCCTTTTTAGGAAAGAGAATGGAGATTGGAGCCTTTTCCTCAAGAACGGTAGAAGGCATGCGATTGATCAGATAGCATGCTGTAAGTATAGCATCTCCCCAAAAGGCTAATGGTGCACAACTTTGAATAAGTAGAATGCGAGCAATATCAAGAAAGTGATGATGTTTCCTCTCCGCAACACCATTTTGTTGAGATGTGTAAGCACATGTAGTTTGGTGAATAATGCCCTTAGAGGAAAGAAACTGAGCAAGAGAACGAGTGCAGAATTCCAATGCATTATCCGTGCGTACATATTTAACAGTAGACGAAAAAACATTCTGCACTTCATTGATGAGATTTGTGATAACACTTCCTGCTTCAGATTTATTCTTAAGAAGAAAAGTCCAAGAAACACGAGAGAAATCATCAACCACAACAAGATAAAACCTGTGACCTTGATGATCCGGGACACGACTAGGACCCCAAATATCAATATGAAAACGGGGAGCGACTGCTCCAACCCTGACAACTAGGGAAGCTAGAACGATGGTGCTTCCCTAACTGACAAGCTTCACAATGAAATAAAGAATTCGGGGAGATCTGTGGCAGGAGGTGACGCATCTTTTGGAGCGGAAGGTGACCAAAGCGAAGATGCCATGTATACGGAGAAACGGATCCCTGAGAGTGTAGTGAGACGCCAGCATAGGAGTTCCGTACTAGACGATAGAGGCCATTGTGCTCAGAGCCACAGCCAATTACCATGCCCGTTAGTATGTCCTGAAAAATGACAGAAGATGGGTCAAATATAGCACAACAGTGCAAATCTTTTGTAATCTGGCTAATTGATAATAAATTCATGGAGAACTCTAGTGCATGTAAAACATTCTGTAAGTGCATGGAGGGCAATAAGGAAGTCTCCCCCTGACCCACAATAGGGGAATGAGTGCCATCAGCTATGAGCACAGAACGGCCAGACTGAATACCCCTGTAGGACTGCAGCACATCTCTATCACGACAGAGATGATGGGTGGCTCCAGAGTCAACAATCCAACTTGAGAGATCATGACTATGACGAAAGGCAGAAGTGCTACCTGAGGTACTGGCAGTAGCCGAGGTACTAGCTGACGCAGAAGCCGCAACGTCAGATGTATCAGCAGCCTCTGATGATGACTGTGGCATAATGTCACGAAGCCGTGCCACAAGCTCCTCGAACCTGTGATCTGGAGTAGATGCTGACGGTGCCTGAACATGATCAGCTACACGTGCCGAAGGAGGAAATCCATGCTTGGAATAGCATGTATCCTCGGAATGACCAGTGCGACGACAGAATGAGCATGTTAAACGCATACGACCTCCTCGGCCACGTCCGCCACCGCCTCGGCCACGAAATGAAGACGAACTACCTCGTCCTCTGGAGACCGCCATTGCCGAAGGAGGTGGAGTCGCTGTGCTGGAAGGGACGAAGATATGGCTGAGTCTCCTGTAGACTTCCTCCATCGGAGGAATAGTGGCGTCGGCGAGGATCTGAGAGCGGGCTGCCTCGTACTCCGGATCAAGGGCAGCAAGTAACACGCCCACCATAGTGGCATTGCGAAACGTCTTCTGCTGCTCGGGGGTGGCTGTGAGCGGAATGGTTCTATATAACTTCTCGAACATCCCACGTAGGGACGTGTACAGAGAGTGAAGAGGCCGGCCATTTTGCTTCATGGAAAAAATGCCATGCTGCAACTGCGGCATCTTTGTCTCGTTCCTCACTTGAGAATACGTAGTAGCTAGAATATCCCACATCGCCTTGGCGGTGGGTTGATGAAGGACGTCATTGGCGATCTCCATCGTGAGCGTCCCTGACCAGACCTTGGCATACACATCGTCAGCCTCCCATGAGGCATATATCCCCGTCTTCTCTGTCGGCTCATCTTCGGTAAGAATGTGCTTCTTACCACATGACTTCATAAGACTCAGGAACTGCATAGCCCAGAGTTCGTAGTTCATCCCGTTCATTTTGACTATTGGTGTCGAACCTTTAAAGGCACCTATGGAGGGCATATCCACCTTTTGGTCTGATATGTTGCCGGAGAAGAAGACATTGGGATGATAGACAAATGAACGTTTGTCTACAAAGACTGGATTGGATTCAAGTGCATATGTAGACTTTATGCACTTGAACCCATAGATGAAGGGGTGCCGACCGACGAGGAGAGAAGCCCGAGGGAGGGCTACATCGGCCCCGGCGGGAGAGGGAGGCCTCGGCGGCGGGAGCGGGAGGCCCCGGCGAGAGAGAGGGCCCGGCGGCGGCTGAAGAAGAAACCGGCGGCTAGGAGGGGGCTTCGGTTGGGGCGGCGCCGGTGGTTGGAGAAGAAGAAGGCGGGGGCCCGGCGGTGGGGGGGGGCTGGTGGCGGTGGAAAACCCTAGATTAGGGTTTTGGCTCTGATACCATGCCAGAGTCAATAATGCTATGTTGTGTTATTCCATAGAGCCCTAGGGTCTCTTATATAGAGAGAAAACCCTTGGGTAAATTACATAGACGTACATGAGATAAATAGGAAATACGTAACGGTACATCATAACATAGCGTGAACCTCTACATAAACCTCTACAGGGTCCAATAGCCCGAATTCAAAATACCCATTTATTGTGGTTTTAGGTTATTGTTAGACAGTAACCTAAACCTCTACGCACACCCCCAATACTTTTCTCCTGCCTAGGCGATCACCGTGTGACTCTTCCCCCGGTCGTCGCCTGCTCCCGACAGTGCTCGCCGTTTGCTGCTCCGACCGTCGCCTGCTCCGGTGTCGCTGCATGCTCCATCGATTGCCACCTCCGAACCCCGCCTGCTACATCCAATCTCGGTTAGGGTTTTTTGTTTTTGTTTTTGCCATTTTTAATAATAGTTTGCTGGATAGTGAAGTCGTGATGATTTGTTATATTGGCATGCTCATAGTATTTGTTTTATGATTATTAAGAAGCTCATACTATGCATTTTTTGTTGGATAGTTCTTAAGGGTCTATTTGTTGGATGGTTCCTATGAAGCTCATAATATATATGCTCATACTATACATTATATATATAATTGAATTTATTGTGTTGGATGGTTCTTGAGAAGGGTCTATCATGTATGTGTTACATTGTAAAATACTATTGTTTTATAATGTAGGTGTTGTAGTCCGTTTGTTCTCATAATATTCATGCTCATACTATACATTCTATATATATTATTGAATTTATTGTGTTGGATAGTTCTTGAGAAGGGTCCATCATGTTTGTAACATACTATTGTTTTATGATGTAGGTGTTGTAGTTCGTTTGTTCTTATTTAACTTGGTATTGTTATATTTTTAGTAAATAATTGTTACTAATAAAATAATAATTATTAACTTGTTTATATCAAGTTTTAACTTGTGAGTTTTTGACAATGTAGATGGCAACACCTCCCATGAATGTAGCTTCTGGTAGTAACTTGTCATTCTATATGCCGGCAGGATCAAGTGATCATGCATGGCAATTTGGATACCTTTCAAACCGTGCAAATCCGAACATGATTACTTGTAGGTTGTGCAAGAAGGCGGTGAAAGGAGGAGTTTTTAGGTTCAAGCAACATCTTGTGCACCGTAAAGGCAACGTGGTTGCATGTCCTAAGGTGGATGAAGAGATGAAGAAGATGATGATATCATACTTGGACGACATTGCTAGAAAAAAGCTGTTGAGGTTGCTGAGATGAGAGATGAGATTGATATCGACATCGTTGGAGATGTTGAATCTGCGAAAAGGCATCGATCTTCCGAATCTCTGGAACAGACCATCGCCATTCAAGGAACAAATCAGATGAGCATAAAAGATGTTTATCCAAAGACCATCGTGAAAGGGTCGTCTCCTATATATGCAACTGGTCATATACATCAGCGATCCCTTTCAATGCATTGACCACGAAACAGTTCAAGCAGATGGTGGAGGCAATTGGGATGTATGGTCCAGGTCTCAAGACTCCTACGAGGTATGAGATTAGCGGTCCTTTTTTGAAGAAGGCGGTCAAGAAAATATCGGATGACTTGCAATGTCATCGAATTACATGGAAGAAGACGGGATGCTCTATAATGATTGATGCATGGTTGGACATGCGAGGATGGAGCACCATGAACTTTTGTGTCAATTGCTCCTTGGAAACTTCATTTTTGAAGTCCATAGATGCTTCTAACGAGACACACACCGCCAAGTACATCTTTCAGCTCGTGGATGAGTGCATAACTGAAGTTGGCGTGGAGAATGTTGTTCAAGTTGGTGCGGATAATGCTTCGAAAAATGTAGCAGCAGGGAGATTGCTGCTCACAAAATATCCTCAGATATGGTGGACTTCATGTGCAGCTCATTCCATTGATCTTGCTTTGTAGGAGATCAGCAAAGATTCGAAAATGAAGAGCACTATTAAAAAGGCAATGACGCTCACAATTTTTATTTATGCCCACACTAAAACTCTAAGCTTGATGCGGAAGTTTACAAACAAGAGAGACATCGCTAGACCAAGGAAAACGAGGTTTGCTACTACTTTTCTCACTCTAAAAAGCATTCTAGAGAAAAAAGACAAGCTCAAGTTGATGTTTTCGTCAGATGAGTGGAGGACCTCCAAATGGTATAAGATCAAAAAGGGAGAACAAGCGACGTCCATAGTCTTCAGCGCTACTTTTTGGAACCACGCCGCATTTGCAATTAAAGTTTTTACACCTTTGGTTCGTCTATTGCGTGTGGTTGATGTGGATCGGCGTCCATCCATGGGCTTTGTTTATGGAGGGCTTGAGGCAAAGAGAGAGATAATTGCAGATTTTAATAGTATGGAGCCATCTTACAAGTTTTTTGCGGATGCTATTATCTCCAAGACCAAGAGCAGGCTTGACACTCCATTATATCTAGCAACCTACTTTTTAAACCCATACTTCGTTTACATGGAGTGTGGTGATGATGCAGATATTGTGGTGAAGAGAGGTTTTATGGATTGCATGAAAAGATTTTTTCCAGATTTGGATATACAAAAGGAGCTTCTTGACTACAGACATGGTCATGGGGCATTTGGGAAGCCATTAGCCATGAGACAGAGGATGGGAAATGACGAAAATTTCGATCCAGGTATTTCAAGCATTATTTTCAATTAATGTCATTTGGATCATATTTGATTTCATTGGCTTAACCAATTCTCTATTGTATTAGCTAATTGGTGGTACAATTACGGAGATGACACACCACATTTGAAAGACATGGCCATCAAAATCTTGAGCTTGACTTCTGCATCATCTGGATGTGAGCGCAACTGAAGTACATTTGAATCGGTAATGACTCTAGTGATCCACCTAATAGAAATACTAGTGGTAAATTAATAATTGATATAGTCATTAGTCATAATTTTCGTAATGTTGCTTATAGATCCATACCAAGAAGAGAGGTATGTTAGAGTCAAAGAGGCTAAATGATCTTATGTACGTTTGTTTCAATTCCAACCTGATGGAACGTCGGCTTGAGAAAGGAAAGTATCCTCTTTCCTCCCGTGATCGTGCACATTTAGGTCAATGGACTAAAGAGGTTAATGTATAAGCTCAAGATGAGGAGGTCTTTCCAGGTTCCGAATTGACTTGTGGTGCAGTGGCTCATGCAAGTGGTGCTGAAGAGAATTTGGAGTTGAGAAGAAGCCAAAGAGGTGAACGTGGCCAGTGTTGTAAAAGTCGTCCGACTGGCCCGACTAGTAGGTCCGACTAGTCTAATCAGTGGGGTGGCCGACCGAGTACTGACTAATTCCGACTAGGTACACTAATCGACCAAGTTTTGCTTGGAGATACCATGTTTTTTACTGTTTTACTTTTTTATAAGCAAACTTATTATAATATGCTTAATGTTTTATTTAAATTCAATTACTTCTTTTATTTTATTATGGTAATATAAAAATGTACAAAATCTATATAAATATATGTATAAAAATGAGTTATATATTTAAAATAATCATAAAATTCAAAGCCGGTTAAAGTCTGACTAAATCCGATTAGTCGTCCGACTGCCGATTAATCCTTAGTCAGTGACCCAACCGACTGAGTACTGACTACCTACTTTTGCAACCTTGAACGTGGCAAGGGAGTTTTATCTTCGAGCTCAAACGTTGCACCTATAAATGAAGAAGAGGAGGAATTTCTACCAGAAGACATAGATGATGAAGAAGATGATGACGATGATGAAGATGAAGAAGAGATTGATTTGGATGATGACCTTGATGGAGATGAATGACTTTCTACTTGCTGCTTGAATTATTTTTGTTTTGACATGTTGTATCTGTTTGTGAACATTAGCTAATGTCATGTTCCTTCAATTGCTTCTTTTTTAGCTCTTATAAAATTGAAAATTGCTAAATCTATGCAAATTTATGATTAAGTATATGTATAAAAAATAATTTATATATTTAAAATAATAAAAAATAAAATCGATTAATGCCCGACTAAATCCGGTTAGCCGCCCGACTGCCGACTAATCCTTAGTCAATGACCCGGCCGACCGAGTACCGACTGCTGCAAATTTGGCTTCTTTATAAGAACAAAGGAGACATTCAAAATTATTCAAATTACAAAGGTATCAAGCTGATGAGTTACACTATGAAAATTTGGGAACATGTAATTGAAAGAAGGAAGAGGCAAGTTTCCAAAGTAAAAGAAAATCTATTCAGATTCATGCCAGGTCGCTCAGCTATTGAAGTCATCCACTTGCTGAGAACAATGGAGATTTATAGAGATAAAAGGAAGAACCTCCATATGATTTTTATTGATTTGGAGAAGGCTTATGATTCGGTCCCACGAGAGATACTGTGGAGAGTTTTGGAGAAGAGACAAGTACATGTCCTATACATTAACCAATAAAGGATATGTATGATAGGGCTTCATCTTGTGTAAGGATCCAGTGTGGGAAGACTGACTATTTTGATATCAATATTGGTATGCATCAAGGTTCAGCTTTGAGTCCATTCTTTTTTACTTTGGTTATGGACGAGTTGACAAGTCACATTCAGGATGAGATATCTTGGTGTATGTTATTTCGCTGATGATATTGTGTTAATTTATTAGATTGGATATGGAGTAAATGAGAAGCTTGAGGTCTAGAAACATGCATTGGAGATTAAAGGATTTCATATAAGTCGGGCTAAAACTGAATATATGGAGTGCACTTTTGATGGAAGCAACGGTGAAGGAATCAAGGTGAAGATTGGTGACGACAACATTCAGAAGAAGGATTCTTTTAGATACTTGGGATATACTTTGCAACATAATGAAGAAATTGACGGAGATATTACTAATAGAATAAATGCAAGGTTGGCTCATGTGGAGAGGAACCTCTATTGTTCTCTGTGATAAGAAAATTCCTTTGAAAATCAAAGAAAAGTTTTACAAAGCAGTCGTGAGACCTGCTATGCTCTATGGATCCGAATGTTGAACTGTGAACTATAGACATGTGCAGAGAATGCCAGTAGCAGAAATGAAAATGCTAAGGTGGATGTGTGGACACATACGTAAAGATCAGTTAGGAATGATGCAATCAGAAGGAAAGTTTGTATAACTCCGATCGAGGATAAAATACGAGAAAACCGCTTAAGACGGTTTGGCCATGTGCAAAGGAGATCAACCGATGCACCACTTAAGCGATGCGGGTTTTGGGATATTGAACCAGCTAGGAGAGGGCGAGGAAGGCCAAAAAAGTATTGGAATGAGACTATACGAAGGGATCTTAGTTTTTTGGGCCTAAGCCCGAAATTGGCCAAAGATAAATCTAAATGGAGGCAAAAAAATCCATGTAGCCGACCCTGCTTAACGTGGGAAAAGGCTTTATTGTTATTGTTGAGGATCAGATCTTAAAATACTCAGTGAAGATGAGAATTTTTCGGACAAGCAAAATTCATGTATATAATATATGATGAGAGCTTTCAAAATTTTATCCGTGTATCTTCAAGAACATTGAGGGCAAAGTACAAGTATTCACAAGTAGACACATCAGAAAGAAATAAGTTTTAACGAGGAACTAGGATCATGCAAGGACCAAATACAGCTTCCAAAACTAATAACCTAACAGGACATAATGGGAAAATCCAGACGTAGTAGTAGCCAACTTGTTGGAATATTCATATGTCAACTTGTAAATCATAGTTAAAAATACCAATGAAGAGATGCCCTGCATCAAAAGAAAATGTGAACTCCTCTCCAACTGATGCAGTTCATAGAGACGTTTTTTATGCAGATTTACTGAAACTAGAGTACATGTTTGGAACTCATATTAAACTATTGGAATATGTTATGAAAAGAAATGAATAAATTGTCTATTCTGAGGTCATAGGGCTCCTTTATATAGAAAAATCTTAAAGTGCAAATAACCGAAGGGCAAATTATATAAAAAGGAAATGACAAATAAAATAAATATTATTTCCTACAACACTAGAAAAATCTTAAAGTGCAAATAACCGAAGGGCAAATTATATAAAAAGGAAATGACAAATAAAATAAATATTATTTCCTACAACACTCCCAGTTAAGCAGGAACATAAAATATACCATGCTTAGTTTGGATGAATACTTCTGGAGAATGGAATGGTCCCCTTTCTGGAGAATGGAATGGTCCCCTGACTATAGATTTAGTGAAAATGTTTGTAGTTCGCTCCGTTGAGCTAAAATGGGATGTAGTGATGGTTCAGATGAAGCCCTTCCGTATCATGTCTCTACGGCAATCCACCTAGATCTATTTGGTACTTCCATGGAAGGTTGGATAGTTGGCAATAAACAATGTAGCTTGATTGTCACATAGCAGTTGCATGGGAAGAAGTGTAATAATGACTAAGTGAGGACAGATCTGACCCACATCAACGCAATACTACCTTCATCATGGCTCTGTATTCAAATTCAGCATTTGACCTAGCAACCACAGTTTGTTTCTTGCTTTTCCATGAGACCAGTGAGCTCCCTATGAGCAATGCAAATCCAAACGTTGACTTCTCATCTTTAAGGCATCCTGCATAATCAACATCTGTACAAGATGTGATCTCAAGGGATGTCCCTTTGTTGAAAAGTAACTCTATATCTGACGAAGACTTCAAACACATTACAATCATGGAAACCACATCCATATGTGGCTAACGTGACTGCTCTATAAATTGACTGACTTTGCTCGCAAAGGAGATGTCTAGTATGGTGACACTCATATATAGGAGCCTCCCAACGAGTTTCTTATATCTCATCTTGTCTACTTCATTTGTATTATCATCATAAAGCTTCATGTTGGGATAAATAAGAGTAGTAGCAGGTCTGCAGTCTGTCATCCCGGTCTCTAGAAGGAAATCAGCAGTGTACTTCCTCTAAGTCATCAGTAGTCCTCTCTGATTCCTGGCAAATTTAAGCCTAAGAAAGTATCGCAGTTCTCCAAGGTCTTTGGTGGCAAGTCGTCGTACAAGGAACGCTTTCACCTCATTGATCCACAGTAAATCATCTCCTGTAATAATAATGTCATCAACATGCACCAAAATAACGACAATACCTCGTAATGTCATGTATACAAAATACGATCCATGTTTTATCTCATGAAGTCGTGATGCTCTATCAGGTCAAAGAGCTTCTAGAACCATGCTCTGGTGCTCTGCTTAAGACCATAAATAGCCATTTGTAATTTGCATATCTGCTGGCATACCCCCTCAACAGCGAACACAGGTGGTTGTTTCATATAGGATTCCTCCTGCAGGTCTCTATACAGAAAGGCATTCTTGACATCAAGTTGAGAGAGCGTCTAGTCTCTCATTGCAGCAACAGGAAAGGAGGATCCATAGGGTAGAGTAACATACTACAGGAGAGAAAGTGTCTTGGTAGTCCACACCATATGTCTGGGTGACTCCGTGTACGATAAGTCTGGACTACACTGTCATCTTCTCTATACTTTACTATAAAGACCCACTTGCAGCAAACCATAGAAGCCCCTACTAGGGAAGTAACCAAGCTCCATATGCCTCTTAGTTGCAGTACAGTCATTTCTTCCCCCATAACCAGACACCATTGATTATCCTGCATGGCATCCTGATATGTACGTAGAATTATAACAGTTGACAATCCCACCACAAACTTTCTGAAGCCCTTTGATAGACGCCCCATTGAAACATATCCTGAGAGATAGTACATAGCACATATATGCCTTTTTCTAAAGTGCAATGGGTTAGTCCAGATCATCGAAAGATGTTAGAAAATAAAGTGCGGAAGCGAATCAGAAATAAAGATAAAGAAATATGGAACGCGAGATTTTTAACGTGGAACCCTACTCCCTAAGGAGCGGGATGAAACCACGGGAGAACACCTTAAAGGGTTGATTTATGCATTGCACTTTCTCACTGGATACAAAGGGTGAGGGGCTTCTTATATAGCCCTCACTGAGTCTCCACATCTCACAACTGGTAGATGTGGGACTAAACAACTGGATGTGGTAAATGGATCCTGGAGGGATCCATTTACTCATCTCCCACATAAGTGATGCATACACAACATACTCCAACAGATGCAACCCCCTGTATAACAATCTCATGAGTAGCTGCACTCTTATCATGTATAGCATAGAAGGCCGTATCGGCAATATATCGTCGATATATCGGTTTCGACAGGGTAGGGGTATCAAATCACTTAGTATATCCTTTTACAGGGATATCGACGATATATCGCCGATATATTGACGATATATCACTATATCGGCTCATATCGGTCAAAAATGATTGGATTCAATATAAAAAATCTTGGATATCGATCGATGTCGTCGATATTTCATCGATATCTGTATATATTGATGCTATTATTCATGCAAGATTGATTCCAATACTTATCTAGTTATACCCAGTATTAAAACACATATCTAGCTACACCTAGTATTAAAACACACAATGGTTTATATATATTTTGTTTCGGGTCGGGGGCGCCCCCCACACCCCCGCAAGGGGGGGCCAACCTGGGCCCCCCCAGGCTCGCTGATCGGGCAGCGAGATCCCTGTACTGGTTGGATATGATGCAACAAGAGGGTGCATACAATGGTTCTTAAACTTGGAGTATATTTGCAAGTTATTTCATGTTGTAAGACTTGAATGAAATCCATTTCCAATATCTATAAGTCAATTCTTCAAAACAAAATATTTATAAGTCAAGAATCAACATTAATATCGATATGTTCGAAATGATCGATATATGCGATATAAGCTTCATAGATGACCGATATGTGTTATCTAAGAGTATATTTGTAAGTTATTTAGTGATCTAAGAACTTGGATGAACTCCATTTTCAATATATATAGGTCGACAACTAACATTACCAGCGATATGTTCGATATGACCGATATGTGCAATATAAGGATCATAGTCTTCACAAATGATCTATGTGTGTCATCTAAGTGTATATTTGTAAGTTATTTAATGTTATAAGAACTTGAACGGAATCCATTTCCAATATCTATAGGGCAGGAATAAACATAAACAGTGATATGTTCGATATGACCGATATGTGCGATGTATGGCTATAAATGTCTGATATGTGTGACATAAGTGTGTATTTGTAAGTTATTTGTTATTTTAATATCTTGGATGATCTTAATTACTGAAAAAATACAAAAAATGACTTTTTTGAGTCATTTCCGACATTTCCACCGATATCGTCGATATATTGGCGATATATCCTGATATATTCATTTCCAAGTGATCGAAACGACATCGATATCGATACGGCCTTCCTTGATGTATAGTCTCTCGCAGTATAAAAACATCAACAACACCATCAGCGGAAATCAAGTATTCATAAAAAAGTGGTAATCGTCCTGCGAATATAGATACGAGGCAAAGTCTATACCACAGGAGGCATAGTATGAGCATGAGGCGGAGAAGAAATGTATTTCTCATCGCCAGACTCAGACGATATCATTATGTCACATGTGGGAGAAAAGTACATGACAAACTCAAAGAATGTGATGTTAACACTAACATAGTACTTTCGTCTGACAATATCAAAGCATCGATACCCTTTTGGGGTTCGGAAATGCTAACAACGAAACATTTGACAAATCTGGTAGAGAGCATATCACGACTAGGAGTCAGCAAATGGACATAGGAAGCACAACCAAAAAGGTGAGGTGTTAGGGAGAATAAGTCCTTTCGAGAAACGCAATCGAATAAGGAACCACCTCTTCTAACATGAAAGATGGCGTACGGTTGATCAGATAGCAAGCGACAAGGACTACATCTCCAGTAGGAGTGAGGAGCATGATTATGTATCAAGAGAGTCCTAGTAACATCTAAGGGATGAAGGTGTTTATGCTCAGCAATGCCATTCTGCTGGGAAGTGTAGGCACATGACATTTGAAGGACGATCCCAAGAGACTTGAAAAATAAAGATAGTTGACCAATACATTCTAAAGAATTGTCAGAGCAAACATATTCGATAATAGCATAAAGATATTCTTTATTTCAATTATAAAAGTTTTCATAATAGATCCAACCTCATACTAATTTTCCATCAAAAAATCCATGAAAGTTCGAAAAAAACATCAACTGCAACTAAATATAATATGTGCCCCTGGTTATCAAGGATACCACTGGGATCCCAAATATCAAAATGCAGCAACTTAAATAAAGAAGTATTGCTATGAGTTTAATGACTGGATATGATAATGCTTGCCAAGCTAACAAACTTTGCATTTGTAACTATACTGAAAGGAAATCTAATGGACGACTTTACACAATTCTATAAAGAAAAATGACCGAATCGAAGTACCAGAGGTAAGAGGAGATTGGTCCAGTTGAAACAGAAGATCCAGTATATTGGAATTGGACCAATCTGTAGAGACCCCTTTGCTCACAGCCACATCCAATCACCTTGCCCATGAGCATGTTTTAAAAAACGCGCCTCGAGGCGTCTAGGCGTAAACCTCGAGGCGGTTTTTCATGAAAACCTCCTCGAGGATATAGCCTCAGTCTGGATTCTGAGGCGTAAGCCTCAAAGACCCGAGGCGGTACCAAGGCGGTCAAGGCGGTGAGGCGGTCCCGAGGCGCCGCATCGGTCTGCTGTGCATTTTTTTGGGTAAATAAATAAATAACTATATAAAGCTATACTTTTATAATAATAATAAACAGTGTTGCAGAAGACGGTATTCGGTATTCAGTCGGAGGGGTCACTGAATAGAGAATAATCGGTATTCGGGCGACTATTCGGAATTATTCGGTTTTGTATTTTTTAATATAAAAATTATTTATAATACATATATTCTTATATTTTTATACATATATGGTCATTATTTAACATGAATCCAAGATAAAAGTACCAATCAATATAATAGACATATAGAATTTGACATTTGTGGTGATACCGTGGTAAAATGTAACCCATAAATATTGAAAATTGAAAATAAAAAAAATAAAATATGAAGAGTCAAACTCCAGTCGGCCTCATAGTCGGGCCAGTCGGTCGAATAGTCGGCCGACTATTCGGTCGGGCTGACTATTGGCCGACTGGAGGTCTGTTCAGTCGGGTACCCCACCGCACCGCATAGTCGGACTGACTATTCGGGATAGTCGGCCGACTATTGCAACACTGATAATAAAGTTATAAACTTTATTTTAGTTACAAACATACAAGTCACAATCACAATATTATATTATAGTATCGTTATATGTTAATCCTGAAACATAACATTTCATAAATATATAATTATACATTTATATTACAATCATCATTGCATCAAAGAAATCATGCAAGTGTACAATGATTGTTTCTGCTTAGTATGAACAAATTTTATATCAAGAAATGATATTCAATTGCTTGTATCGCTACAATGTCAATGAGTATAATATATGTTTAAGAGATTGTATATTTTTGTAAGAATATTAGGAAGATTGTATATTTTTGTAAGAATATTAGGAATTCATATATTTACAATATCAATATTACTTAATCATAAATTGAAACTAACATATATGGTTAATATGGTATATTTTGTACAACTATTAAATTTAAAATATTCAAATTTAGGATTTATAATCATATATTATGTCAATATTTGAAGTTTACGGTTTTATGATAATATAATTATGCTTAATAATAATTTTGACATGTATCTTCTCTTTAAATCAAGGCTTACGCCTCGCCTCAATAACGAAAAACCGCATCGATCCGCCTCACGTTTTTTAAAACCTTGCCCATGAGTACATCTTGAAATACAAGAGAAGGGTCTAAATGGCATGACAATTCAAATCCTTGATAATTTGATCGATAGACTCGATTTATACAAAATTCAGGTACATGTAGTCATTATGCAGATGAATGAAACGCATCAATTGAATCTCTCCATGTCCCTTAATAGGAGAATGTTTCACATCGACAATGACTATAAATCAACCATGAGGAATGGTACTATAGGATGTGAACTAAACTCTATCACCGCAGGGATGATGAGATACTCCAAAGTCCATGATCCATTCTGAGTTATCAGTATTATGACAGGTGGTAAGAGCATAATCCATACTTGAGGTGCTCGCGAAGACAACAATGTCATACGAGCCGGAGAAGCACTAGTAGTGCCAGCGGTAGGGTTCGTGATCTCCTTCATACGAGAGACAAGATCATCATACTTTGGATCAACTGGAGTAATATGCATCTCAAACTACTCAGTAGCATGAGCAAATGCAATATGATTATGCTTTTGATAGCATGTATCTTAAAAGTACCCTATATGATTGTAATATGTGCACTAAGGGCGAGGACAACCACTTCCTCTACCATGGAAACCGCATCCTCTTTTCTAAACTGTGTAGAACCCCCTCTGCCAGAAGATGATGTCATTGCAAAGGATGCCTGAGTAATAGAGGCGGGAGGGACGAATTATCCTACTCAGACGGTTGTTGGCCCTCTCCATAGCAAGGATAGAGGCACATGTAAGGAGTTGGCTGTGAGCGACATCAAACTGGGGATCAAGAGACGTAAGAAAAATACCCACCATTGTGGTGTTCCTGTAGGTCATCAACAACTCAAGACTAGCTTCAGGGGCATGTAGGTATGAAGCTTTTTGAACATGCCTCTCGACCGAGTAGAATGCATGGAGAGAGCGATTATCCTGCTATGTGGTAAAGATGTCATACTGGAGATAGAGGTTCTTTATCTCATTCTTCCCCTGAGAGTATGTGGTCGCAAGAATGTCCCGCAATGCATTTGCAGTGGGCAGATATAGAATATTGCTGGCTACTTTTGTTTTAAGAGTGTTGGAGAGCCAAACATGTGCCCATGTATTATCATGCTTCCATGAAGCATTTCTTTGATCTTGTCGACCGGTTAGAGTTGCATTAAGATGTACTCCTTGTTATTGCTCTCCACAATGCGCATGAACTGCATTTCCCCCAGTTCGAAGTTAGTCTAATTCATCTTGATGCGAGTAGGCCTTTGAATGCCCTAGACGCTGGAGATGAATGCATATCAACCTTGTCTTCTGCTATGACGAACAAAGGAGACTAGGAAGGATGCAACTAGGTGTCAGAATGATCTGAATTTTGCCTACACAATCACGTCGGAAATAGGTTGTGTGTGAAATCTTAGAGCACAATCTTTCCTACTAACTTTGTTGGCACTTCTAGGGCAGGCGGATTGGATTTATATGCCTAATATCCCTCTAGATTGCATCAAAATCAATGCGCAAACAAATCAGAGATATGTGCACATGTTGCGCAAAGGCATGGAGTCTCGTATGGAGGCCCTAGGCACAGCATATGACCATGGGCAACGCTTGCGGTGGTGTTGTAACCCATGTGGTGATGCAAGGCAGCTCTACGACAATGTTGGACCCACATGATGATGATGTTGATGCTACAGTGTTGCTTGGGGGCCAATGCGGTGATCCATGTCAACACAAATGGCCTCACGAGAGGATGATGGCTAACGCGAGGGCTTGTGCAGTGGCCATGGCCTCAAATTTCAGTAAAATTCCACCAAATTTCTCTGAAATTTCCATTCCTATAGGTCAGCGAAATCAAAACGCTATCTTGTTTCTTTTTCCAGTATTTCAGCGAAAATATTGGTGAATGGCAGTGAAATTCCAACAAAATTGCTTGTCATTCCGGCGAAACGACAAAAATAAGACTCTACCCTTCACTTTCATCAAATTTTCCTATATCAATGATTTTTCACCTATTTCTTCTCCACTATATGTAGTTCTTAGAGAGTTCATATTCTTCGAAAAGTTTCTTTAGTTAATTCTAAAATTTTATGTCTAAATCCAAACTAAATCAGTTATAAACAAGATTAAAGAGTTAAATTCAAGCTTGAATGGAAGAGATTTATATCCTTTTTCTTCTTTCATTATTTTGATAAATGTTTATTTAGTAACTATTGCATGTGATACATCATTCTTGTTGAAAAGGTCATTATCATGGCTTTTGCATCAAGTTCAGATTCCAGTTTTGACTCAAGGCAGCATGTTGTTTTTGAAGAGAGAAAATGACTTTAGAGTCATTTCCAATATTTCCGATGATTCAACAAAATTTCAGCGAAATTCTCCCAAATTCCTTTTTTTGGACCTAGCAACACAATCGAAATCCGAAATTTAACTGAACCCCCAAATTAAAGCCTTGGCAGTGACCGAGGAAGAGGAGAGTCGCGGTGGGGGGACCGAGCAAAGAGAGGGAGGCTGGTGGTGGGGCTTGAGGTATCAAGAGGATATCAGAGCTCTGGTCTAAGACCGTCGCTTTGATATTGTGTCGAAAGAAATTAATAGCATATTTATTCTGAGGTCATAAGGCTCCTTTATATAGAGGAGAAATCCTAAAGGACAAATAACTAAAGGGGATATTACATAAAATGGAAATAATAAATAACATAAATACTATTCCTGTAACAGTTCACTTTAATAACGTATTTTTTACTTACCCAGACAGTACTACGTATGGCCCCGTAATACATTAACAGAAATTATGAGAAAATCGGATCTTTTTGAATATTTTCTGTAATAAAGACGGGTTTTATACCATCATATCCGTGTAGACCAGTTTTGCTGATAACGTCTGAAGCTAAGATAAAGTTTGTAACAACTACATTATCTCTTGTATAATGATTGCATACTTTTGCATCGATGTAGATATATGATATTAATATAAGGATCTGGAAAACGTATTTACACTTAGTAGTGCTGTGTAAAGGGGAAAATCAGGTTTAGCTCAAACCGAAATGTGTTATTTCTATGCAGAACGGCGCTTTCCAAGATTTTAATCTCAGAATAGCATTGTTTGTAAAGGACAAGCAACCAAGCCTACAGAAACCATGAGTTCACCTGTACAAGAAGGTAGGTCAGCACCAACTGGAAGTTTTGAAGGCAACGTAGTATGTTGACAAAAATTCTTGGCATGGACCTTGTTAGAGGAATTCCAACTTTCACCATGACGCTCCTCGGGTGCAGTTTCTAGAAAAACAAACTATTCAATATTAACGTCTACAGCAAAAATTGCCTATAAGAATATCTGGAAACATGGTGTTTATTAACCATGTCTCCATGCATTACATGCACAAGTAGAAAATGAACACAGTTGCACTTCAAGGCACTTGCATGGCAGTTAGTCTTTATGATAGTCGCAAGAGGCAGTTTCTGTGTGCATGCCTGTTTCATATCTGGAGCACAATTTCCGGTACACAAACTATGGATTAAAAGTTGGATATTCGTCCATTTCATTTCATAGCAGAAATCAGGAGTCTGTTTGTGATGATATTTAGTTGTATACCATAGATCAGAATCATTTTATAAGCATGTGTGAAGAGAAGAATGTTGCATTGATGGCACTAATATGATTATTACCACATGTTATACCTTCATTACTACTTGCTTTCTTTGTAAAACGATATCCGAACAATCAGGATTCTATCAGACTAGCATATTTATGTATGCCTTACGATTATATCAACTTTTAGAATGTGAAAGAGGTCCTTTCTGCAGTAGATCATGCTTGCAACATGAATCAGCTAGCACCTCCAGATTGTTGCATTTTTATCTAGGGATTTTTACCCGGCAGACCCTACAATTTTTGTCAATTACCTCTACGATCTACATCGTAATTCCTCCCTCGACCCCCTAAACTTGTTAACCTTTACCCTACAGACCCTGTGGTTAACCCCCGTCCATTTAACCGTTAAAATTAATCGGATTCTGTTATCTTCTTTTACATTATACCTATTTTTTATCAAATTTACTATAGATACCACTCCCTCTCACCCACGTCAGATCTGACCTTCGGAACTTCCTTTCTGCCCCGAGCATCACCAGAAGCCGAGCGGCGTCATCCCCTGCTCGAAGCCCTCTGCCCCTGCACGTCGGCTCCCCTGCGAAGCCTCCCCAGCCGCTCGTCGCCCCCTCCCCCGTCACCCGCGCCTCCCCTGCGAAGCCCAGCCCCACACCCCTCAAGCTGCCCCCCCTGCGAAGCAACCCCCGCCACCCATGCCTCTGCTCCCCTCCTGCCCCCCCCCTCCCCTGTGAAGCCGCCCCTGCACTCCTCCTCGCCCCGTCGATCCCCAGCCGCTGGAGGCCCCCCCTCCCACGAAGCAACCCATGCCTCCACCCCCCTCCCGCCCGTGCACCCCTCCCTTGCGAAGCTCGAAGCCCCCCTGGCCCCGTCGGTCCCCGCCGCTAGAACCCCCTCCCGCGAAGCAACCCATGCCTCTGCCCCCCCTCCCCCGCGAAGCTCGAAGCCCCCTGGCCCCGTCGATCCCCCGCCGCTGGAACCCCCTCCCGCGAAGCAACCCATGCCTCTGCCCCCCTCCCCTGCGAAGCCGCCCCTGCCACCCCTCCCCTATGAAGCACCCACTCGCACCTCCCCTCCATGTGAACGCCGGCTGGAAGCCCCAGCTCCCCCGCCGCTAGAAGCCCCATCTTCCCCCCCCCCCCAATCTCCCCCGTCGCTGGAAGCCCCAGCTCCTCCAGGTCGACCGCCGCCTCCGCCCCTCCTCCAGTCCAGGTCGAGCCTCGTGGGAGGGGGAAGATTATTTTTTCTTCTCTTGGTTAATTCTAACCGTCCGACCGTGGATTGGTTAGATTAACTCGTTTTTAACTCGAGGAAGTTAACTCTAGATTGTCAATTTAACGGTAGGGTTCGTATGGTAAGACGGAGCAAGTTTAGGGGGTCTAGGAATGAAATACGATGTTTCAAAGATCGTAGAGGTAATTGACAAAGATTATAGGGTCTGCCGGATAAAAATCCCTTTTATCTATTTCTAAATCAATTACCTACATGTTTTTAACGTCCATAAAGGGAAAATGGAAGGCAAAGCTGAAAATGAATATGCATGTGCAAAGTAACTTTTCTTGTAAAGTTTTTTTACAACAAAAAATTATATGCAATCATCCATCGGCAAACTTCATGCTATATCAATAAAATACCTTGAACAAATCATATATAGAAAGTTAACAGCCAATTGATTGAAATAAATTCATGCAATGGGAGATTTAGATTTTAATAGATAGAAAAAAGATTCTGATGAAAAACTGCTTTTATCATGATTTTTTATAAAAACAGGTACTGGCAAACCTTTCTGCAAAATTTCATGCGCAAGCTTTCCCAGTTTATCGCTGCATCTGTTCATGGAAAGTTCAAATCTGAGATTGTCAACCTCCCGAACAAAGAGATCAATTGCCATCCATTGAGAAAGAAGTGATACATTTCGTGTAACCTACAAGTCAGGTTGCAACTTCAGGAGAATATTCTGTGTGGCTTCATCAAGAGTATGTGAAAGCAGAATTCATTCAAATTTTACTTCAAGAGGCACATATTCAATGACATGAGACTTCAACAATCAGAAATAAACACAATCAAATGATATTGTTGTAATACCCATACCTCCAAAGATAGTCCCACATCTAAAACTCACAAATTGTGAGAGTGGGTTATAAGTGGTGGGGAATACTACTTGATAACTTGGGCTTAAGCATTTTGGATGGTTGTCAACGGATCCATTTGTACCCATACCCAACAAGTTGTCAGGGCCAGTTTTCCTCGATAATGGACCGAGGACCTAAGCACGGGACGTTACAAATGGTATCAGAGTGAGTTCCATCTGATAGTGGAAAGGGCTACCCGAAGGGACCTAAGCCGGGAGCGTGTCTAAAACTCACGAAGCGTGGATGTGGTTTATAAGTGGTGGGGATTACTACTTGACAACTTGGGCTTAAGCATTTCGGGTGGTTGCCAACGGGTCCAATTTGGGCCCGAACCCAACAAGTTGTCATGGCCAGTTTTCATCGATAACGGACCGAAGACCTAAGCCCGGGACGTTACAAATGGTATCAGAGCCAATTTTCCCTCTGATAGTGGAAAGGGCTACCCGAGAGGTGGAGCCACCCCTACAAAGAGATGAGAGGAAATGGCTAGCCGGAGCGTGCAACCGTCACTGTCGATGGGAATAAGTGATGGGCCATGTCGCAACGAGGACGTTGCGAATATAAGTGGAGGAGGTTGTAACACTCATACCCCCAAAGATAGTCTCACATCTAAAACTCACAAATTGTGAGAGTGGGTTATAAGTGGTGGGGATTACTACTTGATAACTTGGGCTTAAGCATTTTGGGTGGTTGTCAACGGATCCATTTGTACCCGTACCCAACAAGTTGTCAGGGCTAGTTTTCCTCGATAACGAACCGAGGACCTAAGCCCGGGACGTTACAACTGTCTTGACTCTTTGGACCATCTTGGGCGAGGAAAAAAACTACTAAATGGAGGTCGTTGAAGCTTTTATTTAAATTTTTCATTCACGGAAGTATATCCTACCAATTACAAGGTAGAGACAAACAAATCATATATAACAACCACAGAGCATCTTTCCACTTTAAGTGGGGTCTTCATGGAGTATTTGCATCTAAATAGATCTAATTTGAGGCATACACGTGATTAGATCCAACCGAGCCACAACCTTCTCAATAGTCACCTTCTAACATTTTCTGTACTTCCCTCTCCCCTCTTACGAGGCTCTTCTTATTGCCTCACACTTTCGAATCTTATTGCATGGTCTTCTTTACACGTCTAAACCATCATAGATAAGTTTCTTCATTTTATCATCTGTCACGCCAAAATTTTATGATTTGTTCATAGTTAATTAGATCCATTGTGGTCATGCAACCACTAGGGCAAGTAGTCTTTATCATTCCAAAAAAAATAGGCACAGAAAACTCTTGATTCCGGAGAAATGTACTTGTATTTTTATTTTCTTTTTTCCTTTTATACTTCTTTCTAGGTTATTTATGTAATCTTCCAATTAATCTTAAATGTGATCTCTTTTATATAAAAAGAGTAAGCTCTCATAATAACCAAGCTCTCATTTTGCAACATAGTATCAAAGCAATGATCATCGACCGGTGTTCTAATGTCCCATCCAAATAAGCATCTAACACCTCCAACCAAATCCTTACACTGTTGCAATCATTGCCGACTCCTTCTCTGTGGCCAGTCCTTACTGCAACACCCTAGGGCAATGGCACCACCACCTCCAGCACCACTGAGCCCTTTCTTCAATGCCACCGATACCAGCAACCAGCATTAAAGGGAAATGGCTTCTTTGTGCGTTCTTCCACATGGGCAAGCAAAAGGGAAGTCATGTTTAGCAGCGCATGTGTCAGGGGAATTTTCCCGGGAGAGTTGCGTGCAGGGACAGAGAGTGAGTCAACCAGCTAGTCTTCCGCAAGGGAGTCTAATGTCAAGTCACTGTATGTTTGGGGGAAAGAAGAGGCAGAATCAGATATGGATTCGTGGAAAACAACAATCATGAGAAGGCGTTGCTCCAGCCAAGCCAATAGATTAGGTAGGGGATGAGAGAAAGAGTATGAGCAATCCGTGCCCTCTGTCGCATCGACAGCACTGGTATCCCTTGTCAGCATGCTCGGTCTTTCCCGATTTGGATATTATAGTGTTGTTGGGATCTTCTGACCCTTGATTGTCACCCCAATGTTGTGGGCTTCCACTACATCCCACCAATCCTTTGCTTCAGAATAGTTCTGCATCCTCAGTCCACTAAGGTTTCCACACCATGCTATGATTATGAGCCTTCGGGTGTACCACTAAGTCAGAGTCGTCCTCCCACCTATCCATGTGCATGTGGCCCAATGCATGTGAACTATGTTAAGGGATGCTCTCTCTCAGGTTGGTTTTCTTGTTGACAAATGTTCATCATGGCCTTTGTTGTAGTTGTCCATGTCCTTTGCTGTAGTTGTCCAGGACACCTTCATAAAAAGGTGTCGAAAAGTATGTATTTAATTGGCAAGCTAATATTAAAGATATTTATTGGTGGACAAAAGAAGTTTTATGTCGTTGAGATGATTCTCTCAAGAAGATCGACAAGGAATATGATATCTAAGAAGAAGAGACAATTGATATGTTACAAAAATGGTTATTCAATTGTGTTGAGTTGTAGATAATAGTATATCTCCTTTAAAAAAACATCCAAAAATGTGCGGGGTGAATTTTCTCAGACCTTCTCCAAGAAGACAACTAAGTCATGACTTGTCGACATCTATGTAAGGATCCAATCGACATCCCAAGAGAACTCAACTCTCTTTTTTGAGCCAAGAGAACTTAATGTATCCAGTATTACACTCATATAACAGATTTCTGCGATAAGTTGGCTATTACACTCATGTAACAGATTTCTACGATAAGTTGGCTATTACACTCATATAACAGATTTCTACGATAAGTTGGCTACTTTTCAGCTTGCATGTTGTGCTAAATAGTGAAGGAATGTGATGGGTGGTAGGCTTACAGCAGCATTACGCGATTAACAAAAAAGTTATAAACGGGTTGTCAAATAGTCTTGACCAGGTGATTAGTAGCAAATCTCCTCTAAAAAAGATAACTAAGACATGGGGATGAACTTGCTTAGACCTTCTCCCAGCAAACAACAAAGTCAAAGCTTGTCAACATCCATATGAATATGTAGTTGGCATTCCAGGGGACTGTACTCTCATCAAGTATTAAACTCACATGACTGAGCTCTACGAAGACTTCTCTAGCTTACATGTGCAAAATTGGTCAAATACTACCGTGAGTATCAAGCTTACACGTTCCTCTCCGACCTGGATCCATGCCATCAGACAATGAATGACCAATTTCTTCTTATTGATGACGTCCCTTCTTTGTATTCCGTTGTCACGTAACTTCATCATGATGCTACTTTTCCTTCAACATCTTCTACAGATAATTTTGCAATGTTGCCTTTGCTGGATGTGAAGAACAATGTCGAGATTTTCGAGGAAAGGCAAGGACTAGGAGTCTTCATATCTCAAGTAAAGGGTGAGGTTCATGTGGTGAGTCCCATCTTGGGGTCACACCCTTATTCTTCTAAAAAAAGACATGGGTGAGGTCACATTTTCTCTCCTTGTGTACAACAGATACTATCAACGGACCAACCATTAACCTAATAAGTGCTGGACAAAGTTTGGTCAGCTTCGCAATGTTAACTAATCCTCAGTTGGTCACGATAATTACTAGCCCCTGATGTGGCCTAATTGTTGTTGGTCCAAATTTTTAGTTTTGCATTTCAATGTTGTTGAAATATAAACATGGAAGCAAAATTGATAATCAGAGACAAAGTCAAACACAAACATCTTGGTTTTAAGTGAAACCCTACTCCATGAGGAGCGGGATGAAACCACGGGAGAATGCCTCTTAGGGTCGAATCGTCTATTGCAATCTCTCAAATAAGTACAAGATGTGTGGGGCTCCTTATATAGCTACACAAACAGATCGGAATCCCACAAATAGTAGATGTGGGACTAAACATGAGGTGGGGAGGGGGGGTAATTGGATCTTGGAGAGATCCAAATTCCCAACTATCACATACTCCAACACCCGTTTGAAATAAAACGGGTGTTGAAGTCGTGGAGAGGAGGTTTACATGTCCCCAACTATCATATATTCCCATCTTGGAAAGCTGCATCTTTCAACAAAAGAAAATATACAACACATCTTTACTCAATACATCTGAGAGAGACGGGAATAGAGACACCGATTTGAAATAACCACTACCAGTAGAAGATCTCGCTCGAGGACGGGTCTGCGACAATCAGGTCACCTGGAAAGAACATCGGTCATGCATATAGTAGTCGTTGTGATGACCAGGTCGTGCTTGGAGTGGTGTTGTTGTAAAGGAAGGAAGTCCAGCATGGAGTAGTAGTCGCGAATAGAGATACCCCGATGAAGTAATCGATGCTCGGTGAAGACGACTGATAGCAGTAATAGTCTGGATTGTCGGTCTGTCAGTCGTGGACGGGTAGTAGAAGTCTTGTAGACATATCTCAGGAAGAAGAATATACGCCCTATCTAACTCCCCCTTTTCTCCCGCACTTGATAGAATAAGAGCATGGATTATCAAGTTGGGAGAAAACAAAATAAAACATGCATTTTTTCATTTTTATGTGCTCCTTTTATTGCACAAATCATTCTCTTTTATTGCTGGTAGTTTCCTTTTTTCTCGGCTATTTTTTTATATGGCTTCTTTTTGTACGAAAATCTTTTTTTTCAAAAACTATTTGTTTCAAGTCGTTCACTTCTCTTTTTCTTCAACTTTCCAATTTTTTATCATCATTTTTCTTCTTTGGTATTTTTGTTCTCTATTGGAGCTCAATTGGGTGCAAACAAATGCACATGCCTCGTTTTTTTTACTTCCAGCAATACATGAGTTGCCCATTGGGCTTGGAAATAATGGCACGACATCCCTCCCCTTTCTCTTTTTAAAATAAAGGCATGCGGGGTTCTGAAGAAATAAACACCAAGGGGACATGATGCAAACGGCGTCCGGCGTCAGCGATAAAATTAAAATAATTTGACGGTGGAATATCGGTGGGGAAAAGGAGAGGTTGAGAAGAAGAAAACTCGCCGATAGCGAGGGGTTGAAGGAAGAGAACCTCGGAGATCGCGTGGAGGAAGAGAGAGAAGAGAGAGAGATAATGAGATAAACTCACTTTTTCATTAATACTTGACTGAATAACATACTGGACCCTCATCCCTTTATATAGGAGGGATGACAATACAAAAATGGTAAACCACCAAAATTGACAACCAACTTATCCTAATTGGACTCTGACCAATTCAAATTGACCTCTAATTACTCTAATTAGACTCTAACTAATTAATTGATCCAAAATTACAATTAAAATCTACGAAATAAACGTTGAGATCACATGCGATCTCAATTATTTAATTAGACCATTACGACCACTAAAAACGTAATTAAAATTGACGACTAATTAATTAAATAAATTTAACCCTATAATTTGAGATCACGCTTCATCAACTCTCCTCCGCTTTTAAAAATTCGTTTCCCGACGAATTGCTGGATCTGCAGGCTTGGAGGAAGATTCGGCGCATTCCGTCGTCTTCTGGAAGAACTGATGAGGAGCGAACGGCGGAATCCATACACGGGCAGGAATGACGCGGCCATCGTGGTTGAAGAACATGTGCGGCGCGAACGGCAGCGTCGTCATGATTGTTGTCTTCTTCCCGTGATGCTCAAAAAATTGATGCGGCATGGAGAATATGACCTTTGGAGAATCCATCGTGAAGCAATGGCACAAGGAGAGGAAAAGAGGAGATGTGGCTAAGGAATAAAGCCATGGGGTCCTTATATAGGGAAAACCCAAGGTCCTAGTCCTATTTGGATAAGGAAGGTCCCCTGATTTCCCAATTACATTTTTAATGGTCGTAATGGTCTAATTAAATAATTGAGATCGCCTGTGATCTCAACGTTTATTTTGTAGATTTTAATTGTAATTTTGGGTAAATTAATTAGTTAGAGTCTAATTAGAGTAATTAGAGGTCAATTTGAATTGGTCAGAGTCCAATTAGGATAAGTTGGTTGTCAATTTTACTGGTTTACTATTTTTGTATTGTCATCCCTCCTATATAAAGGGATGAGGGTCCAGTATGTTATTCAGTCAATTATTAATGAAAAAGTGAGTTTATCTCATTATCTCTTTCTCTTCTCTCTCTTCCTCCACGCGATCTCCGCGGTTCTCCTCCTTCAACCCCTCGCTACCGGCGAGTTTTCTTCTTCTCAACCTCTCCTTTTCCCCACCGATATTCCACCGTCAAATTATTTTAAATTTATCGCCGACGCCGGACGCTGTTTGCATCATGTCCCCTTGGTGTTTATTTCTTCAGAACCCCGCATGCCTTTATTTTAAAAAGAGAAAGGGGAGGGATGTCGTGCCATTATTTCCAAGCCCAATGGGCAACTCATGTATTGCTGGAAGTAAAAAAAAACGAGGCATGTGCATTTGTAAGGTCCCCCTTCGGGGAAAAACAACTTTTGTTAGGGTTATACGGTGGAACCACCGGTAGCACTCGAGGGTGAGAAGATTCCTTTCTCGATTGAGTTCCTCGAGAAGGATATGTTCTCTCTCGCCTCTCATGCGTTTGGTTCTGTAGCATTTGTACATTAGTTGTTACCTGGTCTTGATAAGCTTGCCCTCAGAGCTGTCAGGTACGTGTTTGTAGGGTACTCCAAGACAATAAGGGATACCAATGTTATAACCTTGTTCGTCGGAAGTATTATGTCAATGATGATGTCACTTTTTTTGAGTATGTGATGTACTTCTCTCCTGCATGTGACAAGTTCACTTCATCGGATTCTGGAGAGGAGGTTTACATGTCCCCACCTCCTTCCTCATCACCAACATGTTCCAATACAACCTACGGTTCCTCCACCACCACCACCTCCTCCTAGTCCCATGTCACGGTTCTTCCCACACTTCTATGTCTACGGGCCATCCACTGTCCAAGACCCTCCCCGATCATCCACTACGCCTCAAGTATGTTCTGATCACAATATTTCTATTGATGGCAATCGTGAGTTGTCTCTATAACAGGCTATTGTCTAAGACGAGCAGGTTCATACACAGGAGGCTAGTGAGCATGTTGAAGAGCTTGATGATGATATTGAGATGCCTATTGATGAATCCTCAGTTCATCACCTTTATTATATCATTTTGGCCTTAAAAACCCTAACTAATGCATGTAAATAGCATTTATTTGTACAAACTAACATTCATTCTTTATTCCAATTATTGTGTATAAAATACAGTTTTTAATGCCAAAATTATAGAACGAAGAAAAAAAGAATAAAATACCAAAGGTATTTTATGACCCTAAACCACGAGACCTAGGCATCTTGATGACTGGGTCGACAAGGAATAAAGTAGGGGGAGATAAGGGTCAAAATAGAATAAATATCTCGTTCTTTAGTTCTTCATTAATTCATTTTTTGGGACCTATTTTATTTTCTATTATTTATACCTCAAAGAAACTTTGTACATGGAAATTGTAGATAATGATATATAGAAAAATACAAAAATAAGTTTATACAAAAATAATATATTGTGTACATTTTATATTCTAAATAAAAAGTCAAAATCCCAACTTCCCAGATCCATATCTCCTAAATAAAAACTCAAAATATATCAAAATCATCTTTAATTGTATATAACTTTTAATAAGTTATTTAATGAAGGTGGTTTCATATTTTTTGAAGTTAAGATGTGAAAGTTTGATTTTGAACCCCAATTGTACAATATACCCGAAAAAAATATTCATTTTATTTATTATTTGTATAATTTTATATTTTTATTATTTTGTAAATATTATTTGTAATATATGTACATATTTAAAACACATTAAAACCAAAAAGAAAACTCAAAAATAAAATAATATACTAAAATACATAGATGAATTACCTATACTTATATATGTATATTTAATATCCCAATTTATTTAAGTATAAATATTATATCAAAAAAATACAATAAAAATATAGTTATGTATATAAAAATAATTTGTAATTTTATAAAATAATAAAATAAAATAATAAACTCAAAAATATAAAATAAAAAATAAAAGATACAAAACATAGATAAATATACCTATAAATAAAACCCTAAAAATAAAGTTGTGATAATAAGCTCTAAAAAATAAATAAAAATCATAATAAAATACTTCAAAAAATAATACACATTTTTTTATTTTATAACTTAAATTTACTAAAATTATTTATTAATTATTAACAAATTTACAATAATTTCAGAGTAAGGTTTTTCCCGATTGGTCCACGTGGACCAACCAGGAGGAGTCTCCAGTACTTTGGTCAACTGCGTGACCCCGTCCTGTAGCTCTGACACGCTTATGTTTAACCCCGATTTCTCGGCTTTTTCCACAAGGACCCATGCATCCTTTTGGGTTGATTATTCTATCTTTTTTCTTCCTCGATCCTCCACCCATCACGCGCTAGTGCTTCCTCGAGCTATGGATCGTTGATACGCCTGTTTCACCTCAATCTTCCCTCATGCTTCTTCACCATGTACATAAGAGCACCTTCTCTTTCCAGTTTCCATTCAATTTTGAATCGCATTTGGCATGCTTTGGCTTCGTCTTCGTGTGCTCCGGATTGTAGGAGGGTGACAGCCTTTTCTCCAGCTCCTTGGGAGCGTAGTCAGACAGCCCTTAGGCATGTTCCACCATCTCCAGCCACCACTAGTCGTGAGGTTCCATCTCGTCGGTTCAGGCCGACTCGAGGTACTTTTTCTCGTTTTTTAGTTTAGGTTTTATTCCAGCATCTGATTCATGTTCTTAGATTAATATGTAATCGCTTGATTTAGCATACTAAGCCCCTTCGTAGTTCGCTGGAGCTCGGCCTCTGACGAACATCTCCGCATGTTTCTGAACATTTACGACCCACCTTCCACCTTCACCTCCTTTCTTGGACGTTGCCCTTCATCCCGCACCGCTCCATTCAACCTGCTTTGCCCTGGAGCAGGATCTGGGTATCCCATCTCTGCCGCCTCGCCGGGACATCCCCGCCACGCACCAACATCATTCCATTTCCCTCCTAATAGGGTTGAGACACTTTGCCCTCAACCCTTTACTTTCCTGTGCAGGCTAGAAGACCACAGAACCCGTTTGAGGCTATTTTGATTCTCGTCGGATGTACTGGAGCCTCTAGGCTTCTTCGACCCCGCAGGCGAGCCCCGGTGATCATCGAACCTTTCTGAGCCCTCCGGCCGCTAGAGTGTTAGCAATGTGAGCCCGAGGCGAACCATTCCTGCAGTAAATGTTATTGTAATAAATGATTTATCAATAAAAGTTATTGATTGTTTTCACTCCCTTTCTGAGATTGAATGAATGAATGCACTATAAGGTCCCTCTGTACAATAAGGGTTATGTACCATGGCCAACTTGATAATCTTACAGCTTTTGATTCATTGATTGAATCATAGAGGCTGATGCTTGGATGAATATCTAAGGAGTTAGATAGAGGACTCATCAAGCATCATCAAATGATTGTTAAGTGATGATCTCCAGCCAGAGTAGGAGATGGCAATCCTTTCTCATTTGGCTGATATCTGACCGACCTCTTGATGCAGGTCCTCTGCATGGGAATAGTGATTCGGAGGTGTTAGATTAGTTGAGTCAATGGGTTGAGTTAACGAGATCGAGATAACCAAAGACCTATGTTGAATACTGTCACGGCATGGGCATGCATCCTCTGACCAGAGACAGATGTGTTACTATATGTCTGAGTATGTATATTTGGCAGACCAATAGGTTGATGACCTAACCAAGGTCTATTTACCGGCGAGCAGGTGTGCATGTAAGGACATATGAGTAATACGATCTCTCAAAGGGATCATACAGGTTCACTTATGAACCGGGAGACATGAGCTCACTCATGAGGTATTGGGACTGATCAAATTCCATGCATGGTCGCCATGCTTTGGAAGCATGACATGAATTTGAAGGTAAGATATATGCTTTGTGAAAGCATATGATCTATACCAAATCCCAAAGACCAAGATTGAGAAACTTAGTGATCAAACCCTGAAGATGACAGTGTAAAAGTGATCTATATCTTCAGGATGATCATAGGTCTTCCAGTATGCAGGATGTACAGGTGTTGGGAATACCTGAGGGTGATGTGATCATAAACGATTGTATAACCATGATGCTTCCATTCCGAGGGAGTGATGAAATAGGTTTGGATTTTAGTGAATCCTCTCAATAGAGAAGTGACCTAATGTACTGGACATTGATCTGAATAAGATTCAGATACAATAAGAAGATTAGGTTTACGGTCTTGATTTAATCAAGCATCTATGGGAGGTCCATGAGATCTGGATTTGAGATGTGATCTCAATATCCAAGTCACTATATGTGGAACAATACAATCGTCCTGTCCTTATCTCCAAGTATCTGTGGAGAAATCGCATTATTCTTGAAAGGGTTCAAGAATAATTCCATAGTTGAAATATATCTAAGCATTAAGAGAATGATAATTAAATGTAATTATCTTGATGTATGTAGAAACTATCCAATATAATTAAATGTGATTTAATTATTGTGGATAAGAATAATGTGGATAGCAATATCCAATTATTCATAATATATTATAAATGTGATTTATAATGTATTAGAGAGAGCTAATTATAATTTATATTTGTTAATTAATTATTGATGTGTATTGGATACACATTGTGTAATTAATTGAAAATGTAAATTATGTTTTGTTTTGGGTTGTGAATATGATTCACAAATTTCTAATGGCAAGATTGCAATATTCTCAAAATTAATTATGAAATATTTTTTGAAGAATAAATCACAACAAAAATTGTTGGATTAAATAATGGAGATTTCCATGGAGATATGCAATCTCATGAAATCTCATGAGATTGCTCCCACTTGGAATCAAGTGGACGGCCACCATGACCAATATGGAAATTGGTGGCCGCCCACCATAATCCATGGGGATACAATCTCCATGCTGATTAATCTCCTTTATTTAAATGGTTTAATTTAGGATTGATTTATATTTTTTTTGAAAGTCTGCAAGGTAGGGGGAAACACTCGGTGGTGTCCGCCCCATCAAAATTTATTCATAAAACAAAAGAGAAACTACAAGAGGACAAAAACTACAGCGCCCAAGACGCACCAAAAAGAACACTACAACATCCAGTCATCTAACAGCCTCTTCGCAAAAATCCCTACGTTCTCTTTATAAACCTTTGTCCCGAGAACAGCAAGTCATTCCTTCCACGCCAGATCGCCCAGAGAATAACCATGGGATACAGCCGCTCCCTCTTTGGTCTAGCCCTATTTGTGTAGATCGAATTCCAGAAGGCCTGAAAGTCGTCGAAGCAGCACCAATCAACATCAGCCTCCTGCCAACTTGATACACCACGGGACAAGAAAAAAATAAATGTTCTACAGATTCAATCGCACTATCACAAATCAGGCATCTGTTCGCAACGGAGCCCAGGAGCCTGACGCACCGATCACAAGTCATCAACTTCTTCCTCCTAAGAAGCCACAGGAAGATCCCAATTCTCTCAGGAAGGTTATTGGCCCAAATATTTGCACAGTCCCTGCTCAGCAACTCCGAGTTTGCCGGTGGCGGCCTGGAGATGGTCCCGTAGCCCCCCTGACCGAGAACGGTCCATCCTTCCAACACCAGTGATCTCTTCTCCCGCTAGGAGCCCCCACCTCCCTCAAGGCGTCAAACAGCTCCATGAATTCATCAAATCTCTGATCCGAGAAGTTAGCGGCGAAAGATGGCCACCAAGTCCCATCCACCCAGCAGTCCTTCACCGAGCACAGCTTATTTTCCGCCAAGGCATATAAACGGGGGAATCGAAAGCACATAGCTCCCGCCCCCGTCCAATCATCCACTCAAAAAGAGAAGGTCTCCCCTCTCCCAATAACTGGTCTGAATAGAGCTAAATTCTTCACGAAAGCCTTCACCACGCCCCTCCAAAAAGGCGTCATGGTTGACAGATTATTTAAATGCGATTGGGGCGATCCCTTCACTCCATATATGCTTCGAACCACCATGCAGACGAGATCTTCTCCCGGGCCCCAGACCCTACCCGCCCATTTAAGCAAAAACGCCTCATTTATCTGCTATAGAGATTTCACCCCCAGGCCCCCTAAATCCTTATTACGCGTGATATCCTCCCATCCCACCAGATGGATCCCCCCACGCCCATTCAAATGACTCCCCCACAAAAACGCGTGCATCCTCTTTTCCAGTCTCGCACGAATCCCCTTCGGAACCTTGCGGTTAGCAATAAAATAAGTTGGTATGGAAGATAATACGGCCTTGAGCAGAACCAATCTACCTCCCCTCGACATGATAGCAGCTTTCCACCCCGCCAATCTCATCTCCACTTTCTCCACCACCCTCAGCCAGTCACGAAGCCTCGTACTCCCCAGAGCCAGAGTCATGCCGAGGTACTCAATAGGCAAAGAAACGCGGGCAGACGCCAAAGCCACGACCAGCCCATCAGCAACCTGCTCCGCAAGCCCGAACGGGACGAAAGACAATTTGTTCTCATTTTTGCACAGACCAGACAACTCGGAAAAAATCTCCAGCATTGCAGCCATCCCAGTGGCCTCCTCGATACCCCCCTCAATGAGGAAAAGAGTGTCGTCCGCATATTGGATGAGCGGAACCTGTAACCCCTCCCTTGAGTAGCCTCCCGAGAGACCATGGCTCATCACACTTGACGCCACATCATCCAACACATCGGTCGCAAGGATGAATAGCATTGGCGCAAGGGGGCACCCCTGACGCACCCCTCTACGAGGTTGGATCCAACCCCCCTCCGGCCTTCCGTTGAACAAGATCGAAAAAGACGTCGTGGTAACACAGCGCCTCATCCAAGAAATCCATTTGTCCGGGAAGCCCAATCTCCGCAAAACCGACCACAGAAATCTCCAGTCAAGGCCATCGTATGCCTTAGCAAAGTCCACCTTCCAAAGGACACCGCTCGTGCCCCTCCTCCGCCAATCCGCAATTATCTCAGAGGCAAGGGTGGTGCAATCAGAAATCTGGCGGCCGGGGACGAAGGCAGATTGAGCCAGTGAAATCAAGTTCCCAAGAATGCCAACTAATCTCGCGGCAAGGACCTTAGCCGTGATTAAATAAATGGTGTTTGATATAGCAATGGGGCGAAAGTCCCGGATGGAAGACGGCGCAGAATACTTGGGGAGCAATATGACGAGCGCCCGGTTGATACGGTCAAAGCCCCTATTCCCCTGGCAGAACTCCAACACCACCTCAAGCACCTCCTGACCAACGAGATACCAAAAATCCCTGTGAAAAGAGATCGGGAAACCATCCGGACTAGGCGTCGCATCAATGTTCAAGTCCCACACGGCATCCTTAACTTCTTCCAAAGTAACATCACGGATAAGAGCATCGTGGTAATGTGTCGCCACCAACCTAGTACTCCGGCCCAACCACTTCCATCTCCTCGGGATTGTTGCAGAAGAAACGTCCCTGAAATGATTTATTTCTGATTGTTGGATTGATTTATATTTGATTTGTCAAATATATTTGATCTAAATTGAACTAATAGTTGTTGGTTTTTACCAACAACAATCTTGACCATTGGATTAAACATAAATCAATCTCATCCATTGATTTTATGTGTCCCATGGATTGAGATCCATGGATCCCAAAACCCTATAAATAGATAGGCATACCATGCTCTCTAAGGCTATGCTTTTGAAGCACATCTCTCTCTTATTCTACACGTCAACCTCTCTCCCCTCTCTCCCTGGTGGTCGTCCACCAAACATTAGAGGAGAAGGCCGTCGTCGTCCTCGCCACCGCACCGCTGCCTCGACGTTCTTCGGTTCTCCATCTTCTTTGGAGTGCTACGCTCGCGAAGAAGGTGTTTGATCTCGTACGACGAGATCAGGAGTTCACCGTGCTTGGATCATCTTGTTGGATTGCGAGGATTACGCGGTTCATCCCCGCGCTCACAAGCGTCTTCTCCGACGATCGGACTTGAGACAGGAGGTCTCTTTTCGTAGAGACTTGATCAACCACGCTTCAACAGGTATTCCTTTATACTTGTTGTGGTTCTAGATGAAACGATCCGAGAATCGTTCTTGGATCATGTGGTTTCATCTCATGAAAAATTTTTAAATTTCGCTGCACAGAACAACTAGTGCGACTAGTCGTTCTTCGTCGTATTCGATACGACATTCACGCTTCCGTGATGCACTTGAGGATTAAACCATATCCTTCGTAGAGAACCCTGCCAGGAGAATTGTTGAACCCTTTGCGGAGTAGCAGGAGGTCGAAGGCTCGCTCCATAACCAATTGAAGCTCGGAGGAACGGGAGTTCTTCCCTGTTTCTCCAAGCTACCTCCCAGCCGTCCGATTGAAGCCTGCCTCCAGAATGCTCAGCCGTCGTCGTATGAAGCGCACCAGAACCGCCAGATCTTCGACAAGGATCTAATCCTCACTCTTCATCGGTGAAGCGGCATCGCGTGCCCACAGGCCCACACGTGGCAAGTGGGAAGAGCTCCACCGTCGATTCGTGCCTCTGTAGTTGGGTATTTTGCATCTTCAACCCAACATCTTTTTGTATTTAAATATTAGCACTGAAACATTCCTTGGTCGTTTATATATTTTATTAATATTTGCAAACAAGCCCCTGAACTATGTTTATTTGCAAATTAATCCATGTCAGCTCACTTCACACGTGAGGTGGGCATTTTGCACTAGTACCCTTGGAAGTTTTGTATTTCAAATTAGTCCATTAAATATTTATTCCAATATTATATTTTTGTGAAAATTGCATAAAGTCCCCTAACTTTGATTTTAATTACATTTATGCCCTTACCAGTACATGCATTTTTATTGATTTCTTCTATCTATTAAATATAGCAATTGTGCTCCAAAAATTACCAAAAAATAGGGTTAAGTTATTGTCGCAATACACTTTCACGCCTTATTTTTATATTTGCAATTTAGGACTTTACAATATTTATTAAAAATCAAAAAGAGCATAAATATTCCCTGTTTAGCTTTAAAAACCCATAAAAATTATAAATTTATTTTGAGAAAATATCAAAAAAAATACATTTTGTCTATTTAAGTATTTTTCACCTTCTGACCAAAAAACATTAGAAATAGAAAAAAAATACCTAACAATCAAAAAGGCCCAAAATCCTTTATAAAAATATAAAAATCCTTAAAACCCTAAAAATATCATTTTTTGTTTTCTAATTTTCTTTATATTATTATTTATATTCTAAAATAGATTTGAAGAATTTTGGACCTTGATATTTTTAATCTTCAAATTATTTCTGCTTATTTATTTAATCCCTGATTTGGGATATTTTTGACTTTAACAATCCTTAAAATTAGAAAAAAACCTTAAAAATCATAAAAACGGTAAAATATTATTTAAAATCAAAAAATATTTAATTCACAATTTTTTTATTTTTAGTTGTATTTATATCTATATTATCCTATATTGTATATATAGCCTTATATACTCTATATATCTTCTACACAACAACAACAACAATAAAGCCTTTTCCCACAATTAAGTAGGGTCGGCTACATGGATTCTTCGCACTCTATATATCTTCTATAAAAAATATATAAAATGGAAATAAAAAACATAAAATTTAAAAAAAAAAGATAAAAAAAGATAAAAATCAAAATAAATATATATATATAATCAAAAACCCACAAAACTACATACGATAAGAAGCACACAATTTTGCATTCATTTGCATCTCTCTCCCGTTCGCTCCCTGTGTTCGACACTCTACATACTTGCACATTATACACATCTATTATAGAGTTATAATAAATTTTAACTCCACATATTTTGCTTTTCATTGTGTAATTCTTATTGTGTGTTAATTGTTGATTTTCTGGGATTTTGTGAGCGGTCGCCACAGCGATTTTGTCTTCACCTTGTGAGGACATATTTTGACCCTCGTGAAATCCTAGTTATCACCTATTACGTTAAGGAAGTAGAGGTGTGTGTGTCTAATATCCTCTTACTCCGACTATTTCTGTGGTACATCTGCCAGCAGATTTCAGGAAGTTTGTTGTTGGACTATCTGTCGTGGCGATTCCACGATCCTACTAGGAGGCTTTACAAGACAGTCAGTGGCGTCTTGCAATGGAAAAGGAAATGGTAGTGTTACAATCACGTGACACTTGGACTTTAGTCCTAGTTCCCCCTAAAGCATATGTTGTCAATTGCAAATGGGTGTTCACTATGAAACATCGAGCGGATGGTACAATGGATCAATATAAGGTGAGGCTTGTTGTGCAAGGGTTCGCCCAAACGTATGGGGTGGACTATCAGGATACCTTCTCCTCAGTGGCCCGTCATTCCACACTTTGAGTTCTTACTATTGTTGTGGTGTGAGATTTGTCATTGCTTCAACTTGATGTCAAAAATGTATTTCTCTGTAGTGATCTCAAGGAGGAAGTCTACATGCAACAACCACTAGGGTTTATTGCTGAGGGGGAGTGTCAGCATGTTTGTAGACTTCATAAGGCTATCTATGGCTCTAAGCAGAGTCTAAGAACATGGTTCCAGGAGTTCTCGAATTTGATTGAGCAAAAAGGATACACAAAGTCGAATGCATATCACTCGTTGTTTGTTCAGAGATTCAGGGAGGTACAATTGTTATTATGGTTTATGGTGATGATATCTTCGTTAGAGGAGATGATATGCAAGGGATTGATAAGGCTAAGGAGTTCTTTGGGTAACAATTTGTTACCAAGGATCTTTGTTCTTTACGATACTTCCTAGGATTAGAGTTCGCCATGAACCAGCATGGTCTTGTGATGACCCAAAGGAAATATGTTACAGACCTTCTAGCAGAGACAGGCATGAGTGGGTATAGACCAGCAACTACTCCTATGGACCCCAGCACGAGACTATATGATGATGATACATAGGAAGTGGATAAGAAGAGATACAGAGAGCTGGTAGAGAAACTACTTTATGTTAGAATCACGAGGCCAGATATCTTATTTGTTATTATTCAAGTTAACCAGTTCATGAAGCAACCCAAGCAGGTATACATGGATGTTGATTACATGATTCTGAGGGACATCTCTCAATGTCTCAGATTGTGCAGATGCAGACTATGCAGGATGTCCTAAGGACAGAAAGTCTACCTCAAGGTTAACAGTGTTTGTCGGTAGCTCCTTAGTATCTTGGAAGAGCAATAAATAGACAGTGGTAGCCAGATCCAGTGTTGAATCAGAGTACAGCGATATGGCACAGGGGACCGTTGAGATGATGCGAATATTAAAAATCCCAAACTATATCATTAAAAATGGATACGGATATGAAAAAGAATAATGATAATGTGGATACAAATATTCAACAAACAAATACAGATTATCCTACGAACATTTTTAATAAATGTCTCATAACATTTACATAAAGTAGAATTATTTTTTAAAGTTAAAACTTATAGATGATGAAATTAAATTTATATATATTATAAATACAAGGGATTTTTACCTCACAAACCCTGTAAACTTTGTAAATTACCTTCTCAACCTTTGAAACAACGTAATTCCTTCCTCGGCCACGTAAGCTTGTTACTCTTATCCCAAGAACCCTACGGTTAACTCGCATCCATTAAACTATTAAAACTTCCATTAGTTTCTTATATATAATACCCTATTATTTTGTAAAAATTACAATGATTATCCTTCTCCCTTCCCTCCCCCCACCCTCCTCACCTCCCTTTCCCTACCCAGAACCATCTTCGCCCATCTCCTCGACCTCTACCCCTTACTCCTCCTTCGGTCGACCCTCCACCTCCTCCAGTCCTTTGAGATCGACGGTTGTGACGACGCTCAGGTCCCGCATCTTACAGGTGAGCATGTGGTCGCCGGGACAGGTGCAACCTTCGAGAATGACGACCTTGAAGCCAAGGGAGAGAAGCTTGCTCCTCCGTCCCGCCACTCTCCTCCCACGTCTCCTCCTTCGCCCCTTGTTCCTCCGCCCCGCTACCCTCCTCCTCCACCTCTGCCCCCAGCAAGAACTCTCCCCCCAGCCGCCTCCTCCTCCTCCCCTTGTTCCTCTGCCACACCACCCTCCTCCCATGCCTCCACCCGCAGAAGGAGCTCTCCCCCCAATTGCCTCCTCCTCTTGTTCCTCCACCCCCACTCCCCTCCTCCCCTGCATTCGCTCACAGCGGGAGCTCTCCCCCCAGCCGCCTCCTCCTCCTCCCCTTGTTCCTCCGCCCCTGCCCCCTCCACCACCTCCTCCTCCCCTTGTTCCTCCCCACCCCCTCTCCAGCCTCCTCCTCCGCCCCTTGTTCCTCCACTCCCCACCCCACCGACTCCTCCCCTTATTCCTTCGCCCCCTCCACCGCCTCCTCCCCTACCCTTATTCCTCTGTCCTTCTGACGAAGGAGGAGAGTTACAATGTATTTATTTAATAGCAATAAATATCAATGTTCAGAAAGGCGGTATACGGTATTCAGTCGGAGTGGTCACTGCATATAGACTATGTGGTATGTTGGAGAGTATGCGGGGATTATGTTGTTTTATGCGGTTTGGTATTTTTTATTATTAAAAATATAAATAAGTTTTTAATATTATATTAATATCCTTTAAATATAATATCTCTTGATTATAATAATAAAGAATTGAAGGTACAAGGAACAAAACTATTATGATAAAAAGTAATATAGAGTCTAATGAGCAAAAACGTCAATTGAAAGAGCATATGGCAGCATGCCTTTCTCCAAGTGTTATCAATATATACAAATATGCTCAAAACAAGGACATTCAAATTGATGTCAAAAACATAAAGCATCTAAAAAATGTGTATTCGAAAAATGATCGCAGATACGGTATAGCCGACCGAGTATGCGGCCTTACCCGCCTAGATGCATGTTTGATATTACTCGGAGCGTCAAGACTTCTGAGTACGAGTATGCGATCGAGTATACGGTATTCTCGGTCGCTTTCCTGAACACTGATAAATATTTGATTAATCGATTCAAGAATTCATCCCAAAAAATTAAAAATCATTTTCGTGATTGGATTAACATGGTTTATCCTTGAAAATAGAAAAAAATTGTGATTTGATGAACTGATGGAGATTTGGTGAAGAGAGAGAAAATAAAGAGAGGAGGGAGAAGAAGAGGAATGGAGGAAGAAGATGATGAAGAGGAAGAATGATATGAGGTAGAAGATCCACCATCCAATGCACCTATGGTTAATTAACCCATGTTATTGGCTCAAATAAAAGCAAAAGTAACAACAGGGTCTGTGGGGTAAAACGAAGCAAGTTTACGGGATCAAGGGAGGAATATCGATATTTCAAAGGTCATGAAGGTAATTTACAAAGTTTATAGGATTTGTGGGATAAAAATCCCTAAATACAATAGAACAAAAAAGGAAATAAAGAAGTGTGTTAAAATTAAATAACTTGTAATGACAAATTATAAAATATTGGTGAGACATTTTTCTTCCTACATTTGAAAATGACTTCATAATGTGATATATTACGTGTAAACCTATAAGGCATTTAGATATATGTCAATACAGACCGATATATGTTTATAGAATAGGCAAACATAGAATACGGATATCCATATCTGTATTCTCTAAAAACAGATGTACCATGTATGTATCCATATGGTTAAAAAATGAAACACTATCTATATATGTATCCATATATGCAAAAAAATCAAAATGTATATCCTTATATATACATGTATTCATCAAAGCAAAAATACATATCCATATTCGCTTAAAAATGAATAAAATAGTAGATGGATATGGATAGCCAAATAGGTTCCACCATACCAATGCTGATGATGTCAATTTTGGGGGCTTGAATAGATAATAAGAATTGATAAACAAAATCCGTCACTTTATGATCACCTAACTTGCGCATGTTAGCAGGGCAAGTAAACATATGGAAAAAAACATATGGAAAGTCTTCAATATTGTCACTAGCAAGATTTACTACTTATTTGTGGTGTATAAAGAGCTTGAGAGTACTTTTTAGATAGCTAAAACAAATGTTAAGGTCATAAACAATTATCACATTTTATAATTGTTGAAGGTGTGGAAAGAAAAAGTTGTATATCACGTAGCCCTAGAACCCTCTATATAGGAGAAAGGTTTTAGGGAGAAATTACATAAAGAAGACGGAAAAACATGAGAAATATAAATAAGACAGATATATAAGAATTCTCTCAACACTCCCCCTCAAGATGGAGCATATATGTCTATCATGCTCAGCTTGGAACAACAACGCTGGAAAGGACCCCTCATGAGAGCCTTGGTAAACATGTTTGCAATCTGTTCTCCTGAAGCAATATGGGAGGTGGAAATAAACCCCCTTTGGATCAAGTCACGGGTATAATGACAATCAACTTCGATGTGCTTCGTTCTCTCATGGAAGGCTAGATTATTAGCTATAAATAGAGATGCTTGATTATCACATTTGAGGTGCATTAGAAGAGGCACCTCAACTGCAAGGTCAGTTAGAACGGACTTGACCCACATCATTCCTGTGCTCCCTTGGGTCATAGCCCTATATTATGATTCAGCGTTGGATCGAGCAACAATGGTTTGTTTCTTACTCTTCCATGAGACCAATGAGCTACCAATGAATACGGTAAAGCCTGAAGTGGACTTCCTGTCCTCGGGACACCCAGCATAATCTGCGTCAGCACATCCAGTAACTGAGAGTGACGTATCTCTTCTGAAAAGTAGACCTGCATCTGAAAAAGATTTTAGATATTTTAAGATCATACAAACTGCATCCATATGAACTTATCTAGGTTGCTCCATGAACTGGCTAACTCTTCTCACAGCAAATGATATGTCAGGCCTGATAATAGTAACATAAAGCAACTTTCCTACCAGTTCCCTATACTGACTCTTATCTATCTCCTCGAAGTCATCATCGTAGAGTCTAGCATTAGGATCAATTGGTGTAGTAGCAAGTCTGCAGCCTGTCATACATGTCTCAGCCAGAAGATCAGTAACATACTTCCTTTGCATCATAATCATACCCTGCTGACTGCATGCATACTCCAAGCCAAGAAAATAACGTAACTTGTCAAGATCCTTGGTCACAAACTGTCATCCAAGGAACTCCTTGGCAGCCTAAATACCCTGTTCATCGCTACCAGTAACAATAATGTCATCAACATAAACTAGAACAGCAACCGTACCTCCATGGGTTCTCTTAACAAAGAGAGAATGATCTGCAGTAGATCTGACAAAACAATTTTGTTCAATCAACTCTGAGAGCTTCTGAAATCAAGCCCTTGGACTCTGCTTGAGGCCATATATGGCCTTGTGAAGTCGACATACCATAGTAGACTCCCCCTCAGCAGCAAACCCCAGTGGTTGCTGCATGTAAACTTCTTCTTGCAGATCACCATACAAGAAAGCATTTTTCACATCCAGCTAGAAAAGCGGTCAGTCACGTACCATAGCAACTGCAATAAGAATCCGCAAAGTGGAATGGCGTGCAACTGGTGAAAAAGTATCCTAATAGTCCACCACATATGTTTGGGTGAACCCACGAGCAACCAACCTGGCTTTATATCTGTCACTTGTACCATCTGCACAGTGTTTCATAGTAAACACCCACTTACTGCCAACAATAGACGCACCTGGTGGAGCCTGCACAATGCTCCACGTACCTCGAGATTGCAAAGCTGTCATTTCTTCTTCCATTGCTAGATGCCACTGATTAATCTGCAGCACCTCTTGATAAGAACGTGGTATCTCCATTGCTGACAACCCCAGAACGAACATCTGAAATTTCTCGGAAAGGCGATCCAAGGACACATGGGAAGCAAGAGGATGCATAGTGCATGCACACTTTTGCTTCCGTAGAGCAATAGGCACATCTAGATCTTCAGTACTAACAGGAAGTGTAGCATCTTGGATATCCTGCATCACATGTTGTATATGCAAATCACAATTGCCATGATAAGAACTCAAATGTTCAGAATATACCTCGGGTGTGCTGGATGATTGGCGAGGTATGTGAGCATGAGGTCGACGCTGATAAACCTGGGGAAAGAATCGAGGTGGTGGCGGTGGTGGAGAAGACGTAGGAGGTAGTGGAGGTGGTGGAGGTGGTGGAGTAGAGATCGGAGGTAGAGGCATATAGACCTCTTCCCCATCCTCGGAAGAAATGAGCTTGTCACCTATAGGAGAAAAGTACATAATAGACTCAAAAAAGGTTACATCAGCACCAACATAGTACCTTCGTCGAACAGGGTCGAAGCAACGATGTCCCTTTTGGGTCTTGGAGTACCCAACAAACACACATTTGGTCGCTCTAGGAGAGAGCTTGTCAAGACCAGGGGACATCTGATGTACGAAAGCCACGGAACCAAAAACTCGAGGTGTGAGAGAGAAAAGATCTGTCTCGGGAAACGCAATCAAGAACGGGATCTTTTCTCCCAGAGTAGAAGAGGGCATATGATTAACAAGGTAACAAGCAGTTAGGACCGCATCCCCCTAGTATGAACGAGGAGCACGACTTTGGATCAAAAGGGCCCTTGTAACATCCAGAAGATGGCGGTGTTTTCTTTCAGCCACTCCATTCTTTTGCGAAGTATATGCACAAGATGTTTGATGGACAATACCATGAGACGCAAGAAATGTGGCAAAATGATTAGTACAAAACTTCAAAGCATTGTCAGAACGTATATACTTGATTTTTGCAGAAAAATGGTCTGTATTTCAATAATGAAGGATTGAATAACAAGACCAGCATCAGATTTGTTTCTAAAAAGAAAACTTCATGACAACCTTGAAAACTCATCAACAGCAACGAGATAAAATCTATGCCCCTAATGAGCAGGGACACGACTGGGACCCCAAATATCGAAATGAAATAACTCAAACAGAACATGACTACTTCGACCCTGACGACTCTGGAACGTAGACCGATGATGCTTCCCAAGCTGGCAGGCCTCGCACTGAAAGGTAGAGCGAGGGGAAATCTGTGGAAGAACGTGACACGGCTTTTGCAGAGGAAGATGACCAAATTGAAGATGCCATATGTAAGGAGACGTAAACCCAGTGCGAATAGAAAAAGCGCCAGCATAAGGCGATTGCACAAGTCTGTAGAGACCTCCTTGCTCACGGCCAGTACACCCTGCACATTAGAATGTCCTGAAACACAAGAGCAGATGGGTCAAAAATGGCACGACAATGTAAATCTTTGGTGATTTGACTAATAGATAATAAGTTCATTGAAAACTCAGGAGCATAAAGAACATTCTGAAGTCTCATCACAGGAGTTAGTTGCACTTCCCCCTGACCAGTAATGGGAGAATGTGTTCCATATGATATCACAACAGATCGTCCAGACTGTGTTGGACCAAAAGCATTAAACTGGCTTCTATCACCACAGAGGTGATGGGATGCACCTAAGTCCATAATCCATTCTGACAAATATGTCTTGTAACAACTAGTAAAGGCATATGTTATACCTGATGAAGACGCAGCAGTAGATGCAGCTACCTCTGAGAATCCTGAAGGAGAGTTGGATGGTCCTGGTGTACGCATGATCTCCCTGAGTCTGGCCACAAGTTCGTCAAATCTCTTATCAGCAACTGGAGAAGAACTCCCAACCTGTTGAGTCTGTTCTGCAACTCTAGCGGAGGCAGGAAACCCATGCTTAGAGTATCAGGTTTCCTCAGAGTGGCCAGTCTTGTGGCAGAAGGTGCACGGCTGACGTGATCGACCACCTCCTCCTTCGACTGCCACGGTTAGATCCTCCCCTACCACGGTATGGAGTAGGGTTTCCCCTACCACGAGATGCAGCCATAGACGATAATGTCTGAGACTGTACATTACCACCATAGGATATAGATAGCCTACTCAGTATGCGATATGCCTCCTCCATTGGAGGTATGGTAGCATCTGTAAGAATCTGGACGCGAGCTGAGTCATATTCAGGATTAAGGGCCGCTAGAAAGACCCCAGTCATCACAGAATCTCTGTAAGCCTTGAGTTGCTGTGGCGTAGCAGTCAAGGGAATGTAGCCATGTAGGTTCTCAAACATGCCCCTCAAGGAAGTGTAGAGTGTATGGAGGGGGGCATTCTGCTTCGATGTAAAAATATCATGCTGGAGCTGCAGTATCTTCAACTCATTCTTCGCTGGAGAGTATGCCGCGGCGAGAATGCCCCACATAGCCTTTGTAGTAGGCTGACTCAGTATATCATTTGTTATCTCTGTAGACACCGTCCCAGATAGTCATACCCGTGCATAGGCATCATCTGCCTCCGATGAGGCATTTATCCCAGTCTTGTCACTTGGCTCCTCCATCGTGAGGATGTGCTTCTTGCCATTACATTGCATCAGACTCATGAACTGCATGGCCCACAGTTCATAGTTCGTGCCATCCATCTTGACGATGAGGGTTAGACCTTTGAAGCTCCCCAGGGATGGAACATCAGCTTTGTTGTCAACCATGATGACAACTATCACCAAGACTGGGACTGCAACAAATAAGACATGTATCTACACGAACATATGGGAAGATGATTGTGGGTGTAGACTCATGCCACAACCACTTCTATTCTTTGAAGGCGCCTTTGGGTGGCTAGGGTATTTTTAGACGATCACTTCGCACTCTAGAGGTCCAAAAAGGGACCTAAACTGAAACTGAGATGAGCGCAGGCAACAAGGGGATATCCACGGGGGCGGTGGCCTACAAGGAGGCCCGCGAGAGGTGCCTGCAGCTCGAGAAGGGTGCAGGTTGCGAGGGGCGGCGGCAGCCCAAGCAGGGAGGTGGCCTGTGAGGTCACGCGCGTGGAGAGGGGCGCGCGAGGGGCGGCGATGAGCGGTGTCAACTCGCGAGGAGGAAGGCAGCGGCCCGTGCGGAGGGGCGCGCAAGGGGTGTTCTTGGTGGGGAGGGTTAGGGTTAGGTCACAGGCTCCGGTCTAGGACTGTCGCTCTGATACCATGTTGAAGGTGTGGAAATAAAAGGTTGTATATCACGTAGCCCTAGAACCCTTTTTTATAGGAGAAAGGCTCTAGGGAGATATTACATAAAGAAGACGGAAAAACATGAGAAATATAAATAAAGAAAAAGATATATAAGAATTCTCTCAACAATAATCACACAAGATAATATAATTCATTCCACAAAAATAATGCAACAAGAATACACAAGTATTTTAGCGTGGAAACACCTGTGGGTAAAAATTACGACTCAAGTCTCCTGAGTTAGGATTTTCAATAGACCATGTCGATCAACTAATCTGCTATATGAGTTATTTCCTAGCAAATAACTCTATCGCTTACAATAATGCTTCGGCCAAATTGAAGATGGCAACTTGGATCAAACATCAAGTATCATGATACAATAATAATATAAAGTTTACCACAAACTATAACGCCTCATTATTAATTGCAATGAGAATAATAAGGTTAATAGATGTTCATCATGAAAGAATAAAGAGTTGTAAACCGAGCGTGTAAAAGAATGGCCCTTAAGAATGAATCATCGAGTAAAGAACAAGCAAGACAGCCTCAGATAAATCAAAGAGTAATATATGTATGAAGATGTTTCTATATTACGTGTGTGTTGTGGTGTGATTTTCTCTAGCAAATAGCCTTGTGTAAATGTAAGTGCCCCATCAAGGTATTACAAGGTAAGTGGATTTTTAAAACAATAAACTACCAGAAAATCAAACAAGATAAATAAAAATTATTAGAAATCAAAGATGATTCTTGAGTAGATATTTATCAATTAAACCAGCGGAAGAAAATTCAGAACAATTAATTTGGTCAGGTTGATCGACTGGTTAAGTCAAGTAATTGATTATCGTTCCTAAGTGATCAATCAGACAAATAAGTTTGATCGATCAAACCAGTGAAGTGACTGATCAACTAATAGTCAGTGATCAATTAGATAACTGATTGTTGGAAAATTAAATATCGACACTTAAAAAGTGACCAATCGGTACCATTGGGATGATCGATAACTCACAAGACAGTAGATAAAATGATCGACGAGGTAAATAAGGGATTGTCCAACAATGCATAAACAGGGACTGGAAGCGATTGATCAGTCTAAGAGGATAATTAATTGATGGATATTGATCGATCAAATCAGGTTATCGATGAAAGTGGATTTGATCTTAGATGAGCAATCGTTAGAGAAAAATCCTAACATGTGTATATGTACATGACCGAGCCTCATGCTTGGAGCCAAGCTATCATGAAATTTACAATACCACGTGTATGTATCATCAAAATAATAGAATAATGAGCACGCATAAATTTCGCTAACATAACTCTCCTAGGAAAAGGCATTTCTATGTTCTCGGGGGCATATGAGCGTTTGTTCTTATTCCATTGCAGATTACGTTAGTTCACCATATGACAAGAAATCTACTATTAAATATGCTATTTTTTCGAGGCAATTTCATTACCTAGAGGAGCAAGAAACCAAATGGTGAAGCTCGATCTAGAATAGATCGGAATATAGGATGACAACCCCAGCCACATGTGAGTTTAGTCTATGTCGAATCACCATCATTCATGCATTTTAATGAAATCGCATTTTAGACTGCATACAAAAGTCATACACTTAGCACAAACATTGGATTATTATCATTAAAAGATGCACGCATCATACTGCACCCTTATTATGCACATTTAACACTTTCGCTAACTTTTAGCACACGTCGATTAATTCCAGGAACTTCAAGAGCTTAATTGTAATTTTCACACACAACAATAAAGTTCATGAACAAAAATTCAGGGTGACAGTTGATTTGTGAAGAATAAGAGAAGGGAAAAGATGGCATCTATTACATACTATTTCTCCATCACATTATATTATAAATCCTCTCAGGAACACGAGAACATTCTTTCCAAAAGTTCTACCATTTGTTATTGGTGATTGTTCAGTATTGGTCTTCAACGTCATTTCACCCATATTTGATGATATTTCTTCACATGTCCTCAAAATCTTTGCGTTTTTTTAGGGTAGTGCCCTCTATTTCGCTTACTGATGTTTTGTCACATAAGTGCCTATCTGGAGGCATTAAACTTAGTGTTGGTTGAGAGGCAACCCAACACTTTTTAAGTAGTTTTTATTCTTTATTTATCGCATTTATTTTTATTCGTATGTCTGGTTGATAATAAAGAACGCAGCGGATGGAGCAATGTTTACCGCCAACACAGTGATATAACCTCCCCCCACTTTCTTGTTTGCAAATCATCACATCACATACAACATTTCTATTTTCAAACATTAACATTGAGGACAATGTTTTAGATAAGTTTGGTGGGGCATTTCATTAGTTATTTTTTTCCAAATTTTTGAAGAAAGACTATAATTTTCAGAAGTATTTCATTGAATACCAAATTTTTTTCCATAATTCTTGCTTATACTTGTTTATCTTGATGCAATAATTTATTGCACTTTGTTATTTCGCAAATTTTCAAAATTACGAGAATCTCCCATACAAGTTACTTGAAACATTAGACAGAATAGTTTGCTTTTAAGTAGTATTCTGATATTATTAATTCAATTAGTAAGCTTAGAACGTGACTATTGTGATTATCCACAAAAATACCATTATTGGTGATTAAATGTAAAGTTTTTGGGCACACACATATACAGTGGAGGAACTTTTCTTTAAAAAAACAAAAATACCACTAAAGGACTTGAAGAGATCAAAACAATTCACTCTTTAACACACGTACACTACCTAGATGAGTGAGCAAACTGATGGTGGAGATAATTTAATGTCTGGAAGTCATAGAGAGTTAGCTGACTCAGAGGCTAGGAATCGAAGTGTCATCATATTAAATGAGGGATTGTGCAATTGGGCTTTGAGAACCGATATTTTTGAGGTTTACAGATTTGGAAGGTTGCATTCAAGCAACTAGCCAATATTTGAAGAACTCTAATTCAAAGAGAAACTGTTGGGAAAAGAGAATGAGAGATAATCTATTCCATAGTCCTAGGCTCTCTTATATAGGAGAGTAGCCTATGGGTAAATTACATAAAGAGAATAACAAGAAAAGAAAATAACAAAGAGGTACAATAACTCAATATGCGTCAACACTCCCCCTCAAGATGGAGCATAGATGTCAATCATGCTCAGCTTGGAAGCACACTTCTGAAATGGACCTCGTAACAATGCCTTGGTGAATATATCTGCAGTCTGGTTCTCTGAAGTAACATGAGATGTGGCAATGAATCCTTTCTGAATCATATCTCGTATGAAGTGACAATCCACCTCAATATGCTTGGTCCGTTCATGGAATGCAGGGTTGTTTGCAATAAATAAAGCAGCCTGATTATCACACTCCAAGTTCATAGGAAGTGGTACATCTAAGCATAAATCTGTCAGCACTGCTTTCACCCACATCATCTCTGTAGTAGCATGGGCCATTGCCCTATATTCGGATTCAGCACTAGATCTAGCTACCACAGTTTGTTTCTTGCTCCTCCATGAGACTAGGGCATCTCCAACATAGACAGCATACCCTGAGGTGGACTTCCTGTCCTTAGGACATCCTGCATAGTCTGCATCTGCGCATGTTGAGATAGAAATCCCCTTTCCTTTCTTGAATAGCAGACCTTTACCTGGAGAAGATTTGAGATATCTAAGTATCATATGTATTGCATCCATATGCACTTGGCGTGGCTGCTCCATGAACTGGCTCACACGGCTCACTGCAAATAATATATCTGGCCTAGTGATCGTGACATATAACAGTTTGCCTACCAGTTCTCTATATCTTCTCCTGTCCACCTCCTCTGTGTCATCATCATACAGCTTCATGCTAGGGTCCATTGGTGTCGTAGCAGGTCGACACCCTAGCATACCTGTCTCACTCAGTAGATCTGTAACATACTTCCTCTGTGACATGACTAATCCATACGGATTTCTTGCAAATTCCAGCCCCAGAAAATATCTAAGGACTCCCAGGTCCTTTGTGACAAACTCGGTCCCCAGCCTTCCCTTTGCATGCTTAATGCCCTGGTCATCATTACCTGTAATCAAGATATCGTCAACATAAACCATGATTACAATAATACCTCTCGCCGTCTTCTGTACAAACAAGGAATGATCAGCATTGGAGCGTTTATATCCTTGTTTCTCAAAGAGGTCTGACAGCTTCTGGAACCATGCTCTGGGACTCTGCTTAAGGCCATAGATGGCCTTATGTAATCTGCAAACCTTGGAACACTCCCCCTCAACAGCAAAACCTGGTGGCTGTTGCATATAGACTTCCTCCTGCAAGTCTCCATACAGAAATGCATTCTTCACATCTAGTTGATAGAGTGGCCATTCTCGAGTAACTGCAACTGATAACAGGATCCACAGAGTAGAATGACGCGCCACAGGAGAGAACGTGTCAAGGTAATCTACCCCATATGTTTGTGTGAATCCCCGTGCAACTAGGCGTGCCTTGTACCTGTCAATGGAGCCATCTGCATTGTGTTTAACTGTAAACACCCATTTGCAACTCACCGGGTTGACATCTGGAGGTATAGTAACCAAACTCCATGTTCCTCTAGACTGAAGTGCCGCCATCTCTTCCTCCATTGCTAGCCGCCATCTAGAATCCTGCAAAGCCTCATGGTGGTTCCGTGGAATGTATGTAGCTGAAAGTGCCAATGCAAACGTCCTGAAGTGTCCAGATAGCCTCTCAAAAGACACAGCTGCTGATACTGGATATTTGGCACAGCTTCTCTTCGGCTTGCGTAGAGCGATTGGAACATCCAAATCCTCTGTGCTATCAACATGCTCCTGTAATGCATCCTGCTCAGAAATGTCGTCAGATCCATCAACATTAATATTTTCATTACATACCATAGGCGAGCTAGTTGACTGGTCAGGACCATGAGCTGGATTCGGCCTGCGGGTGTAATGGAATGGTAACGGGGATACTGTTGATGGCGGTGGTGGTGGCGGTGGTGGTGGTGGCGGTGGTGGTGGTGATGGTGGTGACGGTGGTGAGGTTGGTGGTGTCATGAATACGGTATCAGGAGATATAGGTGGTGGCTGCATGTTCCCGGATTCTGAAAAATACATAATGGATTCAAAAAATGTAACATCTGCACTGATCATATACCGCCGACGCACAGGGTCAAAACACTTGTACCCCTTTTGAGTTCTGGAGTACCCCACAAAGACGCACTTGACAGCCCTAGGAGAGAGCTTGTCAGAACCAGGCGACAACTGATGGACAAAAGCGACTGACCCAAACACACGAGGGGTAAGAATGAACAGATCCTTGTCAGGATAAATAAGTGAAAAAGGAACCTGTTCATTCAAGACAGACGAAGGCATACGATTGATAAGATAGCATGCAGTAAGAACTGCATCACCCCAGTAGGAGTACGGAACATGACTCTGAATAAGAAGTGACCTTGTGACATCGAGTAGGTGACGGTGTTTTCTTTCTGCAACCCCATTTTGCTGAGACGTATGAGCGCAAGATGTTTGGTGTATAATTCCTTTCGAGGAGTAGTAGTTGGCTAGATTGTTGGTGCACAACTCCAAGGCATTGTCACTTCTCATAATTTTGACAGATGTGGAAAAAACATTCTGAATCTCATTTAGAAAGTGAATAATAATATTTCCTGCTTCAGACTTATTTTTCATTAGAAATACCCATGATGCTCTAGAGTAGTCATCCACAAATACAATATAAAACCTGTGCCCCTGATGATCGGGAACACGACTCGGACCCCAGACATCGACATGAAACAACTCAAACTTGGAGTTACTACTCCGACCTTGACTGCTGGGAAAAGACGACCTGTGATGTTTTCCCAACTGACACGCCTCACACTGGATAGGTGTGTGAGAGAGACTATAGGGTAGGACTAGACGCAACTTCTGGAGCGGTAAATGACCATAACGCAGATGCCACAGGAGAGGAGATACTTGTTCAGCGGGAGAGGATGTGGTTCCAGCAAATGGGGTCTGGTTCAGACGGTAAAGGCCTCCTTGCTCATAGCCATGACCAATCACGTTGCCCGTACGGATGTCCTGAAAAATCAAAGAAGATGGATCAAAAATAGCTCGGCAGTGGAGATCCTTCGTAATCTGACTAATTGACAACAGATTCATAGAAAAATGTGGTGCATGTAGGACATTCTTCAGCTGCATAGAGGGTGTCAATCTAATCTCCCCCTGACCAGTGATAGGGGAATGTGTGCCATTAGCAATTACTACTGTCCGTCCTGGAGGAATCTGGGTGTATCCTGTAAGTAGACTCTGGTCGCCACATAAATGATGTGTGGCGCCCGAGTCCATGATCCATGGCAGTATATGAGATCTACTACTGTGGAGTGCAAGTGTACTACCTGAAGTACTAGTAGATGCAGAAGCAGAGACAGAGGCAGCAGTATCAGTATGACTCTCTGTAGTCGTTGCTGGACCAGATGGTGGTATGATGCCCCTGAGGCGGGCAACTAGATCATCAAATCGTTGATCCAGGGTAGCAGCAGACGGGGGCTCTATCTGCTCAGCGGCTCGTGCAGATGCAGGGAATCCATGCTTTGAATAGCATGTGTCTTCATTGTGCCCAACTCGGTGACAATATGTGCAGGTTGGCCTAGTACGGCCACCCCTTCCACGAGGAGTACGCCCACGGCCCTGGTGATGAAAACCGCGGCCTCTGTTGGCCGCCATAGCTGAGGAATTCTGACTCGCAGCAGGTGAAGGCACTGTGATCCTGCTCAATCTGTGAAAAGCTTCCTCCATGAGAGGAATAGTCGAGTCCGCTAAAATCTGAGAACGTGCTGCCTCATACTCTGGATCAAGTGCAGCGAGAAACACACCCACCATAGTAGCATTCCTGTATGTCTTCTGCTGCTCGGGCGTAGCTGTCAAGGGCATGAAGCTATATAGCTTCTCAAACATCCCTCTCAAACATCCCTCTCAGTGTAGTGGGCGACCATTCTGCTTGATGGTGAAGATATCATACTGGAGTTGCAGGATCTTTGTCTCGTTCTTCGCCTGAGAGTATGTGGCCGCCAGAATGTCCCACATATCCTTCGCTGTGGGTTGATGGAGGATATCATTGGCAATCTCAATTGCCAATGTGCCAGATAGCCAGACTTTGGCATACGCATCGTCAGCCTCCCAGGAGGCATAGGTTCCAGTCTTCTCAGCAGGCTCTGATTCGGTAAGAATATGCTTCTTACCCGTAGACTTCATCATACTCATGAACTGCATTGCCCACAGTTCATAGTTGGTACCATCCATCTTGACAATAGGCGCCGGACCACGGAATGCGCCAATAGATGGGATATCTGCCTTGCTCTCTAACATATTGCAAAATAAAGACTGGAACGACTGACAAATGATATGTTTTGTCTACAATACCATAGATGGGGGTAGTTGCATGTGTAGACTTCAAGCAACTATCCCCATAAAGATGTTTGTGCTAAGACCTACACGCACAAAGAAGTTGCGCACAGGCCGCACAAGGGAGGCACAGTCGACGCACGGCTGAGGCGCGCAGGGGCTGCGCTAGCGCACGGTTGATGCACGTAGGGACAGTGCACAGCGCGCAAGGATGCGCAGGGGGGCTGTGCACACAGGTGCTGCGCGTGCGGCACGCTAGGGCTGCGCGTGCGGCACGCTAGGACTGTTTACGGGCTGCGCAGGGGCTGCGCAGGGGCTGCGCAGGGGCTGCGCAGGGGCTGCGCAGGGGCTGCGTGCGGTCACGGGCTGCGGCGTTGATGGCACGCCGATCGAGAGAGAGAGAGAGAGAGAAGAAGGCCGGCGGGTGGGGTGTTAGGGTTAGGGTTTCGAGAACTTCGGTCTAGGACCGTCGCTCTGATACCATGTTGGGAAAAGAGAATGAGAGATAATCTATTCCATAGCCCTAGGCTCTCTTATATAGGAGAGTAGCCTATGGGTAAATTACATAAAGAGAATAACAAGAAAAGAAAATAACAAAGAGGTACAATAACTCAATATGCGTCAACAGAAACCAATGTTGTTTTAGTCTAACCCATCCGTACTTCTTTCCAGAAATCAAGGTGACACACTATATATCTCCTTGAAAACAAGATATGTTATGCCATCAAAAGTGTAATATATCAGAAAAAATAAAATGCAAAAGAGGAGTGGAATGGGTTAATCATAGAGCTACCACAAACATGGTTTTAAAAAACGCGCCTCGAGGCGCTGAGGCGTACGCCTCGAGGCGGTTTCAAGAAAAAAGCGCCTTGAGGCGCATGAGGCGGTCCTGGAAATATCAACTTACGCCTCGAATGATCGAGGCGCTCCTTGAGGCGTTGAGGCGTCGAGGCGTAGTTGAGGCGTACGCCTCATCTGGAAACGGGTTAAAGGCCAATACCCGATTATTTCGAAGCCCCATTCGCACGAACGAATCGCTGGAGCTTTCCTGGAACCCTAGACTTGCGCGGGCGGAAGAACAAGGTGCGCAAAGTCGCCTATCCCCCTTTTTTTCCCACAAAGTTGCACTTTGGATCTCTTCTCCCATATATTTCGGTTGATCCTTTTCAGCCATTTGTTCAGATTTTGTTGCTGGCACCTTGCCGGCTCGCCGTCGCCTCTATCCCTGAGGAGTGGTGCTGCAGTCCGCAACCGTTGAAGGTACTTTTTCCCTGAGCATGACATTCTTTAGGAAACACCAAGCATCGTTGAAATTCTTTATATTGTGTTGAGTTGATAGAACTACATAGTACATACATTGAAATTCTTTATATTGTGCAAACGGATGAGGTAAATTTTGTTTGTATATTTAATAGTTAAATTCAATCTTGTCCTATTTCAGAAATGGCTCCAAGATTGAAAAAGGGACATGATGGTGGACGTGATAGATCGGATATTGCATGGAAATATTGTAAAGAGGTTGAGTTAGAGGGAGAACAAAAGAAGAAAGGATACAAATACGTGAGTTGTAACTTTTGTAGCAAGATCATCACAGGTGGTATTGCAAGATTAAAAGAACATTTGGCGAGAAGTCACAAGAATGTTAGTGGATGCCCAAATGTACCGTCAGAAGTGGAAAATGAAATCAAGTTGTTTCTGATGAAGAAAGAGTTGGATAAAAAAAGATCACTTGAAGAGATGCAGGAGGTTCGTCGAGTGGGAGCATATGCCATGCAAGGAGGATCTGATTTTGGTGAGCATGTACCTACCGGATCAAGTGGAGCTCAACAAGTAAGAGGCCCTATGGATCTTTTTGTGGGAGGACGGGGTGCTGGAACGACAAGTGGAAGTGGTGGATGTGCAACTACTCCAGATAATGCAGCACAGATTACATTGAATGCGTCTTGGAGAAAGGAAGAAAGGAAGAGGTGTTGCCAAAGCATAGGGAGATTCTTCATAGAAAATGGGCTCCCTTTCAATGTTGCCACTAGTCCTTCATATACGACAATGGTGCAAGACATTGACAACTTTGAAAGGGGTTTGAAACCTCCAACTATGCATGAATTGAGAACTTGGATCTTAAGGGAAGAAGTTAGCACTATAAAGTCATTGATGGATGATGCTAAGGCATCCTGGAGAGAGGTAGGTTGCAGCATTATGTCGGATGGTTGGACGGATGTTAAAGGGCGCACTTTGATTAACTTCTTAGTGAATAACCCTAAGGGCACATGGTTTTTGAAATCCATTGATGCATCTGAAGAAATCAAGAATGCCACGTTCCTGTTCAATTTGCTTGATGAGGTTGTTGAGGAGGTTGGAGAAAGCAATGTCATACAAGTCATCACTGATAATGTTGCGGCTTACAAGGCAGCTGGAGAGATGTTGATGCAAAAAAGAAAGCACTTATACTGGACTCCATGTGCAGCTCATTGCATTGATCTCATGCTGGAGGATATCTTGAAGTTGCCCTTGCATGAGTCCGTCTTTAGAAGGGCAAAAAAGATTATCAACTACATTTACGCTCATGGTTGGGTTTTGGCAATGGTAAGGAAACATGTTGATGGAGATCTGGTTCGACCTGCTGTCACCCGCTTTGCTACAGCTTTCCTTACATTGCAGAGGCTGTTTGATGCCAAAGATCCTCTTGAGTCATTTTTCACTTCAAAAACATGGAAAAGCAGCTCCTATGCCATGAAAGCTCCAGGTAAAAGTGTAAAAAACATTATCATGAAAAGTAGATCATTCTGGCCTGGTGTGGCATATGTGATCCGGACGACAAAGCCATTGGTAATGGTGCTTAGAATGGTGGATTCTGAAAGGTATCCACCGATGGGGTTCATTTATGAGGCCATGGATAGGGCCAAAGAAGAAATTTCTCGAAACTTGGGTAACAATGAAGGGAAATATAAGCCAATATGGGAAATTATTGACAGGAGGTGGGACAAGCAATTACATACCCATTTACATGCAGCTGCATACTTTGTCAACCCTCAATGCCAATATGATCCATCATTTAGAGATGATTATGAAGTGAAAGTTGGATGGTTGTCTTGTGTGGAAAGATTGGTTGCTGACAGGGAGGAAAGGCTGAAAATTGATTTGCAAGTAAGTTCTTTCATCAATGCAAGAGGCCTGTTTGGCTGGTCAGGTGCCATCGAGACACGAAAGAAAAGAAGCCCCGGTATTTAACTTTTGTCATATCTATATGTTAAGTTCATTTCAAATTTCTCTTAACAGTAGCTTTGCAATCAATTACAGCGGATTGGTGGCAACTCTATGGCGATGAAACTCCTGAACTGAAGAAATTTGCAATGCGCATTTTAAGCTTGACATGTAGTGCATCTGGATGTGAGCGTAATTGGAGCTCCTTCAATCAGGTGATTACTTACTCAAGCTTGGTATAACTTACATTCGCATGCTAAATTTACAATAGATGTATCATGAAACATTTGATTGCTCAATGATAGGTCCACACCAAAAGAAGAAATAATTTGAGACAAGAAAAACTCAATGACCTGGTCTTCTGCATGTTCAACTTAAAGCTGAAGCAAAAGGAAGTGAGAAAAAAGACTTTGGAAGATCCCCTTTGCTTGAATGATGTCGATTCGGATGATGAATGGATTTCTGAACTCCAACTAACTGAAACTGAAGTTGAAGCTTTTCATGAACTTGATGGAAACATTCCTCTTGAAGATGAAGCGTTAAATGAAGACATTGTAGAGGAACAAGGCGAAAGGAGACGACAAAAGAAGAAGCAAAAGAACCATCATGGGAAAGGTATCGTAACACATCTTATTTTGTTGTTGCTTCTTTGATGACAATTTAAGGACAAATCTTATTTTTTATTTTACTACTTTCAAATAGGAAAAAGTGTTGTGGATGTTGATGAAGATGAATTCCAAGAAAGTGAGGGACATACTGATGAAGAAGATAATGAGGATGTAATCGTGCAGTATAATGACGACTCACTGGAGGACCCAATAAGCAGCACTGATGACGAAGATGATGGGCAAGAAGATATTGAGGCGGAAATTGCTCCTGACGAGTGACGATATTTAGCTAGATAGCCTACATTAATACTTTCAGACTTTCAGTCATTTTTGGATTTGAAACTTGTCTCCTTTTTATTTTCATATGCTGGACTCTAGAAACTTTCTTATTTCGTTAATTACTATTGTATCTTTAATGCCAGTGACTTTAATGCAATCTTATTTCTAGCATTTTAATATAAAGTTCTATATTTGTATAATTTTTAACCTACAAACTGAGGCTTACGCCTCGACCGCCTCGAGGCTTACGCCTCGCCTCAATCACAGAAAACCGCCTCGATCCGCCTCACATTTTTTAAAACCATGACCACAAAGACCCTAAAAAATGAACTATAACAAGTTAACCAAAAGTATCATCACAAAGGTTCGTAAAACTTCTCAACATCCATTTTATCATGTCTTCCTTCTTAAGAAAAATGGAGAGTTTACATCGAGGTAATTTTCAAAGTTCGTAAATGGATTAAGGATTGGTGTCTCAACGATTGTTCGTATGAGCTTTTATGCAACTGTTGATCTAATCTTCGAGACTGAAGTTTGAAATACAGAAGTGTGGGAGAAACAGGAATCATAAATTCTTCACTTTTTTGCCTGCTAAACTAGTTCATGTACACAATGCACCAAGTGTGAGATCTGAAAGTGTTTTAACTCGGTATATGGGAGTATAAATTATAAGTCATGTTCATAACATTACTTGTTGAATTTGCAAATCTTAGAAAATTGATATTGCTATAATTTTTAAATATTATTGCTAGGGTCTAGCAATGCTCAAGTTGTATGGGCTGTAGAATCACCGTCATTCATGCATTTTAATGATTAAAAATGCATTTTAGTGATATTAATGCACACAAAAGGCAAATACTTAGCACATACATTTGATTTTTGTCATTTAATATGCATCACATTGCACTCTTATTCTGCACATTTAACACTTTCGCCAACTTTTTAATGCACTTGTCGGTTATTTTCAGAAACTTCAAGAACTTAATTGCAATTTTCACACAAATAATCTCATGTCTTAAAAATACTCCAAAAATCCAAGAGTCCCTATCTCATTTTACATTCTCCATAATTTTCCAATAGCTTAATATCTATTAGTATTTTCATCATAACTTCCTCTACACAATTCAAATGTTGTGATTCTAGATGCTAGGAAGGCTAATTAATAGGCCCGCAATTATTCTTTAATGACCAACTACTAATTCTATCTCTAAGATGGTCGTAATTGTGTTGCAATACTCAATAACGACGAAGACCCCTAATGGGATAAGCATTCCAAACAAATGAATGGCCCTCACGGCCTATAAATAAGACCCATGGGAAACCATTGAGAGAAAATCCACATCCAACCCTCTAAAGGGATGGTCTAAAGTATCGAAAGAAGGCTTTCTCCTCCAACTTTTGTTGTTCGAGTTCAAGTCAGCATTCTACTTAAAGTTATGGGTTTAAATATCGGTTTCGGATATCGTATCGATACCCTCTCGACGACATTTCGCCCATATCGACTATCATTTGTGAAGAAATGACCGAAAACTGCCCTCATATCGCCATTTCGCTCGAGATTTCGGTTCCTTGTCGAAATCGAAATTTCACCGAAATTTCGACGAAATTTCGCGAAATCTGAAACCATGCTTAAAGTTACGTGGGCCTTCTGGTAAGTCTTTTATTTTCTTTTATTGTAGTTCTAAATTTTTTTTATTGTAGTTCTTATAAAAGTCTATTTTATCTTTTATTGATTGTTCTTAGTTGATAAACTCTTTTCTATAGTAATTATTGTATATTTTTCTAATTGTAGTTTGCTTTAGTCTTTATTTGGAATTCATTAGTTTACTTCTATATGCAAATTGTCCTTTCTATTTCAAAGTAGATTTAATTGGTAATTTGTTTCATAGATTCTTGCAAGATAATCTAGAACCTTCAATCCTAACATGCCACCTCCATGTGTTAGGCACAGACTCCCAATCCGTTTTTACAAATTATGTTTGATTACTTATGATTTCCAACTATTATGACCCCCATTTTTCAAACATCGGATTTAGCGCACTAGCAATATGCTTGTATCTTTTCTGGAGGAACTCGATTTCCCAACCAAAATTCATATTCCTTTATACAACATTATACTATTTATATTACCTCCAATCCCATATTCTATGAGTGTGCCAAGTGTATCAAGGCATACTTCCATATGCGAAAAGGAAAGATTGCTACACTGCGCATCTCTTAGAGCTTCAGCTTACATACATCTTATACAAGTTCTTCCCGAGAAATGACATTCTTTTTTATTTTCATGTTGGACTTGACAAATGCATATGTGCCAACCGAAGGGCTAGTGAGAGAGTACTTGTGTTTTATGTTCTTATTCCTTTATCAATTCCTTAAGGTACTTGTGTAATCTTCACATTAACCTTAGACTCCCTCTAAAGAGGAGTCTAGGTTCACATTAGAATTATGTATTCCATTTCTTCCAACATGGTTAGAAACGTGTGGCCTACTTCTTAACTTAGTGCTAAGAATTCTGGATACCAATTAGGTCTACACCAAATTGGTCACAACAAGTATACAAAATTTATGTTAAGAAGGTCGTGGTGCCTTAAGGATAGTTAGACATGAAAACCTCCCAAAACTCTTGTGCATGGTTATAAAAATGAAGTGCTCCACTTGACATAATACTATGGCATTATAACACAACTGGAGAGTTATCTCGAATCCAACGGAAATCCTAATAAATAGTCCGGAAAAATTTTCCAATAATAACATTTTTTACATGGATGGAGTCGTTACAATTTTTTTTACATAGCTGATTTTTTCCTGATGATAAAAATGCAGGGTATTATCATATTTAATAAGCTAAGTTCTGTTAATATTATTCACAATTGTAAAACAGGAGCATATCCCATTCCAGATCATGACTCTATGAAGAGAATAATTGTAATACGGAGAGAACCAAACACAAATGAAATAATTATAGAATTATGAAACTAGAGAACAATGATGCAAATGAATTGCAAAGGACTCGATTTGGACAAATATAATGACTAATCCTAATACAAATTTAATTAGACTATAATTACACGAGAATTAGATGGACAATAAATGCTAATTTTACCTTAATCTCAAATTCCATGCTGCATCTGTAACCTAAACAAAGGATTGTTTATTGAAATCCATGATATAATCCTAATGTACTACTACAGTCTACACCACCATGAGTCTCTTTTCGTGGAAGTAAGTTATCTTTGAACCTCCCTATTTGGAAGTAAACTATCCAAAGCAGTGTCAATGAAATCGGCCGCACCGGCCGCATATGCGACCGCATATGCCCCTGCAGCATGCAGACTGAACCGATTTCATGAATAGGTGCATTATGCACCTTCCCCGCATATGCGGCCCGCATATGCCTCGCATATCCCGCATATGCCCCGCATATTGCTCCAGCATCTCCAACTTTCCAATCCTCTCATTCAGGTGTAACATCCGGATCCGACTGAACTGAAGCTCCTGTAAAGAAGAGGTTATTACAAGCAAGTTTGGATCTCCAAAGTGGAGATAGTCGAAGGTACAAATTTCTCTTCTCTTTACTTTCATTAAAGTCAATGTTGGAGTGTCTAATTCAGTTTTTTTTCCTTTTTATGATGTTGCCCAGCAAGTATTTTAGCTATTGTTACATTTTAAATGAAGCTACAAAAAACCCTCCAAACTTAGAGGATCAAAGGTACAATCTTTCCCCCTCCTCTTGCTGCCTTCCATGCATGATTCAATCCCTTAAATTGCCCCAGAAATTAGATGAGGATGTAAAGTTTTACATGGAATTCATCAATACTTTACAATCATTATATATGCTCTTGATTTCTTAAAATTTTGAGGATAAAAATTTGGGTTTAGCATGCAAATTAACCTAAGTTCAATCCATTAATTAGCCACAATTTTTAGCACAGAAAAATAGAAATTTGAGAAAAATGAAATATATTTTTGTGCTAAAAACAGTCCACTGATTATACACTAATTTCATGATGAAAAATGTGAAAAATTAAGGGCAGGGATAAATCTTAGTTTAACTTTGATAACAATACTAAGCACACATACACAAAAAAAAATGATGAAAATATTTTTAAGTACAAGGTATGTGCATGATTCAATTGTCAATAATACAAATAGACTGAAATAGATGTGCTTAAAGATGCATTTTCTTATGGAATCCTGAGAAGGATGAAGTAATTCATAAATAAAGAATCTAATATAAGTAACTGAGCCTCCAAAATTCCTTTAAAATTAAAAAAAACTCAACCTCAAAACTGGATGGCTTACCTTTATGATTGAAAGCAATGACTCCCTATTAATCAACTGCATGTTCTTTGCATCAAGAACATATTCAATTACTATCTTCATTGATAAAGAGAGTCCTAAAGTCAATCATAAGATACTTTGATGCACTTGTGGCAAAAGATGCATTGTTTTTGGATGAAATCCTAATAAGGATGATGTCAATGCTTATAAACTGAACAGAATTCATATCAAAATAATGTCATGTCCCCCAACAGATGAGTTGTAGATAACAGCTCGAGATTGTGACATGTTCTAAACATAACAAGCATTAGATCACACCAACCAAGAATTCCAACTGCTAACATGGAGCTTCATAGAGTGATTGTTATGAACTTGCTCGAAGAGATGATCATGTGCCATTAACCTCCATATATTTGGTCCATTGGTGGACAATAATATTGTATCTATGAATAATGCAGTATAAATATCACGATTTGGTTGCATGGGTAGAGGCTCCTATAAGAACATATGCCCCTAAGGATCTATCCATATAGCTTTTACAGTTACTTGAATCAGGGCTCTATACTCATATTCTACACGATATATGGCTACAACTGTCGGCTTCTTATTGCGCAATGTGATGAAGTTTCATCCAGAGTATAAACTAAAATTTGTCATGGATTTCTTATCTACAGGATAACCTACATAATATACATATGCACAAATGGTGAAACCTAGAGATTCCTTGCTGAGGAAGAGATGATCTATTCCTAATGCAGTCATAATGTATATGTGTAGCATTATAACAACATCCTAGAGTGGCCCATGAACTAACCTACTTTTCTACCTACACGAGCAATGTCTACGTGATTCATAGTGATATGTAATAGCTTCCCGATAACCCCTTATATTATATAGCATTGACATCATCTGAGAATTCATCTTTTAAAATATTAAAACTTCTATCTCAAAATCAACAAATGATTTCTCAAGATCTTTACGAATAAGAAATCATCAATCAATTGATCATTATGTATAGTCTACTATTCATACAATCTATTATGTATATAAGAGTTTATGGCAAATGATCAGAAAACACCCCTCCTTTGATGTCTCAATTGGAACCGGTACAATTAAGACATGGTTCATATATAGGTACCACATAAAACAAAATGATAAAGACTAGCTAGATCCATATCCAAAGCATAGATGGTAATCTTATGATTTTAGAAATGATAACATGTGACCACAAAGACCGATCATCTTCATAAATTAATCTTTTAGGTATACTCTACTATATAGACATATCACCAAAGATAGGTAGTGACAAAATACCTAGATTTGTAAAGTCAATTATTGAAGAGATTGAGAAATGATGGGATAGATGAATAAGTGAAATCAATGATGAATCAGTTATATCAATAAGATCGTTGATCAAAAAACCTAGATCTGTACAATCAACCATATAAAGGATTAAAAAAGGATGAGGGATCAAGTCATTGATGATTGATAGTTTAGAGTGCCAGTCACGGTGACCTTTACACCTGACTGTGCGAGGGTGCGGTGACCCTCAGCTGGACGGGAGATAGGAAGCCCAGTTAGGGCAACGGTCGCTTAGTGCGCGGGTCTAGGATCCCAGTCTTTTTCTCGATTTTTCGCGAGCGCTCGCAATTTTTATGCCTCTCTGGGATCCACAGGGTTTCTTTTAAAGACCAGTTCCGCTGACTCTTGTTCTTTAGGGTACCTAGGCTAAAGGGCCCTTGGTTTTAGTTTTTCGAGCTTGTTAGCCCGTACAGGTCGGGCCGGTTTTTCTTTCAGAGTGACTTTTCCGGAGAGTCTCTCTCACCCGTCTCTGAGCGTAGTTTTGGAGTAGGCATTTCCCTCTATTGGACTGCACTTCCAATTAGAGGGCGAGACGGAAGAGCCTTTTGTAGGCTACCCCCACCGCTTGAGTTTTGTTTACTTTTCGCCAGTAGACTTGGCGATGCTACATCCGAATCATCCAGTATATATCTGAATCCTCTATGGCTACATCTGAATCAGTTACAGTTGAATTTGGAGGAGTTACATTTGAGATTAGATTGAGTCACAAATGAGTTTGGCTAAAGTTGAGATGAATTACAGTTGAGTTGGTTGCAGTTGAGCTTAGTTTCCATTAAGCTGGTTACTGTTCCGCCAGTAATTCCTGACGAAGAGAAAAGACCAGTTTATGAAAATCATCATTATCAGACTACGAGCCACTACCACAGTCGTTTGAAATAGCTAGTGGACGTGTTGGGAACTTAGTTAGGATGTATTTTACTCCACCGCATGCCTACGGAGGCATCCCAACCTTAAGGCTTCCTTACTACCTTAGAGTCATAGTGTGAGGTCTTACCCAGACCAAGACCACAGACTAACCACTAAGCTTGAGAAATTTAACAAGAAAAGAATCAAAACACCTGACTCATCATAAGCATTTAATAAAGACAATGATTATATCAGAGACTCGTCATTCACATTCCCAAGACCCATCAGACATGTATTATAATTAATAAAAAGACAATGACTTAAATATGGATCATATAATATTTGTATAAAAATGATTAATATGGGTAATTAATGTAGGATGAGTAGAATGGGGTTTTACATACCAAACAACTTGAAAAACATGTTTTATTGCAAGTAGTTCTAATTGTCAAGCCCAATTTACTTGCTTTCTTTTGGAGCCATTAAATTCATATTATTTCTAATTAATTAGATTTACTCAACGTTTGTCGATGTTCTTTTCTCCCTATTGCATGGATTGCAGTCAAAACACCTGCATCGTGGTATTGGGAGAGTTGAACATCAACTTCCGCAGTTACAATTGTCAGGTACGCATGTTATAGTTTTTGTTCAAGATATATATGTTTTCTTTCTCTTCTGATACAATTGGGATGCATGTACATTATGCAGTTCCGTTTGTTACATGTTAAATGCTATGGAAATTTATGCAGTAATTGGTGACATATTGTAGTTATGTGGCTTGCTGGTTAAATGTGAAAAAAAAATTTCCCTGAATTTCAGTACTCTAATGCGATCCCTAACGAACATGATACTACGAATGATGAGTAAACGGGTATCCTAGATCCGCGGGAACGGGTTTCACATCAGGTGCTTAATTCAGTAGATCTGTCTCTTCCTCCATTCAATTGTAATAATATGACATGCATTTGTATACAATTGCAATGCATTATACCATTATGCATATGCAATGTTTTATGTTTATCGCATGTATTGCTTTCATGAGTATATGCAAGGTATCGTCAAATATTTTAATATATGCCGATTGAGGTTTTGCTCATGTAGTGCATGTATGTGTAATGAAGTTTTGTTATCATGAATCATCTAATATGTGAAGTTTTTATGGCTAAATACTTTTTTTATAATTAACGGTTAGGCAATTAAAAACATATACTCAGCCATCTAACATGAATCGTTCTTATATCTTCTTTAATTCCACTTAGATACATAAATTCAGTAGTAATGTTATTCATAGGTATTTATTTATTTTTAAATTAAAAATTAGGAAACCGCATAGAGTCGCATATACCTCGCATATGCCCTCGCATACTGCTTATCAGTATTCAGTGGCATGTCCAAACGCATACGAATATTGCTTTCCTAAACCTTGACCCAAAGTAATAAATGGCAGATAAATAGGTTCATAGACAGCCTTAGTTCTCAATATCAAGTAGTTAGATACCAGATATACTGACATTGAAGTCCCTTTACGATCTGCAGACCAATTACAATCGTCTCCTGAAGATCAGTGTTAATAATGTGTGAACTGTTCGACATTGTATTGTACTGTGTCTACGAATACTATTGTCCATGCTGCCTTGGCTTGTGGCAATGCCTCTGGTCATGATGGTCGCTCTTATGGTTTGGACTTGTAACAGACGCTGCTGGCAGCATGATTGTGATCATGATAGTGATCACCACGAGATCGGCCTACTTATCCTTATGTGCATTGCACGCCATCACTCTTACAACAGATGCTCAGACAAGTTCGGGTGGCAGTTTGGGAGGGTAATCTGGGCCAACTATGTTTATTCATTGGATTATGTACAGGATTTTTTTCCGGTATAAAGATAGTTTATTCACCTGCATCTACTCGTGCTTCTACGTTTTAGTTGTTACAGGAGGACTATGTCTGATGAGCCTGTTGTGCCATACTACTAAGGAATGGTGCTTTTTTTATATACTACTCTTTTGGATATTTTCAATTTCTCATATGGGTTCATCTAGACAATGGAAGTCTATCTCTAATCACATTTGTCGAAACAGTTTAATACTCCTGGATCGAGGCTGGCTGATCTTTATTGTGCTCTCAAGCTTCCTACAAGCCTTCTAAATTAGGTGAACTTCTTAAGTGCAAGACTGTTTTTATGGGTCTCATTGTTATTTCAGGACATTTGAATTTTGAACAATGCAGGTGATTATTGAGGACTATAAGAAGAACCTCCATTTTCTGGACATACCTACTTTGTCTATTGGTGCTACCTCTCTGCTGATCTATGTTTGTGCCAAACCATCGCTCAACCAGTTGTTTGTGTCTGCTTTCTGAAGGATGTTTCATGATGTTCCCACCAATTTTGAGTTAAACTACGATACCTTATTGCTTGGGAAGCATCATCATGCTTCATATCCATCTTGATTTACCTGTCAATTTTGCGTTAAATTACAAAACCTTCCCACTTGTGAAACATCATCATGCTTCTTATCTAGCATGACTTGATCATCTAATCCCTGGAGTATTTCTATGTTTTCTTTGGTTCAAAGTGATGTATGGAGATCTAATCCGGCAAAATGTGTAACTAATCACTTCTATGTTGTACGTTGATGACAGTAGTCATTTATCTTGGATTGTCTTAATAAAAGATAAATCTAAAATTTAAGCGTTGTCAAGCACTTCTTTCATGCAGAATTTTTATGCTATTGTTATGAAAATCTTCCGTATTGACAATGTCTTGAATGTTTACCTAGTGTGAAAAGCTGTTTTATCATCCAATGGACTATTCATCACACTTCATGTAATTTACCCAACATCCTTCTTTTATAAAAGAAGTGTTAGGGTAGGTTTTCATTATTGAATAAGAAAAGCATTTCCTTCTACAACTTCAAAAGCACATAAGATCAAGGATATTGGATTCACATGAATAGATCCTCTCTTGAAAGGAGGTCCCTTTCATTAGTCCAGTCAATGACTGTGCAAGGAGGAGATTGAGCATAGAAATGAAGGGAAAAATGTCTAATTTCAGTCACAGCCTTACCAGAAAACAGCCAAAGATTGATCAGATGCAACACAGTGCTTACATGGTTCTTGATGGTATAAGGATTTTTTTTATTTTACTGTGGTCATAGAACAAAGAATTCAATGCCTATTAGAGACACTCTGTATGAAAATATCTACCATAGGCAACAGTGAGGAAAACAGAATATGGATTGTAAGACCATGTCAATATGGGGCAAAGATCCGTTTCCAAAATTCAATTTAGTACAAACTCCTTCTAATGAATGTCGCGGTAATGAGTGGCAACTAACATTTAAAAATCAGCAGACGATGAATTTCCAGGAAAATCTTACAACAATCATCTTTAAGACATGGTAGATTTTTGTATCTATGAATATTATATGTTTTTTGTTATAAGATGGAGAAAGTCATGAACGATATCCTATCATAATATGAAACAGTCATCTAACATTCCGAAAAAACTTACTTTACTAATTTGCATGCAAGTATTTAGATAAATATAAAGCTAAAATCGGAATTATATTTAATGCATCAAGGTACCAGATTAATTTGAGTCTATTAAGAGGTAAAATGAAGCAGGACATCTCCATGAGTATGCACAACTACAATCAGATAAATAGTGCATGTATATACACATCAAATTAGTAAATGGTAGATATTCCTAAACCCAGACGGTTATAAATAATTAGGCTACTCAGTAACTGAATAACCGAGGACATCAAGATAAAGTGGTATTTCTTAGATATCTAAGCAGTTGTAGTATACAACTCACTTTTGATGTCACATTTGGATTACCATCACGATCACCTCCCATCCAGGAACCAAATTTGATTGGTGTGCAAGTCAGAGGAAGCGGTCGACCTGTATGCTGCATAAAAAGAATATCTATGGTATCAATTGCTCCAATAATCTATATATCCCGGCAAAATTAAACAACCTTCTTCAAAGCATTGCTGACACGACGCAGATAATGAGGGACTGCTTTCCATAAAGACTGCTCCACAATATGCAAACCTGCAAATCAACATCCTGGTCATCCTGAGAGGAGAGAAGAAAGACATCAGCTACCTCTAAATTGACGCCAATTACCAGCTCTAGCTTCATCAACAGGTGTAGGCTTATGGCGCCTTAACTCATCGGTCTGCCATATTGATGTTATCTCTCTCACCTGTGAGATCCAGACAGGAAACACTTGATAAAATGTAATAAGTGATAGGATAAAATGTAATAAGTGATAGAAGTTGCATATATTGCGAACAATGTGCATACCAGATCTTCAATTAGCATTTCCCTGTCTTCATGAGTGAGATCAGACCTGTCATTGTACTCCAGCAAATGCTGCAATTTAGTGATAGGATTCCGTGAAGATATGCCCCCTTTGGTGCTTAGTACGCAAAAAATACATGCCGTAAAGGGTGTTAATGTTGAAACTTGAAGAGTTCTAAAGACAAACAGCTCTTTATTGTTTATTTAAATAGTGGCCTGCAGATCCTCTTTAAAAAAACTAACGGATGGATACCATACTTTAATAACTATCCAATTCATTGATAGATTAAGAAAACATATGCGCATAAAATATGCTCAAAAACTCTATTACAACTAATCTTCCCAGCCCACCTCAGTCCATGTGGATAGCATGCTCCTAAATGAGTAGACTATGTTTTCCAAGTAAGATTGGTACAACAACAACAAAGCCTTTTCCCACATTAAGTAGGGCCGGCTATGTGGATTCTTTGCCTCCATTCTGATCTATTTTGGATTATTCTCGAACTTAGATCCAAATAACTAAGATCCCTTCAGATGGTCTCCTTCAAATACTTGGGCCTTCCTCGCCCTCTCTTAGCTAGCTCAACATCACAAATCTTACATCTTCCAATTGGTACATCATCCAACCTCCTTTGCAAATGGCCAAACAATTGTTTTCCGAGCAAGATTGGTTTTACGAATAAAAATTTTGCAATTGCTTGCATCCAAATTGCGAGTATTACCAATGTTGAGAGTTATATTTATGTTTCCTTATTTATTACGTATTTTATATTGTTTTCATCTCTGTTATGTAATTTACCCTTTAGGGTTTCTCCTCTCTATATAAGAGAGCCTACGGGCCCCTTCACAATACATGGCATATTTATCTTTCCACATAGTATCAGAGCGACGGCGTAGACCGGATTTCCATTACCCTCGACCCAACCACCCCCCTCCTCACCTCGGCATTGTTATCACATGCTCCTCACCGTTGCACACTCCTCGCCCTCTCAAATAACTAAGATCCCTTCGGATGGTCTCCTTCAAATACTTCTTGGACCTTCCTCGCCCTCTCTTAGCTAGCTCAACATCACAAATCTTACATCTTCCAATTGGTACATCATCCAACCTCCTTTGCAGATGGCCAAACAAAGGAGTTTCAGTTACTCTATCTTCCTTTGTTTTCCAAGTAAGATTGGTTTTACGTAAAAATTTTGCAATTGCACACTTGCATTGCATCCAAATTGCGAGTATTACCAATGTTGAGAGTTATATTTATGTTTCCTTATCTATTACGTATTTTATATTCCTTTCGTCTCTGTTATGTAATTTACCCTTTAGGGTTTCTCCTCTCTATATAAGAGAGTCTACGGTCCCTTTCATAATACATGGCATATTTATCGTTCCACATAGTATCAGAGCGACGGCCTAGATCGGATTTCCATTACCCTCGACTCAACCACCCCCCTCTCCTCACCTCGGCACTGTTGTCACATGCTCCTCACCATCGCACACTCCTCGCGCATTTACCGTGCACCTCTCAAATCGCCACGTGTTCGTTGTGCCATCGCGTGCTCCACGCACAACCACGTGCTGCCAGCCATTGTCGCAACCTGTCATTAGGGCCCCATCGGACCCTCTTGGTTGTCGTCGGCACTATTAGGCATCCTTAGGGTTGCTACCAACCACCTGGCCTCAACCTAGGGTTGTTGTTAAATACTTTGCCCCCCCCCCCCAGTGACATCCAAAATTCACCAAATAGAGTGATTATGGGTGATTTTTTTAGTGATAGCATACCTCTAGCCTTCTCCATGTGCCCTATAGAGTCTCTAAATCGAGGGGGACAATTGTGGCATGAGCATGTACGCACAACTAATTCCTTATATGATTGTGTAGGCACATTCGCATCAATCTAAAGCCCTAGTCATGTCATTTCTCGGTATCATGTCAGAGAATAAGTTCGACCCATCACCTTCAAGCACCCATCGTAAAGATAGATGGGACCAATTGCGAGTTATAAACCATGCAGTTCATGAGCCTTATGTTGTTCAATGAGAAAAAGCACATCCTGAGACAAGATGAGCCGGTCGACAAAACTGGGATTAATGCCACTTGAGAGAAAGATGATGTGTGCATGCGCGTTTGGCCATCCGGTACTCTTACCATGGAGATAGCCAATGATATCATGCGTCAGCCCATTGCCAAGGCAATGTGGGACATCCTTGCCACTACTTATTATCAGGAGAAGAATGAGATGAAAATACTACATGTGACGCCCGCTCCCTCTCGGATCCGGGATACCCGCTACATATATTCGTAGTATTATAGTTCCGATCGCATTAATTCTCGGATATCGACAGTCTTCTGACTTGTCGCGAGTCCGAAAGGGAAATATGACATTCAAATTCAACGACCGCAAATGTCACCAATTGCAACTAATTTTCTAAGTTTGGAGGGTATTTGTGGCTTTATCTAACATACAACAATAGCTAAAATACTTGATGGACAGCAACATAAAAAGGGGAAAAAACTGAATTAGAAACTTCAACATTGACTTTAATGAGAGCAAAGAGCAGAGGGATTTGAACCTTTAGATATCTCCAATTTGGATATCCAAACTTGCATGCAGCAACCTCTTCTTGACAGGAGCTTCAGTTTATTCAGATTCGGATGTTACAAATATAAAAACCTCAAAGGGAGTCTTGTCCTCGAGACTCGAGTCAAGGTTACTTTGTGTCTTATTTGGATCTCATCTGGCCATAATAACCTGAAAGGGTTTTGAACCCATAAAAAACCTCAAAGGGAAAACAAGACGTGTTCTTTCAATATATATAATTAAATGGGCTTGTTTTGACAATTACCTAAAAGAGCTATGGGTATCGTGCCCGCATATCCACTTCTGTCTTCTATGTTACCTCTTTGACATCATGTCGGTGCCATAGCACCTTTATTAGGGGAATCTCTTTGTTGTGAAGCTTTTTCACAACACTATCGAATATTTGTACTGACCTTCTCTTCGTATGTTAAGTTTGGCTTCACGTCGAGGCTCTTGTAGCTGATGATGTTTCGAGGGTCGTGCGCATATTTCCTTGAATTGGATATATGAAAAATATCGTGTACAACTAACATGTGTGAAGGAAGGGCTACTTGGTAGGTCGTCCTCACCTATGAGCAATAAACTCAATGATCCAACATATCATGGTGCCAACTCACCATGACCATCAAATCTCAGCATTCCCTTCATGGGAGATATACTTAGAAACAACCCATCTCCTTGTGTTTACAGGAATTTCCATCGGTATGAAAGATTAAATTGAATATTGATAAGTCATATTTTGAATGGATAAAGAGAAGATGTTCGGATTACTTGAAACTCCAAAACTCTTCTTCGACTATCTGCATAGCTTTTCTAGCGGTTCTGAGTCATCATAAGCCTTTGTTCTACAAGATCAGCAGTCCTCATAGTCCCCTCTACGGAGTAAGAGAACCTTACGCCAATTGAAATGTACGAGACATCTCCGCCCGTATAGGGTTTCGATTGATGCCATACCAATACGGGAATAATGATTGTTGTTGTACGGGAGTTCTACCAATGGCAAATGGTCCTTCCAGGACCCTTTCCACTCTAGAGTAAATGCACGTAGCAAATCCTCAAGTGTCTGAATAACGCGTTGTATATGGTATGTAGAACTCATCTTCAGCTCTGTCTGTGGTGCTGACATAAGTCGGTACCAGTAGTGAGATATAAACCTCGAGTCTCAATCAGACACTACCTCACGTGGTATATCATAAAATTTGATTTTTTTTCACATGTAATCTAGCCGGCCTAGATGGAGTGTAGGTCATGTTGATATGTATGAAATAGACTGACTTGGTCAATTTGTCAATAACATCTCAATAGCATCGTAACCACCTAGTGTCTTTACTACTCCCGTGATAAAATCCATAGAAGTACTCTTCCACTTTTATTCGAGAAAGGGGAGAGACTGTAATAACCATGGTGGTCTCTTGTGTTCTGCCTTGACCATCTGATAGATCATGCACTTGCTAACATGGTATGCTGCATCTCGCTTCATTCCGTCCTGCCAGAATGTAGACCTAGATCTCGGTACATCTTCGTGTCGCCAAGAAGAATAGACAATCGTGAACCGTGTGCCTTATCAAGAATATCTCTGCGCAACTGCTCATTGTTGGGCACAATTACCCAGCCAGCCTTCCACAAAATAGACTTAGTCACCACAAAATCATCATGTTTGTCTTTGATGGCATGCATGCATCTGTCTCAAATTCAAGGATATGTCCTATGTCCTTCTACTATGCAATCCCAAAGACTGTTGAATCGCGGAGGTAAGACAGTAGATATGGACGCAATACATCTCTGCCCGTGTAGGGCTTCGAATGATGCAATACCAATACTGGAATAATGACCTCTAAGTTTGGAGGGTATTTGTGGCTTTATCTAACATACAACAATAGCTAAAATACCTGATGAACAACATAAAAAGGGAAAAACTGAATTAGAAACTTCAACATTGACTTTAATGAGAGTAAAGAGGAGATGGATTTGAACCTTCAGATATCTCCAATTTGGAGATCCAAACTTGCATGCGGCAACCTCTTCTTGACAGGAGCTTCAGTTTATTCAAATTCGGATGTTACACTACAGCTCCAATATGACATCTTCATGGTCAAGTAAAATGGTCATCATTTCCATACTTTCTATTCATCTTTCAGGGGCATGTTTGAGAAACTTCACAGCTTCATGCCTCTGGCAACATCTTCATAGCAGTAAATGACGTACAGAAACACTACCATGGTTGGAGTATTTTCGACTCTGGACTCGGAATATGATGCCATATAGATTCAATTACTTTCGGGCATATCCATACCTCCCATGGAGGAAGTATATAGCAAACTCAACAAGATTACAATCCCATCTTCAGCTTCTACTCTGACTTCCTCGGCTATGGTCGCATCTCGCGATAGAGGAGGCTCTTCTCGATTCAGGGGATGCGGTACTCATGCCATAGGAGGTGGACATCCATGCCAGCCTTGCACTTATTGTCATTGTTTTGGTCACTTTGATGAGACATGCTATCATAAGCATGGTTATCCAGTGTATGCCCATATCGCAGAGCATGTTGAGACCCATGCTACTCTAGTCATTTCTTCTGAGCATGGGTTTGATGATCTAGTCTCCCATCTGAGGGAGATCATGACTCCCGCTGCCACACCCTCTAGTGCTCCTTCGGGCTCGTCTGACATCGCTGCCTAAACCGTTGCTAATACTTCAGGTATAGCATATGCTCTTACTAATTATCACAGGGAAGACATCTCTAAGTGAATCATGGATTCGAGTGCATCTCATCATCTATGTGGAGACAGAGCTCAGTTCTCTTCCTACAGATAGGCTTATTATGGCAAATCAATTGTTATTGCAGATGGGATACATCCTCCCATTACAGGACAGGGGCAGATTCGGTTGACGTCATCTATGCACTTGTAGAATGTGATTCATGCACCCGACATTTTCGTAAATTTATTATATATTAGTAAAATCACCAAAGATTTATTTGACCTCTCTGCTCTTGTGTTTCAGGATATACTCATGGGCAAGGTGATTGGATGCGACATTGAGCAAGGGGTCTCTAATGACTAGTCTAGTCTCCGTATGATGGTGCTTCTTCCATTCCTACTAACCCCCTATATGAGGCATCTTCAGTTCAACCACCTTCCTCTGCAGAAGTTGTGTAGAGTCCTCCCACAGATTCCATCTCGGTCAACTTTTTAGTGTGAGGCCTACCAGTTTAGGAAGCATCACCAATCTAGTTTCCCCGGTTGTCAAAGTTGTAGTAACAGGAATTTATTTAAGCTGGTTCATTTTGATATTTGGGATCCTAGTAGTGTTCCTGACCATGAGGGGCACAACTTCTATCTTGTATTGGTTGATGATTTTTCTTAACTTTCATGGGTTTTTCTTACCAGAAAAATCTGAGGTCGTGTCTATTATCCAATCTAAGAATATTTTTCTGCTATTGTTAAGTATGTTCCCTCTCGGTTTCAAAAAAAAGTATGTTCCCTCTGACAATGCCTTGGAGTTTTGTACTACACAGCTTTCTCAGTTCTTCAGGTCCCTTCGCATCATATACTAGAACTCTTGTGCATACATTTCTAAGGATAATGATGTTGTTGAACACAAACATTGTCATCTTCTTAATGTAATCAGGATCTTTCTTATTTAGAGTAGTGCTCCCCACTCTTTTTGGGGTGATGTGGTTCTTACTGCTTGCTATCTAATGAACCGAATGTCGTTCGTTGTGTTAGGATAAAAGGTTCCTTTTTCTATCACAATTTACCAATAAGGATCTTTTCTTTCAAATACCTCGAGTATTTGTCTCAGTGGTTTTGTTCACCATCTGACTCCTGACCGTGACAAGCTCTCCTAGAGTTGTCAAGTGTCTTTGTGTGCTACTCACGGACCGAGAATGGGTATTAGTGCTCTAATCTAGTTAGACAGAAGTACTACGTGAGTTTTTTTTGAAGTCACACGTGAGTTTTGATGACACCTTTGAGTATTTTTCTCCAGCAAGTAACAGGACGACCCGTCTGAGTTTGGAGAGGAGGGTTGCATTTCACCTCATACGCCACCCATGGTTCCTCCTATGGCACCACTTCCAACCTTGGTTCCTCTTATGCCTCCACCACCTTCACCCCATTCTGTGGTGCCTACACTAACTCTTGTGGCTCGATATTTACCTTACTTTTACACTCGCAAACCACTGACTGTCCTCATGTTCATGTACCTTCCCCATCATCCAGCACGCCCCAAGTAAATTCTAAGCACTTGGTTTCTACCAATGGCACTGGTGATTTGTTTGTACTGCGGGCCACTTTACAGGTTGAGCAGATAGCGCCTCAGCTTACAGATCAGTCAGAGGATCCGGATCATCCCATTACTCTTTGGAAGCGGAGGCGTATGTGTACTACGTATACTCCATTGCCCAAGTTTCTTTGAAGCATCTTTTCGCGGATTTCCAGAGATTTATCATGAGTCTCTCAGTTGTGGAGATCCCACGAACATATCAGGAGGCTATACAAGATAGTCAGTAGCGTCTTGCTCTGGAAGAGGAGATGGCGGCATTCCAACCTCATGGCATGTGGAGCTTAGTTACTATCCCCACGGGGGCATCCGTAGTTGGTTGCAGATGGGTGCTTATAGTGAATCACCATACATATGGCAGTATTGATTGGTACAAGGCTAAGTGTGTGGCTCGTGGGTTCACCCAAACTTATGGAGTGGATTATCAAGATATGTTCTCTCCAATGGCACGTCATTCTACTCTTCGGATCCTCCTCTCAGTTGCAGTAGTATGGAACTGGTCCATGTCTAAGCTGGATGTGAAGAATGCTTTTTATATGGTGATCTATAGGAGGAGATCTATATGCAGCATCCACCTAGGTTTGTTGTTGAGGGGGAGCATCAGAAGGTATGCAGACTTCATATTGTTATCTATTGTCGTAAGCAGAGTCCTAGAGCATAGTTCTAAAGGCTCTTAGACTTGATAACCCAGCAGGACTTTACGAGATCGCTTGCAAATCATTCAATTATAGAGGACTAAGAGAGATATCGTTGTCATTTTGATTTATGTTGATGATATCACTATTACAGTGGCAAGCTGGCAGGCGTCGCACTGAAAGGTAGAGTGAGGAGAAATCTAAGGAATGGCATGACATAGCTTTTGCATAGGGAGATGAACAAACCGGAGGTGACACACATAGGGAAAAACCAATCCAGTGTGAAGAGATAAAGCACCAGCATATGGGGATTGGACCGGTTTATAGAGACCTCCTTGCTCACGACCAGATCCAATCACCATGCCTGTAAAGATGTCCTGAAACATGAGAGACGATGGGTCAAATATGGCACGACAATGTAAATCCTTGGTGATTTGACTAATGGACAGTAAATTCATAGAAAAATCAGGAGCATAAAGAATATTTTGAAGGTGCATTACTGAAGTTAACCACACCTCCCCCTGACAAGTGATGGGAGAATGTGACCCATTTTCTATGACTACCGATCTATTTGGATGAGTCGGTCTGTATGTACTAAACTATCCTATGTCACCACAAAGATGATGTGAAGCTCCTGAGTTCATAATCCATTCAAACAAATCTTCCCTGTAACAACTAGTAAAGGCATATGAAGTACATGATATGGATGCAGATGCTAAGGCAGCTACCTCAGAGGATCCTGTAGGAGGAGTGGATGACATGGTACAGGCATAATCTCTTTCAGTCGTACCACGAGATCATTAAATCTCTGAACAAGTGCATGAGGTGGAGTACCAACTTGTTGAGCCTGCTATGTAACTCAAGCTGAAGTAGGAAAGTCATGCTTAGAATAGCATGTGTCCACCATATGTCCTGATCGGTGACAAGGTGCAAGGATGACGGGGTCGATTGCCCCCTCTCCGGCCACGGGTACCACAACCATGATACAGTGTAGATCTCCCAATACCACGCGATGCAGCCATAATCGAGGAGGTCTAAGACTGTTGAGTAACTCCACCAGACGCTATAGAGAGTCTGCTCAAT